>KQ758850.1:2240048-2252339 GCA_001462505.1 Aurantiochytrium sp. T66
CGCCGAGGCGTCGGTCGCAGACGAGGCAGAGATGGCCGGGATGGAGGGCGCGAAGAAGGCCAACAAGCACCAGAAGAAGAAGGAGACCAAGCTGGGCGTGTCCGTGGCCAAGGAGGATGACTTCAGCGAGTGGTACACGCAGGTGATCACCAAGTCGGAGATGATCGAGTACTACAACATCAGCGGCTGCTATATCCTGCGCCCGTGGTCGTTCAAGATCTGGGAGAGGATCCAGGAGCACTTTGACGGCGGCATCAAGAAGCTCGGCGTCGAGCCCTGCTACTTTCCCATGTTTGTGTCCAAGCGCAACCTCTCCGTGGAGGAGGACCACATTGAGGACTTTGCCCCCGAGGTCGCCTGGGTGACCAGGTCCGGCGACTCGGAGCTCGAGGAGCCCATCGCCATCCGCCCCACGAGCGAGACCATCATGTACCCGGCCTTCGCCAAGTGGATCCGCAGCCACCGCGACCTGCCCCTGCAGCTCAACCAGTGGACCAACGTGGTCCGCTGGGAGTTCAAGAACCCTACCCCGTTCCTGCGCACCCGCGAGTTCCTCTGGCAAGAGGGCCACTCGGCCTTTGCCACCAAGGAGGAGGCCGACAAGGAGGTCCTCGACATCCTCGACCTGTACGCCCGCGTCTACGAGGAGCTCCTTGCCGTGCCAGTCATCAAGGGCCGCAAGAGCCACAAGGAAAAGTTCCCCGGCGGTGACTTTACCACCACCGTTGAGGCCTTCATTCCTTGCGCCGGCCGCGCCATCCAGGCCGCAACCTCGCACTCCTTGGGTCAGAACTTTTCGCGAATGTTCAAGATCAAGTTTCTCGCCGAGGACGACAAGGGCGGCGATAGTAAGGATAGCGAGCCCAACTACGCGTGGCAGAACTCCTGGGGCCTCACTACTCGCTCCATCGGCGTCGCCGTCATGGTCCACGGAGACAACCAGGGCCTCGTCCTGCCCCCGCGCGTCGCCCCCATCCAGGTCGTCGGCGTCCCCATCTACGTCAAGGACGGCGCCCAGCGCACGATCATGGACGACGCCCTGCGCAAGGTCCTCGACCAGGCCGAGAAGGATGGCCTCCGCGTCAAGCTCGACGACCGCACCGATAAGAACCCCGGCTGGAAGTACAACTACTACGAGCAGCGTGGCGTGCCCCTCCGCGTCGAAATCGGCTCGCGCGACCTCGAGGCCGAAAAGTGCGTCCTCGTGCGCCGCGACACGGGCGCCCGCGAGGACTGCTCGCTCCAGAACGCGGCGGCCCGCTGCGTGGAGCTCATGGACGAGATTCAGGCCGACATGCTCGACCGCGCGCGCAAGGAGCGCGACAGCCGCCTCTCGGTCGTCTGGACCTGGGATGAGTTCGTCGAGGAGCTCATGGCCGGCAATATGGTCCTTGCCCCGTGGTCGCTCACCACAAGCTCTGAGGAGTGGGTCAAGGACGAGACCAAGCGCATCAGCGAGGAGCGCGCCGCCGCTAGCGGCAAGGGCGTCGACGCAGAGCAGGAGACCAACGCCGATGGAGAATCCAAAAAGCTCACCGGCGCTGCCAAGACCTTGTGCATTCCCTTTACCCAGCCGCCAATGCCCAAGGGTACCATGTGCTTCACCGGTTGCGGTGAGCCCGCCAAGGAGTGGTGCCTGTGGGGACGATCGTTCTAAGTCGAGCTTGAGACGATCCTGCGGCTTCTTGCCGCTTTGGGCCCGGACACATTGTGTTTGCATTCTCAGTGAGCCAAAATTATTGTCGACTCATCTTCTTAGGGCAGGCGTCCGAGCCCCCTGACCCAAACAAACCATATTCTGAGGGATCGCAACCGTGGTCCCGTCCTTCTCTTTTTTTTTTTTTCATTTATGAAACTACGCCTCCTCGTCAGAAATCAACTCAACTAGATGGCCAGCTGGCTCAGCTCTTCCAGGCTTTGCAAGGTCTCCGAGTTGTAGAGAATCGAGGAGTCCTTGTCGTCCTTGACGACATCGCGATGCGCGCGCAAGCTCTCGATGGCTGCCCCATAATTGTGCAGGCGGAGACTGTTCAGCCACCCGAGCTGGTGCACGAGCGCGGCCTGCTGGCTGCGCCCGCCCTGATGGCGCTGCAAAAAGTTTTCCATGGGCGCATTCAGGGCGCCGTCCTCGACAACCTGCAAAATGAGACTCAGGTTCTCGGCGCCAGCCTGGAAAAGGTACTCGAGGACTGATGGCGCAAAGCCATCTCGTTGCGGGGCGTACGAGACGCCCTCGGCAATGCCGTAGTCGTTCATGCCCAGGTACGTGATGTTGTCCCAGGTCAGCACACGGTACGTCTGGCTTTCGTTGGTGCTGCGCGGCGCAAAACGCGGCGACGCCCCCCCCGCGCCCCCGGACACGGGTAGGATCTGAAAGAGCTCGCGGTCTCCTGGTACCTCGGCTCTCACGACGCTGAACTTCGCGCCATCAAAGCTCAGCAAAGGGCCGTCCACGTGAGTCGCGCGAAATGACCAGCGGATCGTATCTTGGGCCACAGTCCACCGCTCCATGCGCCAGCCTGGCACCTGCTCGTCGTCGCCAACAAACTCGGCCGGCACTCCGCGCAGGAACTGGCCCTTGACACCCACAAAATCCAGTAGACCGCCGTCCGAGCGGTCGCGAAGCGCAATGTGCGAGCTCACGCTCTCCACGAGCGCCTTTTGCAAGAACGAGCCGTGCGAGCCCTTCTCGTCCTTGTACCGCGCGCGCTCGACAAAGAGCTCATGCGGGATCTCGTCGAGCTCGAGGCAGGCTCGAAAGAGTTGCTCGTGGCAAGCAAAGGCGAGCGCGAGATCGTACTTCCACCAGAGCCCGCCGGCGCGTTGCTGCCAAAAGACCTCCTCGGTGATTCTCTGCTTGTCAAAGGCGCCAATGAGCGCCGAGGCTTCCTCCTGGTCGATCAACTGTTTCCAGTTGCTGTCGTCGACGGTGTCCGCTGGATTCCGCACCTCCTCGCTGGCCTCGCCACGCCGCTGGCCCGAGAGGTAAATGGAAACGAGCTCAAAGTACTGTTTCCAAATGCCGAAATCCCCGGGGTTCGACGAGGCGCTGTTTCTCGTCACCTCGAGGAGAGACGCGAGGTTCTCCATCACCATGGCGCCACGCGTCCAGGCGCGGAGCGTCGTCTCGGGCTGAGCCAGCTCCGCCAGTGCCTCGCTTTCGATGGGCTTTGGAGAAAAGACGGCAAGCACCACCTTGTTTGCGGCAAGTATATCAGTGAGCGCGTCGCGATCCCCGTTCTTGCCGTACAGCCAGGAGACAACGAACTCGATTACAGACTCGATGTCCGTGACGCCCGAGTAAAAGAGGTCCGCTACCGAGAGCCCAGATTCTTCGAGCTGGGCATCGAGCGCCGCAGCCGACAGTTTGGTCCGCGACAGCACGAGCTCGCGCTGGACCGCTTGTAGGATCAGCGACACGCAGCGCGCGCGGCGGCTGTCCGCCGTGGCGCCCTGCTCGCGCGCGCACTCGTCCTGCAGCGCGCACAGCGTCTTGGACGCGGTCAAACGCCGACCCTGGTTGGCGAGACGCACCAGGGCTTCGTGGCTCAGGCCCTCGAGGATGCCGGCACGCTCGAGAAACCCGAGGAGACCGCTCGATCCGAAGCGAGCCTGCTTGTTGACCAGATGCCTCATGATGAGGCGGCCCGAAAAGCTCTCGCTCTCCTTCGGGTCCATGGCCTGCCTGTCCGCCCACCGCTGGTTCGGCTTGGCGTCAAGAATGTGCTCCCCGAGGCCGATGACCGCGTAGTCAAGGACCTCGCTCGTGGCTGCGGCCAATTTGTCGAATTGGGGGACGTCCTTGGCGACGACCATGCCGTCCCTTCCAAGCGCGGACTCTTGCTCAAACGCGTTGAAGGCACTCCTGAGCGTCTTGAGCGCCGTTTTGGCATCCTTTTCGAGATCGCCAAAGCCGCCGGCCGCCCGGCCGGGCACGGCCCGCCCGCTGCGAGGACGGATCTTGCGCGAGTCTGCATACAGCTCGCCGCGCGCCGACTTGACGCTGGCCGCCGACACGCGGGGCGAGGCCGCAGACAGCGCGCGGCCCGAGGTGCGGATGGAGCCCTCGCTCGCGCGCGCGGCGGCGCTGCTGGCCGCGCCAGCGTGCGCCTGGCCGTCGAGACGGATTCCCAGCACGCAAGTCGCGGTGAGGAGAAAGCCGTCAACCTTGTCGGCGGCGCCGGCCAGAGCAAACCACCCTGTAGTCACGTCCTGCTTTTCGTCCGTGGCCCAAACGTCCCCGTCGGGGTTATTACGTCGCGACGGGAACTCGAGCGCGTGAACCTGGAGCGACGGCGTCGCATCATCATAGACCTCATGCGCCAAAAGGGCGATGCAGCGTTGCTTGTTGTCTTGCTGGGGAGAACTGCTGTGGGCAAACTGGAGCTTGCTGTAGTCCAGGCTGTCCGGGAGTGAAAGAAGGCTCGAGCATCTGCCCGTGCAAGGCGCGCCTTCGATGCCGCGGATCTCGTGCAGCATGACGCCGCGGCCAGGCGAAGAGGCCATGAGCACGAGCCGGTCGGCCGCGAGGCCGAGGCGATGGAGCCGGATCGCGTCGTGCGACACGTGCATGTTGGGCGCCAGCGCCTTGCTGAGCGACGTCAGCGTCCACGCGCACGATGTCTGCATTGAGGCGGGGTCCAGGTCCCACCTGGTGATCGCCTCGCGACCGGCAAAGAGCGTAAAGACGCTGACCCGCGCCGGCCCCGCGCTGCCGCCGTTGGCGGCATTGTCGCTGACGCGGATGAGTAGGTCCGTGACCTCGATCTCGGGCGCACCGCCCGCATCAGAGGCGCCGCCAGCCGAGGACGTCACGGAGGAGGTCGTGGAGGAGGAAGAAGAGGTCGCCGCCGCGGAGCCCGCCGCCCCGGCGGGCTCTGTCGCCGCCGCGGAGCCGCCGCCGAAGCTGAAAAAGCGGTTCACAAAGCCCGCGACGCCGCCGGGCTGCTCCGTGGGCGCCGCCGGGATGCTCTCAGAGCAGTGCTTGACGTGCAGGCAGAGATCCTCGGGTGAGAGCCATACGACAAAGATGTCGCCGTAGGTCGCCCCGGCCGCAAGGTAGACGCCGTCCCCGTTGACCGTGGACACCCGGCTTCCCGCCGCGAGCGGGAGCGTCTCCACGACGGGCACGGTGCGGGCGTCGACGCTCGGCCAGCAGCAGACGACCCCGGACGTGGTCACGAGGAAGAGTCCGAGGTCCTCGAGATCCATCGATGCGGTCATTGGCGTGTCGGGCGCCGCGGCCGCGAAGGCGCTCACGAAGCACCCCTCGCCTGCGGCGGCCTTGATCTGGGGCGGCAGCGAGAGCCGCATGCATTTCGCCTTGCGGCGGTCCTTAGTGAGGCGCCAGAAGTACAAGTGGTTGTCCCTTCGCACGTACGCGAGGGCGAAGTTCTCCGCGCAGGTCACGACGCCGAAGGCGCCCTGGTCGAGTCTGTCCACGCCCAGCTGCGAGAGCTCCCTGGGCAGCGCCGCGTACGGGAAGACGCCAACCGCCGCGTCCTCGAGCCGCTGCCGCTTCATCATGGCCATCGCCTGCCCCGGCGGGTCGCCCCGCGTCGCCGCCGCTGCGCCGGGCCGCCGCACGAAGGACATGCCGCCGTCGCCCCCGCGGATCCCGCGCGCGAGCCGACTCGGCGTCGCGCGTCGCGAAGATCGAGCGAGTTTGAACACGAGAGACGAGAGGCCGCGCCGCTTCTGTCGATAAACCCGCAATTAAATCAACTGACGATTAATCCGCAATTGAGTCGGACTCCTGCATGACCGAGCAGCACGTCACGTCGTTCATAAAGATCGCAGGCGCTGCACTGGCAGGATCAACTATTGCAGTGATCTATCTACGACCTGGACCGCAAGATCCTAGCGCAATCTTTTGCCGATTTTTCGTGAAAATCCCACTGAAGATTTCCTCGATGACCATCGTGTCTAGTCGTGTTCGGGATTGAGCTTTTTCACGTCAGTCTCGCACAGGTGTTAATCCTTGCCATGCTGCCGCAATCTTCATTGAAGAGACGTCTCTTCACGAAAACTTCCCTTGACCACGGTAAACTAAGGGTACCTTATCCTCCTCAACTTTCGTGCATTGTAAAGCAATGTATTGCATTGCATTGCTTTGCATTGCATTGCATAGCATTACGTTGCGTCATCATAGCTTTCGCGTGATCTTCCTTGCCCTGCCTGTGGCTTTGCCGATTTCTCTTTTCGCCCAAAGCGTCGCGGTTGTCCGAGTCGGGATCTGCCCCGATGCGCGCAGCGCTAAGTGTCGATAAACCCGCATTTATATATGTGGATACGCCCCCATTTGCGAATTCGCGCGGAGCCGACGCAGACCGCGACTACTAACCCCGGGCCGCGCGAGAGCCCGCGCGAGGCGGACCGAGGCGAGACGAGGCGAGGCAGCCCCCGCGCGCGAGCGGCGCGCGATGAAGCGGCGCGACGCGAAGGGCGCGGCGCGCGGGCGCGATGCCGTCGGCGGCGGCAGCGGGTTCTGGGGCCTGATCAAGGTGCTCATCCTGCTGCTCGCCGTCGGCGCGCTCGTGCTCAACGTCTGGGTCGTGCAGCACCTGCGCAGGACCTTCGCGGAGAGCCACGTCTCCATGCGCGGCGGCGACGACGGCGCTGGTTCCGGCGACGAGGACGTCCCCGCCGACGCCGCGGCGCATTTTGACGACAAGCGCAGCTTTGACGCCCAGCGCGTCATGGACGTGCTCGCGCTCCTGGAGAAGTCCGAGCGCGACATCAAGCCGCCGTCGACGACGCAAAAGGTCGTGGCCGTCGGGATCAAATTCATCCTCAAGCGCGACTACGACATCTGGGACTACACCTTCCACAGGGCCAACCACGAGATCGTGCAGACCACCAAGCAGGACCTGCAGGCTGGCAAGTTCGCCGACTGGACGGTGATGAAGTGCCTGGACCTCTTCGACGGCAAGTCGCACTGCATCGAGCCCGCGGACCTGCCGGGACTCAAGCGGTACCAGCGCGTCTCGCGCCTCTATGGTCTGCGCAAGACGCTCTGGAACAAGGATCGCTTCTGCGACACCATGGCCACGGCGGTGCGCGGCTTCCCGATCGAGCGCGAGTTCGTCTTTCCGTGCTGGGTCCTCCCGGCCGACTTTTCGTTCCTCATCAGCGAGACCAAGACCATTTACGTCAACAGCTCGTTCATCCTCAAGCCCACGGATCGTGGTGAGGGCAATGGTATCATCGTTATGGACAACTGGCGGCAGCTCGTGAACTGGAAAAGTAAATTCCCGGAGTCCGATGAGATCGTGGTGCAGACCTATCTGCCGAACCCGTTTCTCATTAACGAGCGCAAGTGGGACATGCGCACCTACGTGCTGTGCACGTCCGTCTCGCCGCTGCGCATTTACATGTACCGTGACGGTCTGGTCCGCTTCGCCTCGTCCAAGTACGAGAAGGACGCCAAGTCCGGCGGCAAGGCCACCGCGTTCCTTACCAACACCTCCGTGAACAAAAAGGCCGGAGTGGCTGTTGAGGACCTGACCTGGCCCTTCCCCCAGGTGTATACGTACCTGAAGAATACGGGTATCGACCCTGACGAGCTGTGGGAGCGCATCGAGCGCGCCGTGGTGCAGATGATGCTCAGCGCCGAGCCCGCTTTTGTCAAGCAGTTTAAGAAGCTGCAGAACGACTTCACCTGCGTGAACTGTTACCAGCTCCTCGGCGTGGACGTTATCGTTGACGACGACCTGACGCCGCGCATCATTGAGGTCAACGGAGAGCCGTCGATGCAGCAGTCCGGCGAGGCGCACTCCCAGTACGATTTTACGAAGCGCTCCATGACGCGCGACCTTGTGCACATTCTCTATAGTCGAGACTCGTTCTCGCGCGCACTGGCCAAGGACCTCACCGAGCTCGAGCTCTCCGGCTACCAGATCGGCTTCCAGTCCATCGGGTGCTCTACCACGGACGACATTTGCCTGCGGCCCATGGACCTCGAGTACCTGCTCGAGTCCAAGAAGGAGCAGCAGAACATTGGCGGCTTTCGCCGCATGTACCCTCACCACAAGGGCGACTACTACACAGACTTTGTGAACCACTTGGAGAGCAAGTTCCCCTACGGCTCGCTCACCGGAACCTTTAAGATTCACAAGTTCGTTACGGCGCTCGAGCGCGTCTCGGTCGTCAAGTCGCACAACCACCAGCTTGATGCCCAGTACAAGCCCGGCGAGTCCGAGGAACCGTAACATGCCGGCCTCTCGAGGACGCTCTCGGGCAGGGACATCCGACAAGCCGATAGGACACCCAAGTGCTCAATATCAATTGATGATGAAGATGTCGACATACAGAGGGCCTGAAGTCTTGCTTGCAGGGGAATGATTGATCGTAAAAAGAAGAGAAGCAAGGCAGCAGAAGTATCTTGGGGGACCAATGCCTCGATTCATTAAAGGTAGATTAGCAGCAGGTCCTAGCACCGGCTTGCGTCATTGGCCCATTTTCAATGTCTGCTTGCGCGCTCGTCCATCGGTCGCCCCTGCGACGTTTCGATTGGTTCGTCTCAATGGTCCTCCGCGTGTCCATGGTACCAAGGCTAAGGATTACAATTGCATGCGGGGCCCAGAGTAGGCCTCCTTGCGTAGCACGAGCGTCGGGGAGCGCATGAAACCCTCGTAGCTGGAATGGCTCGCGGAGCGCGGCAACTTGGGCGACTGCTGGACGTCCGCAGTACCGTACGAGACGGTGGCGGCAGACTGGTTGAGGACGGGCCCACCGTTGGAGGCGTGAAGGGACTCGTAGTCGACTTCGTCCTCGTCAGGCTCGTCTGCGAACCACTTGCGGCAAGTGAAGTGGAGGATGACGTTGGAGGCGAGGCCGAAGGCGATGCCGTTGGGGATGGAAAAGGTAAAGGGCATGACGGAGAGCGTGAGGAAGGCCGGCACGGCAATGCGCATTTGCTTCCAGTCGATCTCAGAGGCCTGGCCCATCATGGAGGCGCCGATGAGGATGACCACGGGCGCCGTGGCCTCCTGCGGGATGCTGCCGAGCAGCGGTGCGAAAAAGAGGCTGAGGAGAAACCAGCACGACACGACGCAAGCCGTGAGTCCCGTGCGGCCGCCCTCCTTGATGCCAGCGGCGCTCTCAATGTGGACGATGATGGGGCTGCAGCCGAGGACGGCGGCGACCATGGTGGAGACGCCCGCGGCCAGAAAGACCCACTCTGACTTGGGCACGGAGACGTGGCCGTTATCCTCCTCGTGGTGGAGGCCGGCAAGATGTGCGAGGCCGAACATGACACCCGAGACGTCAAAGACACCGACGAGGAGGAAGGCCAGGATGCCCGGCGTGTAGGTGCCGATGTCTTCGGTAAGTAGGTCGAAGCGCGTGGCCTCCTTGAAGGCGGGCGACTTTTCGATGGGGAGCTCGACGATCTGCGTGGGCCACTGCTTGGTGATGGCCCACATGATTAGGGTGACGACCATAATGCCGATGACGACGCCGCCGCGGATCTGGTGGTGCGTAAGCGTCGCTTGGAGCAGGAGGCCGCCCAGGGAGATCCAGAGCTCGGGGCGGTCGAGGGGCCCAAGCTTAACGAGGCTGTCGTCACTGGCGGCCACGACGAGGTCGATGGTCTGCATGCCGATGAAGGTGAGGAGCAGACCCATGCCGATAACAGTGGCGATCTTAATCGTCACGGGGATGAAGCGCATGGCAAGGTTGCTCATGCGCGTGACGGCAAGGAGGGTCATGATGGCGCCCGTGGCGAAGGCGCTCGTGAGCGCGCCCTCCCAGGGGATGCCCTTTCCCTTGATGAGGCCGTAGCTCAGGTAGGCGCTGAGGCCGAGGCCCGGCGCGAGCCCAAAGGGCAGGTTTGCAAAATACCCAACGATGAAGGAGCCCAGCGCCGACGACACGGCGGTGCCGATGACGACGTCGGTGGGCTCCAGGCCTGTGTGCGGCTTGCCCAGAATCTCGGCGTTGAGCAGCAGGATGTAGGCCATCGTCAAGAACGTCGCGGTCCCTGCTCGGAATTCCGCGCGCACGCTGGTCCCGCGCTCTCGCAGCTTGAAGGTCTTCTCGAGCCACCCCATTTTCCCGGCGCGCAGGGCGGGGCGGTCCTCGGCCTGTCGGCGACGCCGGCGCTGCCGGGCTCCCGCGGCAGGTGCTCCTCGTCGTCGTTGTCGTTCTGCGAGCCGCCCTCGGGCAAAATATCCGCCTCAACCATTTGCTGCCGATTCTGCAGCAAACCCGAGCATCTTCCGCCCTGCCTGCGCGCGCCGGCCCCAGTGGGCCCCGAGGGCCGCCCCGCCGCTCGGGCCCAGAGGCGGTGTGCCTGGGCGCCACTGAGTCACGAGCGCGCGCCGTTAGAGGGGCGCACCCTGCTCGGGTCGTGTGGAGAGGTGTGAGAGGTGTGGGCCGCGAAAGGTGGTGGAAGAGAGGGGCAGCACTAGCCCTGAAACGACCCACAGCGGCACCGGAAAGAAACGTATGGCTGCAACGTCTCATCTCGACTTGCTCGTCTCGTCTCGTCTTCGGGGCCGGGATCCCGGACAACATTCCCGCGACCGAGGACTCGGAGGGACTCGAGTCGGGCCCAGCCAACCGTTCGACGGCGTCAAGAACTCGACGGCTGGCCGGCCATCCAATCTTGAAGTTCGAAGATGAAGATTCTTCTCGCTCGAGAACTCGACTGACCCACTCGCGCGACATCTGCACTGGCGGGGCCGGTTTGGGCTGGCCCCGAGGGCTTGATGACATGGCATGACATGATCCAAACGGCAACCTCGTTTGAGCAAGACAAGTCAAGTCTAGACGTTGGAGAAGAGTCGGTCACGTTCAAGATCAAGACCGAAGCTTGAACCAGCCTTCATCGACAGCACTGTTCAATCTCACTGCCAGCATGAAGCTTTCGCCAATCAGCCAACCGCCAGGGGCGCAAACGGCAAGGCCGCCAAGGCCCGAACCGTGAAACACGAGATCGCTCCAACACAGTGTAGGGCGCGGACGCACGCACGAACTCAGCAGAGAAGCTCTGCTGAATGAAGACTTGATCGACAGGAGAAGAGATCTGCGCCGGGACGGCCGGGAGACTGGGCTCGATTTTTTCTGGGCCGGAGCCGCCGGACCTTGACGCCAAGGAAGATACGGGGTACGTACGCCGCCGCCGCGTCAGAAATAACAACAAAAATCGACTCGGAGGAACACCTCGAATGCGAAATGCGAGAGGATTGTACGTATATAACTTTGTAGGGGTCAGGAAGACGACGTCGGCGGCGGTGGTATGTAAGCAGATGCGAAGCGCGAAGAAAAAGCCCAGCGGCGTCTCGTTGCGCGCGCGCCAGCGACGAAGGAGGAATGTGAGGATATAAATGTGAGCGAGAAGCAGGCACCGGCAGCAAAGAAGCTACACGAAGGTGGACTTGCGGCTGTTGCGTTTGGCAATATAGGCCCGGTAGTCGTCTTGCTCGTCGAGATTCTCCTCCTCGTCGCCAAGCTTGCGAATGGCCTTCTCGGTCCTGGTGGTGAGGCTCCGCGAGTGCAGCGAGAGGCGGGACTGGTCCGAGACGATCATGCTCTTGGGCGTGACGGTCCGGCGGAAGGAATCCCTCGAGGCGCCGGTGGAAGAGCTGGAGAGCGCGCTCGTGTTGCGCGTCGGCAGCGACGAGGACGACTCGTCGCTGTACTCAGTGCATACGTCGTCAGCGTCAGCATAGGCGGCGAGCTTTGCGTTCTCCGAGTACCTGCGCTCGATCGTGGTCCGCTTGGTGCGCGTCAGAGTCCGCCGCCTGAAGCCGCGCTCATCGAGAGGGATCCGCGCCTGGGCCTCGTCATCGGCGTAGGCGAAGCCTGATCCAGCCGGCTCGTCCTCGTCACTGCGCGCGGACTTGAGATGGCTCTTGAAGAATCCGGCAGCGCGCGAGCTCCTGCGCTTCCATGAGTCCTTGGTCAGCGAGGCGCGCTGCGCCACGGCCTGGCGTGTGCCCGAGGTGCGTCTCGAGACCGACCTCCTGAACGACTGCCGTTGCGACGGCGTCTTGGCATCCGATGGCCTCCGCGTCGATCTCCGTGCGCTCAGACTGCGCCGCAGGGTCTCCATCGCAGGCAACAGTACAGCCGCGCTTTCCCGAGAAGACGAGCCCAATCCCGAATTCCGCGGTGAGCTCACGAAGGAAAACTCTGTCGCAAGGTCCTCGATGGCCTCGCGGGGTGGAACGCCGGGGCGTCGGCAAGAGGCGCGCCGCTGCACGACAAGGCGTGCTTCGCCTCCTCGTCGGCGTCGTGGTCCGCGTTCTCCAGTGACGACGTCTTCGACGTGACCTGGTACATCGC
>KQ758850.1:2252349-2265002 GCA_001462505.1 Aurantiochytrium sp. T66
ATGATTATCGAGGCGCTCGACGTCATCACCGCCGCCTCGACGGCCCTGCAAACCGCTATCATCCAGCAACAGCGACGGGAGCGGCAGCAGCAGCGGCAGCAGCAGCGAACGGGCGGGCGAGCGGGAAGTGGCGAGCGGAGCACCCCAGCCTAAAGATGGTCCACGTGGGAGTTCTCGGCGCGGGCGCCGTGGGCGCCTTCTTCGGGGGTCGTATTCTGGCGGGCAACGAGGGCGAGGGCGCAGTGGAGGACCTCAAGGTCACGCTCGTGGGCCGCGCGTCGCTCATGCAGGCCGTCAAGGAGGCCGGGGGCACCCTGACAACCACCACGGTCAACGGCGACACGAGCGTGCTCCGCGAGGGCGAGAGCCTTGCGATCTCGGACAAGATTGAGGACCTCGCGGACGCGGACATTATCATCGTCGCAGTCAAGGCAGTGCAGACCGAGGCGGTCGCCAAGGAGCTCGCGGAGGTACTGGAAATGAACCCCAAGCCCCGCGCGCTCGTGTCGCTGCAAAACGGCGTCACCAACGCGCAGATTCTCCGCGAAAACATCCCCGTCAAGGACGTGACTGTGCTGGCGGGTATGCTCGTCTTCAACATCATCTGGTCGGGCGCAGAGTTCACGCAGACCTCCTCGGGCGAGACCTTTTTGCAGGACGGCCCGCACGCCGCGCTCTTCCAGCGCCTCTGCTGCGCGGGCGGCGTCGAGATCGAGGTCGAGGAGGACATCACCGCGCGCCAATACGGCAAGCTCCTCATCAACATGAATAACGCCATCAATGCCCTCTCTGGCGTGCCGACGCTCGAGACGCTCATGAACCCGGACTTTCGCAGCGTCTCCGTACTGAGCATGAACGAGGCCCTCGCGGTCTTTGACAAGGCCGGGATCCCGATACAGAGTCCCGCCAAGAGCGGCTACATTCGCCTTCTCCCCTACATCATGGGCCTGCCGCAGCTCATCTTCAAGGTCGTCATCCCCTTTGTTCTCAAGCTCAACCCGACCGCCAAGTCCAGCATGCTTCAGGACCTCGAAAGGGGCCGCTTCACCGAGGTCGACCTCCTCAATGGCGAGGTCAGTCGCGTTGCCAAGGTCCACGGATTCGACGAGCCCAAGGTGAACGCCGCGCTCGTCAGCCTCATCAAGTCTGCCGAGGGCAAGGGCTCGCCGCATTTTTCCGGCGACGAGCTGCTCAACCGAGTTCGCGGCGCCCAGACCAAACTCTGAATGTTTATAATGCCCCTCTCGAACATGATTTCTTGACCACTTCGTCTGCGATCACGAGCAGGAGGACATTGTCATCCTCTCGCGCCCGTAGATCGATCCCGATTGCTTCGTCTCTATCCTCGTCGTCATCCTCGTCGAGCTCTTCATGCCCAACCCGGTTCACATCTCTAGAATCTCGTCATTGGTTCCCTCCCTAATCAGGCTCAGCTCCTCGACCGCAAGCAAGAGCAGGTGACCGCGGTGCGGCGTTCTCCTGGGCTTTGCGCAGATGCGCAGGCGCAAGTCCCGGGCCGGACGCGCGTCGCGCGGCGAGTCACGGCGGACCGCGGGCCCCTCAGGCCGCACGAAGCGGGCGCGCGCCCCGGGGGGCTCCTAGCGTATTCGCTAGCTGGATCTACACTTCCGCTAGGAGTCCCGCACGTGCCGCGGCGCCGCAGACCACAATAGACCGCCAACTACTAGCACCACACCACTGCGTGCTCGCGCGCGCGCGCCGCGGCCCCCGCGCCCCGCCCTCCCCGCGTCTCCGCCCCCTCCCGCCTGCCCCCTCCCCGCGTGCGCGGCCCGCGCCGCGGCAGCGGGGCCGCGAGGAGCGGCCGGAGATCGAGCGGGACGCCAGCTATTTCGGGGTACTACTATACACTACGACTCTGCCAGCCAACCCCCCGCGCGCGCGCGATGGCGACGGCCGAGAGCGCGGCCAAGGCGTGGGCGGAGGCGTGCCTGCAGGCGCCCCTCGAGGAGGGCCCGCTCGTGGAGGTCCTCCACGACGGCACGGTGCTTTGCGACGTGCTCAACAAATGCTGGCCGGACTCCGTGCGCAAGGTGTACCGCGGGCCGGTGGCCTTCCGCCAGATGGAGAACGTGACGATGTTCATCAAGGCCGCGAGGAACATCGGCGTCCCGAGCCGCCATCTCTTCGACACCGTCGACCTCTTCGAGCGCGGGAACACCAAGGCCGTCGCGGATACCATGCTCTACCTGCGCGAGCTCGCCATTGAAGACGGCGTCTTCAACGAAGACGCCTCCGCGCCCGCCTTTGGGCAGTCGCGTCGCCGCGCAAAGTCTGCCGTGCAGCGCGGCCCGCCCCGGCCTCTGCCGCCGCCTCGCGTCGACCCGAAGAAGGGCTTCTCCATCCTCAACATGGGGGGCTACCGCATGGAGGGCTACACGCACCTCGCGGGCGCGCACCAGCCCAAGTCTTCGCGCCGCCGCAGCTCGCGGTTCAACTTTCGGCGTCTCGTAAGCCGTCCGTCCCCGTTCCACGACGACGGGCGCTCGCCGGCCGACCGCGGCAGCGACCAGGCCGCGACCGCCGCCGCCGCGCCGCAACAACTCGAGTCGGCGCCCTCGTCGTCGTCCTTCACTGCGGCGCCCCGCGGCATTGCGCGCAGGGTCTCCGGCATCGCTGCCACGGCCAAGCGGCTCAGCGTCCGATCGCGGCGCAGCGATGGCTCCTTCAGGCAGGAGGACGACCTCAAGGCCTCCGCCCAAGCTCTCCAGATTCACCCGGGCGTGGACGATGCCATCTACGAGGAGGACCACAGCGATGATGACGACGAGGATGTCCGCGATGACGATGACCTCCACGACGACGAAGATTCCGCAACGGAGGACGATGATGAGAGCGACCGGGGCTCTGACGACGAGCAGAACGGATCCGAAGCTGATCTGGACGAAGAGGAGCGGGCCGCGCTCGACCTCGATGACCGCGGCCGCGATATCGAAGGCGCCTCTGATGCCGACAGCGTCCGCGAAGACGAGGAAGACGACGGGGAAGAGATGGACGATGTGGAGGACGAGCGTACGCTCTACGGCGTCGAGCCAGAGGACGTGTACCTCGGCAGATCCGCTTTCGAAGACGAGGACGAGGATGAGCAAAGCGAGGATGAAGGGAATGATGACGAAAGCAAGCCCTACGGTGCCGAGGCGGAAGACGTGCTCGCCTCCGAGGACGAGGACGAAGAGGACGAGGAACGCGAGCGCGCCAACGCGAAGAACGCGGACGTCAGGATTGGACGCTTCATCAGCGAGAGCAGAGACGATCTTCGTGACGCTGCCGGCGGCGAGCAGGCTGCCTTTCGGAGCAGCCAAAGGACGACCGTCAGCAGCGCCTCGAGTGACGTCCGGTCCGGCGCCGAGCGTGAAGAGGTCCCGGACCTCGCTGTCTTCACTGAAGGCCCCGCGAAGCGGAAGTCCCTTTTCAAGAAACTCGTCACAATGACGCGGCCCGAGGCGCGGCAGGAGCGCTACGAGGTCCACAAACAAGAAGAGACTCGCGGAGAGGAGGAACAGCGACGAGAAGAGGAATTGAGGCGCGAGCGAGCGCGCTCCAAGTATTCCACGGAGAGCGCCCCGCGCGTGCGATCGCGCAAGTCACTATCCAAATATCTGGCCAACATCTTCGGCCGCTCATCTCGCAGATGAAAGTTCTGCAGCATGAGCACCAAGCAGCGCCACGCTGCTGTAAATTTTTCCTTCCCAATCATCAAGACCCAAGCAAGCCCTGCCCAAACTGTTCCCTATCCCTTACTTCGGCGGCTTCTGCTACTAGGGAGAATGAAATGAATTTACTTGTTGTCTAAGCTAAAGCGCCGCGCGCTGCTCTTCTCTTCGGATGTGTGCAAAATCGCCCGGGGGGCGCAGCGCGTGCGTGATGAGCTTGTGCGAAAACTCGGCAATCCCCTCCTTGGTGGTGAGCAGGAGCGCTGTCGAGTCGAGAGGGCCGACTTGCCAATCTGCTCACGCTGTAGGGCCCGATGGGAAGGCCCAAAATCGCTCTCGGGGGAAAGGGGGGCCTCACTTAGAGCCGCGCGACGTGATGAGCTTGTGCGAAAACTCGGCAATCTCCTCCTTGGTGGTGAGCAGCAACGCCGTCGAGAGGGCCGATTTGCCAATCTGCTCGCGCAGGCCCTTGTAAAGACCGATGGGGCCTTCATGCGCAACGATTTCTTTGAAGGCACCGCCCACGCTCAGCTGGTCCTTTTCCGCCTTGTCCCGGTTCGCGGCCTGCATGAAGACCTTGGCGCGGATTAGCGGGTAAATCACCGTAAGCGTGAACGATTTGGTCGCCATCCCGAGCAAGAATAGCTGTCGCGCCGTGAGCGTCTCCTGGTTCCAGCGCTCCTCCAGAAAGGTCTTTGCGCGGTCAAAGAGCGTGAACTGTAGCGCCGGGTTCAAGGACAGCAGCATCGACGCGCGGTACCCGGTCCAGAGGCTAGCGAGACCGCCTTGCTCCACGGCCGACACGAGGTGGTGCCAAGCCCCCGTCTTGGTCTCACTGTGGTCCGTCATGATGCGCGTCGTGATCGTGTCGATCGGGTGCGCCACGAGCTGGGTGATGCAGGCGGACACAAAGCCGCTCGCGACGGCCTCGAGCGTGGACAGTTGCCTGCCCGCGGCGTTCTGCAGCCTCTTGGCCATATTGAACGAGATCCAAAAGTACACGGCGTCGGTCAGCACGGACCTGAACAAGACGGGCCGCACGCCCTGGAAGAGGCCCAGGGCCCCTTGGTCTTCGATCAGGTGCTTGACAACATCCACGGCGCCGCCGTACTCGACCTTGCCCTCTTCGAGCGTCTGCGCGTCCTTCTCCGCGTCGCCGTTATCGTCCTGACGCACGACCTGCGCTTGCAGCCGCACCTTTATGAGTTCGAGCGGGAAAAACGTCAGGGTCGAGACGGCGGCGCCGAGGCCGGCGCTCGCCATCTGCACGAGCGCCTCCTCGTCCATGCTTGCTGCTCGAGAAAGTTGGCTCCCCGCGTCGAGTGCCACGCGACGGAATGCCACCCACGCGAGATGCAGTTCTGGGAGTCCGTTCGTCCGTCCGTCCGTCTGGGCGTCGACGACGAAACCCCGCTCCCGAACCAAAGAACAACCTGCGACCTACGAACGTACGTACGAACGAACGAACGAACGAACGAACGGCAGCGTTTGGGCCTGGCGACGAGCCTTCACGAGACCTTCACGACGGCGGGCTCGGCCGGCGTCTGGCACGAACGAACGAGCGAACGAGCGAGCGAGCGAACGCCTGCGCTGGCCGCCGGCCGCGCTCGAAGTCCTGCGCAGGAATGAGATCGACGATGAGGAATTGGCCTCCTGTGATGAGCGATTGCTCAATCATCGTGAGCTCAGCCGTTGATTGAGGGATCTTCAAGTTGCAGTGATCCAGGGACGCGAGCTCCGCCTCGAGGGCACGCGCGACGTGCACGCATCGTAGTCGCGGCGCGTGGCGGGCTGCGCGGATTGATGGATTGGAGTTGAACGATGATCATGCCCCGCGTGCGCAAGGAGGACAAGAAGCCCGCGCGCAGCCTGCCTGCGTCGGGCTCGCGCGAGGCCGACGACGGCCTGGCAGCGAGCGAGCTCCTCGCGCGCAAGGGCGCCTTGGTTGGCTGCAGAGGCCCGGCGATGAGCATGGTCGACGACGAAAGATATCAGACCTCGAAGGCGGTTTGGACGGAGACGCGCGCGCGCGCGCGACCATGGCGGGGCTCGCGTGGTCGAGCGGCGGCGGCGGCGGCGAGGTGCTCACGGTGCAGCTGGGGCGCGCGAGCAACTTCGCCGGGGCGCACTTCTGGAACGCGCAGGATGAGCTGCTGGAGATCGACCGCGACGAGGCCGCCGGCGACGGCGCCGACGCCGGCTGGGTCGACTCCGTGGAGGACGCAGCCGGAGGGGGCCGCGCCGCAGCGCAGCTCGCGCGGGAAATGAGGCCCGAGAGACTCTTCAGGGTCAGCGAGCACGCCGCGACGCCGAGGCTCGTGGCCGTCGACTTCCGCAGGCGCGTCGGTGTGCTCAAGCCGCTCAGCGCGCTCACGAGCAGCGCCGCCAAGGACATCTTTGAGCTCAGCGACGAGTCGCTGGCCCAGCAGACAACCGACGTCTGGGACGGGCCCGTGCAAGTGAGCCGCGAGGCCCAAATGAACCAGAACGCCTTCCTCGAATGGCTCGAGCAGGGCGCCAACGCGGTCCAGGGCGTCGCGCTCGGCGCATCGCAGAGCGCGGGTGAGGACCCCTACGGGCCCAAAGACCCCTTTGCCGGCACCGGCGCCGCAGCATCGCGAGATCATGCTGGTGGGTCGGGCCAGGGCGACGAGGACGAGGACCTCTACGCGTCGCGGCGGATCCAGGACGCCGACGTGACCTCGTGGGGGGACTTTCTCAAGGCCCAGGTGCACGAAAAGAGCGTGCAGCTTCTCCACCGCCACGGGGACGCCGACTTTGAGGCCTTTACCTCTGGCCACGAAACTGTCCTGCAGGGTGGCCAGCTCGACGACATCGTCGAGTCCGTCCGCTTCTACCTCGAGGAGTGCGATCGCCTCCAGGGCGTGCACGCCCTCGTGGACATCAATACGGGCTTTGGCTCCATCGCGCAGACCGTGCTGCAGGAAATCCGCGAGGAGGCGCGCAGCGCCGCGATCTGGTGCCTTGGCATCGTCGAGCCCAACACGCGCCCCCCCACGCACGAAAAGTACGCCTCTGCCATGCGCAAGCGCGCCATGAACGAGGCCGTCGCTCTCGCCACCTTCTCGCGCCTTTGCCATCTCTATACGCCTGTCCCGCTCTACGCGCTCCAGGCGGACCCGGCGCGGCTCGCGCTCCCCTTTCTCGCCAAGGACCGCTTCAAGGTAGACTCGCTCTTCCACACCTCGGCGCTTGTCGGTGCCGCCCTCGATGTGGCGTCGACACCGTACCGCCTCGTTCAGACGCCGGACGGCCCGCACGGCGCAGCCACGCTTGCCGAACTCTGTGCGCGCGCCGGTCCCAGCGAGGATACGCGCATCGCCGGCCTGCAGGTGGCCCTCCCCTTCCCGCACCCGGACATCAAGCCCGATGCTCTCAACGAGCTCCTCTCCAACGCCGGCGCGCTGCACGAGCGCACGAGCAGCCTCTTTGGCGTCGATCTCTCCTCGGTACAGGCCGAAAAAGGCGGCCAGTCCAAGGAGCCCTTCAAGATCCACGGCGCAAGCGTCGTGCTGCGGGGCAGCGCGCCCTCGCGCCGCGATGCCGTGACCCGCCGCAATTTGACAAGCTCGCTTGGGACTTACCTGTCCCGAACGCGCTGCTCGCTCACGCCGGTGCCGCTGTACTGCGTGGCGGCCACGCCATACCCTATTACGCTCGCGCACCCGGACTTTTTTAGGAACCAGGTGCTCGGCCCCTCGGGCGAGATCGCGGTCGGGCGGTCCGTGCCCCCCGTCACCATGCCGTCTCTCGTCAGCCTGGCCTCGTCGACGCGCCTCGCTGGGAACGTTGCTGCCGCGCAGAGCATGCTCCGGACGCCGGGCCTCGCCCTGCAGCTTGAGTTCGCAAAGGGCCCCGCGGGTCTCGGGAACGACGAGATCACCGCCATGCGCGAAGATCTTGACCACTACATTGGCCCCGCATACGGTCTCGAGGTCGCAACCAAGGACGAGTCAGACGACGACCTCGACAACTAGGGCGGGCGCAAAGCAAGCAAGCACGAGGACCAAAGATAATAAGTTATAGAGCGCGATGCTACATGAGAAAGACTGTGCAGCGGTCAAAGTCGTGATTCATGTCATCGGCAATGTAATAAAAGACCGCACGTGTGAGAAAGTAGCTGTAGACGACAAAGCCGAGGAGGATGTACCACCCTTCGTCCAGGCGCGAGTTGACGCCGAAGCACACGCTCTCCGACGCCGGGACGCCAACTTCGTACAGAAGTCGACCCGCAACGGGCGGGCAGAACGAGAGCCCCGCTGCGACCACGTCAAAGAACTTGTACACCTCGAGCGACATGACGAGCAGCGTGGCGCAGATCACGTTGGTCGAGTTCCAGGCGTTGAAGATCCGAAACAGCATGAGCAGGCGGTGCTTGAGCCAGGTCGACATGGGTACGAACCACATCGTCAGCGCCGCGAGGATCCCGAGAGCGGGCGCGATGACAATGAGCACCACGTACACCACAAAGAGAAGCAGCTTCGCAAAGAGGCTCGACTGGCCCGCTGGGTCTGCATTGGGCAGAGCGACCAGCAGCGAGGCCAGCGACATGCGCCGCACCTTGCCGGACGCCTCGTCGACACCGAAAAGGTCCGCCCCGATCCCGGCCACGCCCATGAACTCGAACTCGTACACGGGCTCAGAAAACGTCAGCACGAAAGCTACCGGCCACATGAGCACGGCGACGCCCACGAGCACGCGAACCAGACGCCGGACCCACAGGGCGGTCGGGCTCGGCGAGGCGGCGGACCCATTCAGGCTAAAATCGAGCCCATCCACATCGAGCGCGTTACTCCCCTCGCTCATGCCGTCGCCGCCATCTTCGCCGGGCGCCTGTCCGGCAAAGAGAGACTCGGGCGGCAAGAGACTGTCACTGCTCGCTGTGCCGCCCTCCCGAAGCAGCGCCTGCTCCAAGGCGGCCTCCTCGAGCATCTCGTCCATAGGGTAGTCAGGGACGGCGTGGAGCGTTTCAAAGCCGCGCCGGCTCAGAGCCGAAAGCGTGGCGCCGGCGCCGCTCGCCTCCAGGCGCTGCGTCTGCTTGACCTGTACGGCGCGCAGATTGTGCATGACGATGCGGTCGTGGTGAAAGAGAATGACATGGTTCAGGATCGTCGAAAGGGCGGCCGAGACCAGAAACGAAGTGAACCCCCACATCGGGATGCTTTCGATATACGCCACCACCACGTCACCCTCCACGAAAGGCATGTACTTTGCTGGTGCCGTCACGGTCGTGTTCATTGAGGCCGTCATGATCATGAACACATAGATGATGGCCATGATCCACTTGCCAATAGACTCCATGGCCCGCAGCAGGTATCCCCGGTGCTCCACGGTCAACACGTTCGCCGGCGCCACCCAGGCGTAGGCGAGCATGGCCACGCGCATCCAGGGGAGCACGCCCGAGCAGAACCCAATAAATAAGAAGAATAGAAACGCTTGCCCCTCCGCCAGCAGGTCGATACAATAGTCCAGCGTCAGCACGATCATGGGCACCTCCCTAAAGGAGTCGCCTGCAAAGTTGGCAAAGATGGTCACACGGCCCATCGTGAAGAAGTTGCCCGACACAAAGAGTGCAAAGTTGGCGCTCAGAATCCCGGCAATGAAGACGCCAGTGAAGCGCCCAATCGATGGGTGCGTAATCATTGGCCGATCGTGGCCCAAGAGGTACAGCCTGTCCGACTCGGACACCACCTCGCGCGGCGACTGAAGTAGCGAGTTTCGTGACGACTCACACGTCGAGACCTGTCGCCGAAAGTCCTGCACGAGCTCTCGATGGAAAACGCTCTTCGGCGTCCCGGCTTCAGACAACCGCGAGTCGGCCGTCCCGCCGCTACGGCGGATGCGGTCGTGGATGACGTCCTCGGCGTCAAGCAAGGGTGTCGCGCCGAGCGCGTCCAGATCCGCGGCGTCCTCCTGGCTCCCGCGGTCATCCTGGCTGGCGCCGAACGAAAGTGGCGTGGCGCCCCTTGTCGCAGACGCAGACGAGCCGCCCGTGTTGAGGAAGTCGGTCCGCAGCAGCGTCGTAGCGATGCGCTCGCTCTGATTTTCTCGCAGAACGGATGACTTGCGCCGTGCAAGAAAAACGGCAAACGCGAACCCGGCCAGCATAAGTGAGGCCGTAGCGATCATCATGGCCTTGATGGGCGGCAGCCACCATGGCTTGACGAACGAATGCGAGGGCAGGTCATCGTCATCATCACCGTCATCTCCAGATCGAAGTGCCGTGGTCTCGGTTGGCCAGACGCGGCCGCGCGTGCAGGACTTTTGCAAAAAGGCCAGCAGGTTGTTGGTGGCGAAATTCACATTCGCGCCGCGCAAAAGAGCAAAAGAGCTCGTGTTTGTGAGAAAGCCGGCCAATGCTGGGAGCGCATCCTCGAGGAAGTCGTCAAGGACGGCCTGCGAGACGTTGTCTGACATGAATGCAAGCGCCGCTTCAAGCTGCGGCGACGAGCAGCGCACGCATCGGGCCGAAAGACCGAGGTTTGCGAGCGTGATGTTAATATCGTCGAGACCAATGGGAGCTGGGAAGGAGGCAAAGAGGCTGCGCCGCGCCCGGGAGGGCTTGCCCGCCCCCGCAGGCGCGGGCACGACAAGCGACGCGCAGGTTGACGCGAGACGCTTCAGCTGAAATGCGTCGACGGAGGCGGCGTCGACCCCGAGGCGTGGTTCCACGAGCGCGCCGGCGACATCCGCAGCAATTCTTACCGCGACGTGGTCGTCGATGGCCTTGCCCGAGGCTGCCACGCCCCTGATGCGCCACGAGACCTCCATTTCGATCTCGGACGCGTTCGTCATCACACTCGCGATCATGTCGGATGTGCGCTTCTCGTCCGCGTGCAGCAGGATGTCTGTCACATGTGTAATGCCGCGCATTTTGATCTTTTGTACCCCCAGCTCCGCGGTTGCCGGCGGCGGCAGCGACGGAAAGAGCCCGCGCAAATTGAAGGGGCCGAGGGCGATCTCGGTGTCGCCGAGGTCGAGAAGATCGCTCGTGGCGTTCCAGCGACCGCCAAAGGCATACGCAAGGCCCCATTGCAGGACGGACTGCAGATCGAGCGCGCCGGAGACGCCCACGAAGTCCTCGACGAGCCAGCTCAAGGCTTTGACAACAGTGGACGCCTCCCAGTCAACGAGGTGGCGCGGATGCGAGGGCGGCGGCCACGGCCTGCGCGGGCAGAGAAGTCCGGGCAAAAGGGGTTCCAAAGCGTAGCGACTGAGCGTCTGCGCGACGGCGTCGCCGTGTGTTTGCACGAGCGCCCAGAGCGGCGAGGCGATAACCTGGCTTCCAATCTGAATAGCGGCATCGCTGACACGAAAAAGGTCGTCCTCGCCCGAGATGCGGAGCGTGGGCAGCGCAAAGTCAGCGCCGACGCGGAGCTCTGCGAGGCTGAGGTTTGCAAAAGCTCCGAGCAGGCAAGAGATCGGGGCGTCCGCAATGCTTCCAATGGTGAGGTTCTCGACGGCTATGCGGTCCAGCGCGGCCAGAACGACGAATTCGAGGTCGAGAGGGTCGAACTCAATTTGCACTGAAAAGTTCTCGTCGAGTTCGACGTGCTCCGCGGATCCAGAGTACGACTCCTTGACCTTGAAGGTCGCGTTAGCGACTACTTTCTCGGACAGCCTGAGCTTGTTCCGCACAGTGTAGGCGCCGGCGGGCTCGAGGAGCAAGAGCTCGAGAACTGAGTCGAGTCCTTGAATCCAGAGATTTCTGAGCTCGAGACCGAGTTTGACATTGAAGAGCACCGTCTCCCCAAGGGGTAACGAGGCGTTCTGCGCGAGGACCATGCGCGACCCCGGACCGCCCTCGAGGAGGACTTCCCGAATGGCTTCATTCACGAGGACCTCGCCCGTCGGTGTGCGAGAGCTCAGAAAATTCTCGGAAAAGGCTGCGACTAAAGTGGTGAGAGATGTGTTCGTCCGCACAACCGTATCCTGCGGTCCAAACTGCGCGGTGCGGGGCTGCACCGACGATTCGAGCCTCGCAATGGAGTCTGGCCGTCGCGGGAGCTCCTCCCGGATGAACCAGTCCATATTCAGGCGCAAAAGGTTTGTCCAGACGCTGGTCGTCAGGGTCACCGATCGGACAGCAAGGCACAATAGAGGATCCATGACCAGCGGCCCGAACCATGGTGCCAAGGCGTTAAGCACCTCCTGGTCCAGCAACGTGATCACGTGCATGTCGTCGTTGATGAGCCGGAAAGACTCATCCGTGTAGTGGACGCGCGCCTTGCAGGTCTTGACGCTGATGCTCGAGGGCAGATGGCCCCGCCGCTGCTCGGGATTGTGCCGCGCATCTCTCCAGTCGAACTTCCACCGGGCCGTCAACGCGCTCGTGGGCGTGAACACCTTGATGCCGAGGCGGTGGCGAGCGCCGATGCCGTCCAGCGTCGTCGACGCTGGATCGCCGTCGCTGTGCGGCGAAGGGTCGATCCACAGGTCGCCGCTGCACGTGTGCGAGAGGTCGGCAATCTGAAAGCCCACCTCGTACGCGCTGCCTTCGTCGTGGACTGTCATCTTCATGGGCCCGAGATGGATCCCTGCGCACCGCAATTTGATCGTGCAGTTGATCCTCTGCCCCGCAAGCAGCGGCAGGGAAAAGCTCAGCGCGGGAAGCCCGATCTCGGCGTCCTCGAGCAGCCAGTTGAGGAGCATGGATCCCCGCGAGTCCCTGCTGCTTTCCCGGTTCAGCAGCTGGGGCCCCTCGCCGTCGCCGTCGTGGTCCCCGTCGTCGACGACGCCAGTGTCATCGATATCCTCGAGCACGCGTTGGTGCTCGTCCGCCACGGTCGTGGCCCCGGCGTCCGTCCCGCGCGCCATGGGGAGCGTCATGGCCATAATCATCATCATCAGCGTCCCCATCCTGATCCGCATCCTCCTCCTCCTCCTCGGCGCCGCGCGCACCTCCGCGCGGCGCGCGCGGTGCCTCTCCTCCGTCCGCGGGCGGGCGGGCGCGCGGGCGGG
>KQ758850.1:2275652-2298402 GCA_001462505.1 Aurantiochytrium sp. T66
CGCCGCGCCGACGAGCGCGCGATCTTTGCCCGCCTCTTCGACGAGGCCACGCTACAGAGCTCTGCGCAACGCGCGGCCATGAGGCAGATGACATGGCATGACATGGCATGGCATGGCATGGCATGGCATGGCATGGCATGGCATGGCGAGGCGGATCTTCAGGCGCAGATCTCCATCTTGCGCGATCTTGCCGGGACGGGCAACGGCGGAGGCTCGCGCAGCGCGCAGCGGCTCGATGAGAGACGGAGGCCCCTGACGCGGTTTATTGCAACGTGGCGCTGATCATGCACGAGCTCTTGGGCAAGCGCTTTGCCGTCTATGGCAAAGGATCCTAGCCTCGTTTGGGAGAAGCTTCAACGCCTTCAACTTTGCCATTGGCAGCAGCAGCAACAAAAACAACAGAGACTTGCAGAGGATGCTACGACGGCCTGCAGGCTCAGACGCACAAAGACAGATCCGCGGCGAGGCAGGATGTGCGCGTGGGCCCGTTGGCGGTGAAATCGCTCAGCGACATGTGAAAGTACCAGCCCTCCGACCAAGGAGCGACCATGTCGTCATAGTGGCGCGATAGCGGAGACCCGCTCTGGCCCAACGCGTTGACAATGACCGACTTCCCGTCGTCGTCGAGCCCTGCGCCCATGGACATGATGGCGCGAAACGACGAGCCCTCGTGCTGATCGAATCCCGGGTGCGAGGGCGTGCCTACGTTGACAGTGACCGCGTCCCCGCCATGCGCCACGCGCCGCGAGAAGATACAGTCCACCGGGGTCCCTTGAAACAGCTGAGAAGAGAAGCACGTCTCGTGCATGCCCTGCATGCCCCACGGTCTCACCTCGCCCTTGGCCAAGAGGCCGCCGACGCGCTCGAGGGCAGCAGTGGCGTAGTCCATGCACTCCGCCTCGGACATATTAAGCGCGCAAAGGCTGCCATTGGTCGGCGAAAGCTCGCTACGGCCCGCGGTCGCTTCCGCGGCGCGCCGGAATGCGAGCGTGGCAAAGAGCGGCACGGCCCAGAATCGGACGCCCGTCTCGCTCGCGGTGATCTCCTCTAGCTCCTGCTCCCACATGTTGAACAAGGTTGCCTCCAGGGACCCTACGCTCATGCGATGCGCCCAGTCCCCTCCAGTGGCGTTGCCCAAGAGGCTGCAGACTTCCACCAATTCTGACGCATTTGCGCGCGTGCAGGCCTCCGTCAGCACCTCTTGCATGTCTTGCGCAAAGAGGCTCGTCACGTCCTGCTGGATCTCCTGCATCGTAATCACCGAGTGCTGGCCGCCCTTGCCCTTGATCATCTCTGTGATGCGCTTGGCGCGGTACCCATCCGTCGAGTCAAAGTCGCACGAAGGGACCACAGGGAAGCACGGGGGCTGCACGCGGTTGTTCGCCGTGGCCACGAAACCTTGTTTGGGATTGGTCACCTGGGGCATGTCCTCGAAGGCGACATAGTGGTGCGCGCCCCAGTCGTACGAGCCGTTCCCAGGTACGGGAAAGAGGCCCGTGTGGCCCTCGACGCGCACGGGAAAGCGCCCCGTCATCTGGTAACCGATCTCGGACTGCGTTGCCATGACAAAATTCTGTCCGGGCGCCACGAGGTACTTGAGCGCGCGCGTGCGAGCCTCCTCCAGGTTCCGCATCCGGCACATCCGCATAAAGGCGATCAGCGAGGTGTCAAAGTGCTCGGGTTCGTCCGCCAAGAGCGACGTCCACCGCAAGGCCACCGTGTTGCCCCCGAGAACCGCTGGCGAATCCCCCTTTTGCGTGCGCAGAATGACGTCTGGGAGGCCATGGTCTGAAATCACCGGCCCGTAGTGCGGGGCGCTGCGGATCGTCAGCCGTCGCGGCTCCACTTCGCCCGCGACCACGAGCTCCTCGACGCGGTGCTCAAAGGGAATCTCATTTCCGTTATGCAAGTACGCGCGGTCGTTGGGCGTGGCCTCGAGAACGAAGAGGTCTTGCGCATCGGCGCCAGTGTTAGTCACGCCCCACGCGAGGTGGCGGTTGCGGCCCAGCACCACAAAGGGGACACCGAGAAAGCAGGCTCCCATTACGTCAACCTGGTGCGCAGCATCCTTGAGGTGCATGAGAAGCCACACGTTGGGCGCCGTGAGCTCGAGGTGAGGGTCGTTCGCCAGCAGCGGGGTCCCATCCACAGTCATGTTGCCGCTAACCACCCAATTGTTTGAGGCGCCAAAGATTCCGAATGCGTTACTCGGGCGAAAATCCCACCACAATGGCGAGCTCGGGGCCGAGGCCTGATGATGGTGTGCCCCCGCGAGCTCAACACTCTCGACGTTGACCGACCGGAACGTCTCGAGCCAGTCCTGGAGGCCAGGATGCGCGACGCACGTGGCATTGTCATACTGCGCGTGCTGGTCCTCGCACACGTCCTCGGGCTGCACGATCGTGGGGAACTCGGCGAGGTCAAAAGGCGGGAGCAGCTCGTTTACACGTGCAACGTCGAGGCCGCGGTCGGCAATGAGCTTGAAGCGCATCAGCTCGCGCTGCAGGTTCCCCGACAGCCCATACGACATGACCAGGACCCAGGCGATGGAGTCCAGCGGCGTCCACGGCTCGAGCTGCCAAGGGAAGGGCGTCCCCATAATCAGCGAGAGCACAATGAGCTCCAGCGGGGCCACAAAGCGCGCCGACGATGTGAAAAAGTGATTCACGCCGTCGCCGAAGCGTTCCAGAATGCGCATCTCCTCGGCGAAGCGCGGGTCCGCCTGCATGCGCGCGAGCGTTTGATTCGCCACGTGCGCAAAGCCAAAGGTTCGGAAGAGCGTGTCCTGCGGCACGGCCGCGGCGCCTGCAATCTCGGCCAGCGTTCCGGCCGCGAGGCGCCGCTGGAACTCCATCTGAAAGGTGCGGGTTTGGGCCATGACGAGGCCTTGCGCGAAGAAAAGGTCGTCGGGGTCCTCGGACAGGGACTCGATGTGGATGATCCCGGTCGCCCGCTCCACGTGCACCTTGACCGGGCCGGCGATCCCGCCGTCGGCGCCGAGCTGGAACTCCTCCGCATTGCGGACGCGGTTAACGAGCCACACCGCGAGACACGCGGTCACGACAGCGCAGGTGACGCCCGCCAGGCGCGCGACCATTCGCGCGCACCATGCGAAACAGCTCTTTTCGCCACGTCGGCGGGGAATCCTCGGCGAAGACGGCAAAAACGAGGACGACGAGGACGAGGAGGAGGACGACAGGGTCGCCAAGAACACGAGATCCCCGACGGTGAGCAGCGCCAGCGCGCCGCCGAGGACCCCAGGGCAGAGCCAGACGAGGTGGTACGAGCTCGCCACCAGGCCGAGCCACGCTGCTGCGCACAGCGTCGCCGCGAGCTGCCGCCAGAGGCCCGGGGGGCGGTCGCGGCCGAGGTCTCCGCGGGCTCCGCAGTCCAACGCCGCCTTCGCCTCGCGGACTTCCCCGCGCGCGGGGCCGAGCAGCGGCGCCGCGGCGGACGCCTCCTCGTGCGCGGGCGGGGCAAGCATGGCGATCTGCGGCACGACGATGGCGGTGATGATGGTGATGATGCGGGACTGCAGCAAGGTCTCGGCAGGGACGTCGCAGCAAGCAATAATAGACCAATAATAGTGGTGGTGCACACGCGAGATCTCATGATCTTGGCTCGTACGCAATCATGATTGCTCGTACGAGATCTTCGTGGTATCTTCGCGCATCATGCAGCATGGCACCGAGATCGGGACGAGACCAGGCTGCTCTAGAGGCTGTCCGAGCAGCGTGCTTCAAGGCACGCTTTGCAGCACGTCTGATTGTTGTGCTTGCGGTTCTGTGGTTGCGAGCGTGCCCGGGAAGCCCAAGTGTGCGGCACAAAGCGGCACAACGCCTGCAGATTCGTTTCTACGAGGACCTGCCGCCAAGCGATGATTGTGGATGATGGCATTTGCATCGGCGGGCTGCTGAAGACAACTTCGCATCGATGATAATTTCGCTATTAGGCCTATGCTATCATTCAGTGCTCAGGTTGGCGTTGCCTGAGAGACGCAGACGCTGGTTCTCCTGCTCGAGCTCGTGGACCCGTTCCAGCGCAGAGCAGAGATCGCGGTACAATGCCTTGGTGCGTGCGTGCTCGTCAGGATCAAGACTCTGCGCCGACTTGGACGGCTGATTGGGAAGGTCGGCCTCGAGGTCGATAAAGAAGCGCTCAAAGATCGGCAGAATGCTGCTTTTGCGGCGCGGCTCATTGGGTTTGGGCAACGCTCGAGATGCACTCGAAGCATAAGTACCCCCTTTGGTGGCAGTCTTTTCAAGGCTGGAGATCTGGAAAGGCGTCGCGTCCGGAAACCGCTGCTCTTCTACGCGGACGAGCGTTGCGGTGTCAAAGACAGAGGCGCGGTGGACTGACCGACGTGCGTGTACGGACTTTCGGCCCGCAGCGATGGCGGGCCTAGAAGCGTGGACGGTGGTACGGGGCCTCCTCTCCAAAGCTGCAATCTTGCGCTTGAGCTCTTGCTTTTCGAGATCGTCTAGCTCAGTCTTCATGCGCCAGAGATCCAAAAGAGCCTCCCCACGGCTAAAATTAGAGACCATCACCTGGCGCACGAGCTCATGAAAGCCCATGTACTGAATATTGTGCAGGTCCTCGAGCGCGTCCTCGGGGAGCACGCGACCGGTGCCCTGCTCCACGCGAGCATTCATAAAGTGTACCCAGCGCTTGACGCTCTCAACGTCAACCTGGCCCTGCGGCGTGGCGTTGTACGATGGTTGGGAGAGAAGATTGGAGAGCGGCCATACAGAGCTCCCTGGTGCGTTTGCGCGCGCCATTGATTCGGCAGGAATGAGCGAGTCCGGGATGTGCTGGTCGTCGAAGAGGCTCGGCAGTAGATCACCAAGCTGCTGCGCTCTTCGGGCCCCAGATCCGCCGCGCGATGGCGTTCTCGCATGCGATATGCCTGACAATGACCTGGACCGCATCGGGGCGTTCGTTGTTGCAGGACGCTGAGTACTGCGAGTCTGCTCGCTCGAGATCGACGATTGGGCACCAATGCCTGGCGGCGGCATCAGGTCGTCTTCAGATCGTTCTGAAGCCAAGCCTGCTCCCGTTGACGGCGGAAGCGCGCGTTTCCGCCGTCGCCTCCGCTCCTCCTTGACCACGTTTGTATTTTTATAGAAAGGATACGGCTCGTGGCGCCGCATCGCGCCGTGGATCGTATGTCCGCGTCTTCGTCGCGGTCCTGCGCGGCGTAGTCGCGGCCAACACCGGTCCAGCGTTGATGGATGCGCAAGCAAGCAAGCGTCTGCGACGGCCGGCAATCGCCTCACCGAGCGCGAGCTACCGATCGACTTGATCCTCGTCTGCAAGCACAAACCCTTCAGCGTAATAATTCCTAGCCCCGCTGCTTGTCGACTTCGAGACCGTGCAGTCCGCAGTGCCGCTCTTCCACATCTTGCATTGCCTTACCGCCCACCACAAGGGGCAAATCATCCAATTTCGAGCTCGACATTTTCTCCTTAAAGCTGCACGAGCATCTCGATGAATGGTCCAGCCGCATCTTCCAGCCTCGCCGCGCGCGGGCGTGCCGCCACGATTTTCCTCGACGGGTTGGGGAGTCTCTGAGTCCGAGTCCGAGTCTTCGACTCAGAGTCCGAGAGTCCGAGTCCCTCCAAAACGCAACGGATCGCTTGGTCCCAGTCGGTCCCGAATTTCGGGACCGTGTAAGCTCCTAGTGCGTAGCTAACCAAAACACTAGGCCTGGCGCGGGGCTCCGGGCGTCCCGTCGACCATACCCTCTCGGCCGCCGCCGCCGCCGCCGCCGCCGCGCGCATGCAGACGCCGCGCGGGAGCGGCCGCAAGGGCCAGCCCGGGTCCCGGTCCAGGAAGGGCGCCTCCACGGCGAAGAAATCGTCGGCGTCGGCGGCGTCGGCGGCCTCGTCGTCGAGAAAGGCGTCGACGGCCTCGAAGGCCGCCAAGAAGACCGCCGCCTCTTCTGCGCGCAAGAAGAGCCCCGCGGCCCGCGTGCGGCAGCAGTCGGCCGCCTTCGACGAGGCCCACGCCGCCCTGCTGGAGGCGCTCGAGGATTTCATGCGCCACTGCGGACCGCAGGACGAGCCCATTGTGGCCTCCGAGCCCGAGCTGCCGGCCAAGTTCGCCGCGCAGCTCGGCGGCGTGGACCGCGTGAGCGTCAGGACGGCCTCGGAACGCGTCATCGTATCCGACGCGGACCCAGACGCTGAGGTTTCCGCGCAGCGCGCCTTTGCTCTACCCGAGGGCATCTTCGAGGCGGAAGCCGCGCTTTTTCAGATCAAGAGCGAGCTCTTGCCCCAGCTCGAACGCGCGGTCGACAACATGGCGCAGATCCTTGTCGAAAGCGAAACCCAAGGCAGCCTGGGATCTTCGTCATGGCTCGAGCAGCGGGAAATCTTGGAGCGCTACTCGAGCGAGTACGAGCTCGCAGAAAGCATCTGCGTCCCGCTCGCGCGCGACATCAACGCAGACGTTCTGCGCACCCATACTCTCGCGCTGCGTGCCCGACCTTTCATGCAGGCCTGAACTATTGTCCCCGTACCGCACGCAGTACTTCGCGCCGCGGACGGTGGCTCTGTATATTTATATTTTTTATGCACAAGCAAGACGCGCTCGCAGGCCCGGAACTTTGGCTGTTCGCCAACCCGGCGCGCCAAGCGATCCTGATAATCGTGAAAAGATGGTGACGCGCACGATCGCGCCGCCAAATTTGGCATCTCATCAATAACAGAAATTTGATCTTAGGCCTAGTCGCGGCGCGCGTATCCCCCGCTTCACAATTAGTCATGGTCGACAATGTGGTCGGGAAAGGCCGGATGGAGATCGGTGTGACGGTCGACGTCTGCCTTGTCGATGATTGGGAGGATGAGCTTGGTATCGTGGAAGACGTGGTGCTCGGCCGTGCAAGTTTCCACGGCCTCGGCGATCTCGTGTCCGGTGCCAAAGTTGCGCATGTAGAGCGGGTGCGCGCCGCCCGAGATCTGGAGCCGCACGCGCGTGCCCTTGGTGTAGAGCGTGGCGATGGGCCCGATCTTGATGCGGCGGCCCTTGAGCTCGTACCAGACGGTGCCGTCAGCGTCGGTGTACGACTCGTCCCAGTCGTCCGGGCCAAAGCGCGCGAGATCCTCGGTGAGGTTGAAGCTCTTGGGACTGACGAGCCAGGTCGAGGGCACGACCTCGCAGAGCTTGAGGAAGAAGTCGGTGTGCGGATTGCTGGAGCGCGCGTGGAGCTCGACGTAGACGTCGCCGCAGACGTACATGTCCTCGTGCAGAAGGCGCGAGGAAAACACCAAGACGTCGTCGCGGGCCTCGAGGCTGGACTGCTCGACGCGACCCGAGTTGTTCGGGTCGAACGAGGGGCCGCCGCAGTAAGGCGTCGGGTCTTCCGGGTCGTAGACGTGGTGCGAGTACGCCGGCGCGGCCTCGCCGTCGCCGTCGCCCTTGTCGGCGGCGACGACGGGCCCGCGCGTGACCATGCGCTTAAGGGGCCACGCCGACTCGTTGACCACTTTGGGGGGCCAGGACGGAAACGAGCACCAGCGCGTGGGGTCCGTGCCGAGAAAGGCCACGTGGATGGCGTGGTCGCCGTCGGGCTCCTCGTCCTTGCCATCGTTCTCCATGTAGCGATCAAACCATTCCAGGGCGACGTTGAGCGACACATTGCCGTAGTTGACAAAGTGCCAGTGCTTCCACGTGCCGACGGTCATTTTGCAGATGCGGTCGCCGTTGAGGGTGCCGCGCTCGTAGTCCTCGAAAGACTGTTTGAGGAAGAAGTCGTACCAGCCGCCGATGATGTGTGTGGGCGGGCGCGCCGGGTGCTTCATGTCGCAGAGGACGTCCTTGTCGGACCAGAACTCGTGCTCGAGTTCGGTGGCGCGGATGGCCTCTTGCAGGAACGCGAGGCGGTTGCCAATGAGCTTTTCGTCCTGCGAGTGCAGCGGGGCGTCCATGAAGGAGCGGTTGAGCTCGCCCTGGAGCGGCGGGAACCAGAACTGCACGATGCGCGGCGAGTTCATGAGCTTGACCGCAAGCCACAGCCAGCGCAGCACCAGGTCGAGCGCGAGGCTGCCCGAGTTGCGGTGGAAGATGATGGAGAAGGCCCGCGAGCCGGTCATGACGGGGACCATGGACGAAACGTGCTCGCCCGCGTGACTGCCGGCGGCCGCGTACGCGGTGAGCCCCAGGTACGAGACGCCGAAGAGCGAGACCTTGCCGTTGGACCAGGGCTGGCTGCGGATCCACTCGATCGAGTCGCCGCCATCCTTGATTTCGTGCTTGACGGGGAAAAAGTCACCGCCGCTACCGAAGCGGCCCCGCGTGTCCTGCAGCAGGACGACGTAGCCGCGCTCCGCAAAGACCTTGGCCCACTCGGGTCCGAGGTTGTGCCGGCCATAGGGCGTGCGGACCATGACGGTGGAGTACTTTTTGTCGCCGGTCAGCTTGGGCTTGCCCTCCGGGTCGTCGTCCTGGGGCGGGAGCGGGACGTAGAGCGTGCCGAACAGCGTGACGCCGTCCGAGGTCTCCATATCCACGTCCATGCACGAAATGGCGTTCTTTGCGGGCGGGAGATTCCTGAACTTGGCCTGGGCGTGCGCGTAGACTCCCTGCAGCGGGCCCACGAGGCGTCTGCGGATGGTTTTCCGCATAAAGCTCACATACTTGGTGTATATGGCAAGCACGTCGAGCCCGGCCTTGCTCCAGAAGTACAAAATCATCCACGAGAACCGCACCAGCCGCCTCGCGAACGCGCGCATCTTCGGGTGCGCGAGCTGCTCCATCCTGCCCGCCCGCTCGCTCGCCGTACGTACGTACGTACGTACGTACGTACGTACGTACGTACCCGCACGCACGTCCGTTCGTCCGTTGACTCCGCTCGTCTCGCGAGTCGTGCGTCGGAGGCTCCAGGCCCCGTCTGCGCGCCGGCGATGACGGCCGGAGTCAAGTCTGCCGCGCCGCGCCGCGCGAGGCCGGGCCGGGGGCGCGGGGACCCGCGGGCGGTGGCGCGAGCTGAGCTGATTCTGCGCTGCGATCGACGTCTGTTGTCGATCAGCCTGACGGTGATGATGATGATGATGATGATGATGATGAGTGAGTGTTTGCGCGTGAACGCGACGAAGTGGCCCAGCTTCATTCATCAACAACAAGATCGACCTCGCACGCACGATGATCATCGCGATCGCGCCTGTCATCGTGTACCTCATCATCGTCGGCCAGCAGTGTGCGAGCTTCCCGCCAGGACACCGGACTTTGCTGCAGCTGCTAGCAGAAAGTACGTACGTACGCCCGGCCACGCGCGAGAAGCTCTTGTCGTACGGGCCAAGCCTTGGCTTCACGGACCCTCGGTCGGTCGGGATTGTTGACTGTTAGGAGCCCTTCGGACTTTTACAATACGCGCGTACGTGACGCTGTTCGTGGCCCCGCCGTTGCGGATCGGGGCGGGCATAGCTGCACAAGGGCAGCGCGGACAGCGCAGCTTAGTCTTCTACAGCCTAATGAGGCTAGAAGCTGGCGAAAATTCCTGGGGGTTGAACTACTGTGAAAATTAGGCGGTACGTAGGCAGGCTCCGAGTCCCTCGAACGTGCGCAGAGTATGTAACTCATCATTTGGAGGACGACGGCGTCGCAGGGGCGATCATCTTGGAGGGGTCGACGATTCTGTCAAAGTCCTCTTCGCTAAGGTAGTCGCCGCGCAGAGCCTCTTCACGGAGCGTAGTGCCGTTCTTGTACGCGGACTTGGCGATGGCAGAGGCGTTGTCGTAGCCGATGTGCGGGCTGAGCGCGGTGACGAGCATGAGCGAGTTCTTGAGATGCTCGTCGATGATCTTCCGGTTGGGCTGCAGGCCGTCAACGCAACGCTCCGCGAATGAGGCCGCGGCGTCGCCGAGGATGCGCGCCGACTCGATGAGCGTAGCGGCCATGATGGGTTTGAAGGTGTTGAGCTCGAACTGGCCCTGCGAGCCCGCGACTGTGATGGTGGTGTGATTACCGAAAACGCGGACGCAGGCCATGGTGAGCGCCTCGCACTGCGTCGGGTTCACCTTGCCGGGCATGATGGAGCTGCCGGGCTCGTTGGCCGGGAGGTCGAGCTCGCCGATGCCGCAGCGCGGGCCGCTGGCCAAGAGGCGGATGTCGTTCGCGATCTTGAATAGCGAGGCCGCCGCCGTGTTGATCGCGCCGCTGGCCTCGACGATGGCGTCGTGGGCGGCGAGCGCCTCAAACTTGTTGGGCGCCGTCATGTAGGGGAAGCCGGACTCCTGCGCAATGATCTCGGCGATGCGCTCGTCGTAGCCCATTGTCGTGTTGAGCCCCGTGCCCACGGCGGTGCCGCCGAGGGCCAGCTTGTACAGGGAGCCCAAGGACTGCTCGACGCGCGCGATGCCGTACTCGACCTGGGTCATGTAGCCGGAGAGCTCCTGGCCCAGCGAGAGCGGCGTGGCGTCCTGGGTGTGGGTGCGGCCGGTCTTGATGACGTCGGCAAAGGCGAGCGCCTTGTCCTCGAGCGAGTCGCGCAGCATGGCCATGCCGGTGAGCGTGGACATGTCGATGACCTGCACGCAGGCAATGTGCATGGCCGTCGGGAAGCTGTCGTTGCTGCTCTGGCCCATGTTCACGTGGTCATTCGGGTGCACCGGGGACTTGGAGCCGACCTCGCCGCCGAGGATCTGGATGGCGCGGTTCGCAATGACCTCGTTGACGTTCATGTTGGTCTGCGTCCCGGACCCGGTCTGGTAGACGACCAGGGGAAAGTGCTCGTCAAGCTTGCCGTCCATGACCTCTTTGGCGGCCTCCATGATGGCGTTGCCGATCTCCTCGCTGATCTTGCCCTCTTCGAGGTTGTACCGCGCGCACGAGAGCTTGACGAGGGCCATGGCGTGCACGATCTCAATGGGCATGCGCGAGTTCTCAATATCGATGGGGAAGTTCGCGTGCGACCGCTGCGTCTGCGCGCCCCAAAGCTTGTCGGCGGGGACCTGGATCTTGCCCATGGAGTCCGACTCGGTCCTCGTCTCGCCCTTTTCCTCCACGTGCTTGTACCCATGGTGCTTGCGGTCGCCCAGCCTGTGGCTGCTGCTGTACTGCCGCAGCAGCATTGCTCTCCCGCGCGGGGCGCTGCCCTTCGTTCTGCGCGTCCCTCGCCGAGCCGAGCTGGCTCGTGGCGCGTCGGAGAGGAGAGTCCGGCCTGTCCCGGGCCGCGATTGATGCTGCGAGCCGTTCCGGCACTGCGAGCCGCGCGGCGGGCGGCAGGCAGGCCGCGCAGCACCGGGCGGCGCCGGCCTCAGCCTCGCGCGTCAGCGTGGCCGCCCTGAAAACCCGCGCTGAGAAAGAAAACAAAACAAAGAAAGAAAATATCCGCGCAACCCATTTTCATCAGCGCAACCCGTTTTGGCCAGCGCAACCTTTGATCGCCGGTTCTTTGGCCTCGAAAATGACAGGCCCGCGAAGCGAAGCGCGGAAAGCGGAATCGCCACCGACCGGCGCGCGCGATGCAGGGGACCGACGCGGAGGCGGGCAGCCCGCACGCGGGATCGATGCCGGCGCAGACGCCGACCCCCGCCGCCGCCGCCGTGCCGGAGCCGACGGGAACGGCGGAGATGGAGACCGAGGGCATGACCAAGATGGACACCACGGCCGACGACGAGGAGTCGAACGCGAAGACGGACACGGAGCCCATGGAGACGGGGACGGGGAGAGATCGCGCTGCGTCCGAGGAGGCGGCGTCGTCGTCGGACTCCTCGTCGGACTCCTCGTCGGACTCTGACGACGAAGACGAGGAGGTCAGCAAGCGAATGCCTGCTGCAGGGGACACACTCGAGGCCGCCAAGGATAAGGTGACGCGCTTCGAGAACGGCGAGGGAGACGGCGACGAGGGCGCGTCCCGGCACGGACCGCGCACGGCAAACGAAAAGGCGCCCGAGGAGGTCTCCCTGGACCCGCTGCCAGTGGACGACATCAAGGACGACGATGAGATTGAGCTCTTTGGCAAGGTGATCAACAAGCCCGAAGGACGCGATGCCCTCGTGGTCGTCTCGATGCCACCGGAGGAGGATGCCGAGGTGCGGCCCGTCGATCTTGACAGCGTCATTTGCACCCAAGAGCGAAAGCTCGTGGGCCGCATCGAAGAGGTCTTTGGTCCAGTCGTCAAGCCCTTTTACTTGGTGCGCCACATGGACGTGGTGAGCCCCGCCAGTGCGGGTGAGGCTGGTGCCGCAGCCGCAGCAGCAGACGCCTCTTACCGCGTCCCCGTTGAGGACGGCGTCTCCTTGTTCGTCGTGAAGCGGCACGGCAAATATGTAAACGTGGCCGCCCTCGACACGCGCGGATCGGACGCGTCCAACGTGCACGATGAGGAGCCGGATGAAGACGAGATCGAGTATAGCGATGACGAGGAAGAAATGCGCGCCAAGCAGCGGCTACGGTCCGCGCGGAAATCGCAAGCGCCGAAAACATCGAATGGAGGGCAGGCCGGTGGGCAAGGGCAGACCTTTGTCATCCCCTCGTCGGGGCCAGCACGAGGCGGCGGCGCCGCGGGTAGGCGCCGCGGCAGGGACCGCCGACGCGGCGGGTACGGCCAGCCGCACGCCCATGTCCCGCATGGTGCGGGTGGCTATGCCGCCCATCAAGGACGTCAGCACCATGGCGCGTACGGGGCCGGGCAGGGCCTTGGGCCGATGGCAGCGGGCGCGGCGGCCCACCCGTATGGCAATCCTGGCATGGGGTACCACCACGCCCAGCATCATCATCAGCACCAGCAGCAACAGCCTGTGCACGCGCCGTCCCAGTTCGGACCGCCGGGCCAGGCACCGGGAATGCCGTTCTATGCGCAGACCCAAGGCGGCTACGGGTTTGGGCACCAGCCGCCGGCCAGCAGTCAGGCGGGATATCATTCCCAGCAGCACCATCATCATCAGCAGCCGCACATGTTTCCGGGGGCCTTTGCCTCGGTCCCGGACATGATGTCGCCCCACCAGCACAACCGCCAGTTCGCTGCGGCGCAGACCCAGCAGCACCCGCCTCAACAGCCTCAACAGCACCAGCAGTCTCAAGGCATGCCATTTTACGCGCAGCAGGTCCCGTACTGGCAGCAGCAGCAGCAGCAGCAGCAGCAGCAGCAGCAGCCGCCAGGGGCGCCAGAGCAGCCGAGGCCGCCTCCGTCCAAGAAGTGATTGGGGGGGGGGGAAGAGCGTTTGTTTGCCTGCCAACCAGCAAAAAACCTGTAGTACTACGTACCCGAAGATTTACCAACAGCCCGTGAACATGGTCCGCGCGTGGCGTGGAGCGTTTGCATCAGAATCAAATAGTTTGTTGTATCAAAGACGAGAGAGTCGTGCATGGAGCGCCGCACGCCGCGGAATCAAGGACCAGAATCAGGCCTGAGCGACCTGATTCTCGTTGGCGCCCTCGATGGCGCCCTCGATAGCGCCCGGGCTCGCCGGGGCCGACTGCGGCGGGCTCTTGCTGGGAGGCGTCGACGGCATGTCGTCGTACTTTTCGTCGAGCTTGGCCGTCTTGGCGCCCTCGCCAACCGAGCTCTTGCCCTTGTAGGCCTTGACACCGACAGCGCCCAAAAGGCCGGCGTCCAGAATCGCGAGGATGCTCACGACGGCAATGGCCGAGGTCGGCCAGCCGTCTTTGCCCTCCTGGCTGTCCCCGGTGCCGTTGTCGTTGTTCTCGTCCTCGCCGGGCGGGGTCTTGGGCGGCGTCGGGCTTGGCGTCGCCCCGGGTCCCGTGGGCGAAGCGGTGGTAGTGGTCTGCGACGAGGTGGGCGCGCTGGTGGCGGGCACGTCGAGCAGCTCGGCGCCAACCTGGGACATGGCAGCGTCCTCGGTGGCCACGAGGAGCGTGCCCTGGGCGATGGAGGGCGAGGCCAAGACGGCGCTGCCCACGTCGACGCGTGAGACCTCTGCGAGATTTTCGTCAAAGATGATCACCTCGGACGCGCGCGCAATAGCGACGTTGCCGTCCGCATCGATGACGGGAGCGAACGCTGCAGCGGTGTTTGCCTCGTCAGTGAGATTGCCGCGCTGCACCTCGAGAGACCCGTCCTCGACGTTGAAGCGGTAGAGCGTGCCCGCGTTGTCGAGCGCATACCCGACGCCGGCGTCGCGGTTGATGGCCAGCGCGCCCTCGACGTCATCCGCGAAGAGGTTGCCAAAGGCAAAGTCGGACTCGCCGCTGTCGCCGAACTTGACGAGACCGCCCCCAGGAATAGTGACAAAGACGTTGTCCTGGCCGTCGAGCACGGGAGGGCCAAAGACGCCCGGGGTGCCAGCGCTGCGGTTGGCACTGCCCTCAATGAGAGCCGAGGCGAGCAGGTCGCCCGTGTCGGGGTCAAAGGTGTCCACGTAGCCGGTCCAGTGGCAGGCGACCACGACGGCGCCGTCCGATGCGAGCGAGATGGCGGCGTCGGGCCAGTCGAGGCGGAGGTCGTCATGGTCGCAGACGGGGCGGCGCCAGGCGCCGAGGCCGGCGTCGGGCTCCGCGTCGGTGACGATGGGCAGCTTGTGCAGCATGGACGGGATGCCCGGGATGCCCCTGGACGAGACGTAGACATAGTCGCGCGCCACGGCCGGCGTGGCGGTGATGGCGCCGCCGAGGTTGTAGACCTTGACGACCTCGCCCGAGGTCTCGTCGAGGCGATAGAGGACGCCGTTGTCGTCGGCGATGATGATCTCTCCCCAGGCGGTCATGATGGGCTGGCCGACGAAGGAGACGAGTTCGTCGTCGTCCTCGGCGGCATCGAGCGGAGAGGCCGTCCAGACCTCGTTGCCCTGCACGTCGGTGCAGACGAGGAAGCCGTCGGCGGTGACAACGACGAACTCGCCGGCCGAGGTTTCCACGGGGGTGCCCCCCGAGACGCCGGGTTCGCCGAGGCTCCAGAGGTTCTCGTAGCCAGCGCCGCTGGAGGACGGGCTCTGCAGCGCGGTGAGGGCTTGGCGGCCATTGTAGGTGGCCGAGGGGAAGGCGCCGAGGGACGCGTTTCCGTAAGCGGCGAAGAGGGTCGCCTCGTCGTCCTCCTGGATGCTGTCGAGCGCGTTGCGGCTGCTGGCGATGGCCGAGCAGTCGACGACGCAGTCCGCGTCCGTGGCGTTGGCCTCGAGACACGAGGTCTTGCTGTCGGAGATGTCGGCGCCGTTGCAGCCGGAGGACCCCACGCAGGCCGCAAGCTGGGCGTACGCGTCTGTGAACCCGAGGCAGACGGCGCCAGGCTGCTCGTCGGCGTCGGCTTGGAGGGCGCTGATGGCGTCCTGCGCCGTCGAGATGCACGCGAGCTGCTTTTCCGTGCACGCGCTCGCGCTGGCGTAAACGATCGCCGCGAGCGCCGCGACGGCAGCGACGCGCACGCGGTCCTGGCGCGCCATATTGGATGGCCTTGGGATCGCGCAGATCTCACAGCGAGCCCGCGCGCGAGCTGCCGTCGGCCGGCCGGCTGGCTGGCTGGCTGGTCCGCCCTCTGCGGTCCGCCGCGTCTGCGTCTGACGCCGCGCTCCCCAGCTCCGGTCCGGGCGCAGGGACTCCGGGGCTCGTCGCGATGGATGGACGGATGGATCGATCGCTCAATGCGCGCGTGACGGCGGCTCTTAGCGCCCACGTCAGTCCAAGAGCTCCGCAATCCGACCCGACCACGCCAGGCGGCGAAGCGGGCAGTCTCCGCGAGCGAGCGAGCGAGCGAGCGAGCGCGCGCGGGGGGGACGGGGCGCGTGCGGGCGCGTGCGGCGAGCTGACGGGATTCGGGACTGACTTGGATTCCGCTCAAATTCAAATTCAAAAATTCTTTTTATTTTTATTTTTATTTATTTTTTCAAAAATAAGTTTTTCAAGTCAAGTTCCTCGTTTTGACTCCGCAAGCAGCTTGATCCGAGCGACTCTGAATCAGCAGAGCAGCGCAGCTCGAGCCGGCCTCGCACTCGGGCCTCGTTCCGCCGCCGCCGCGCCCGCGCTCTGCTCTGCTCTCGCGGTTGATCTCCCACCCCGACCGACTTCGTGAATCGTGCGATTGATAGAAGTATTGATTGACTGGCGGCCGGCTCCCAACTCCGAGTCCACTTTCTCAACAAACAACCAACAACCTTCGCTCGCTCGCGAAGCGAAGCTCGTCCGGCTCGTCGGGCTCGTCCGAACGTGGCGAAAGCTGGGCGCATGCGAGGTGATAGATAATCTGTTGGCCTTCATGTTACCATGGTACGTACGTACATGAACTTGCATCGGTGTCTGACTCATAACAGGCAAGATGGCGAGTCGGTCGGAGACTCCTCTCGATTGACTGTCTGTCAGACGGAGATTGACGCTCGTGATGTGATCATGACGGTCGAGGACTCCGAGGACGGCGTGCGATGCGATGGCACGGAGAACGCCGACGGCCTGCCTGCCACCATCATGTCATCTCAATCTCACACGAGCCGTGCGGAGTAGCCGGTCCACCGTTGAGATTGATTCTGTGGTTTGCGAGCCGGCCTCAGTTGGGTACTAGTACTGGTACGGCATACCAGCGAATGGTCAGAGGCCAGAATGTGGCCCGTGCTCTCCGCCTGCACAAGAAACGCGAGATTCCAGGCAGCGCTGAGACGAGCTCGTGCCAACATCCACGCGTAGAAGGCGAACGCCACGGCCCGCGTTGATTTATCCCGGACGCAACAGACGACTAAAACTGTGTCTTGATGGCTTGTCAATAGTCGCAAAAGTAATGCGTCCTGCATCGTTGCGCAGCATGCAGTCGCAAAAGTAAACGCTCGCTGTCCTGCGTCCTGCATCGTTGCGCAGCATGCGGAGGTTCTTCTTCTTCTTGCACTCGACATGGCATGGCTACGTTTCTTGTCTTATGACGCAGGCTTTTCGATGTACAGATTTCGTTTTTATGTCGTTCTCGACGGCTTGAGGTGACTGTGTTCGCCTCGGCATGATAGACTCGTGCTTCAGGCCGATTTCCGCCACGCTCTCACCACCAAGAAGATGTTCTGCTGCGCCTGCGAATCGTTGGAGACCGTGGTCCCCGTTCGTCTCAAATTGTGCACAGCTTCCTGATATTTTGGGGGACATGAATACGCTCGACAGCAAGCGTTGCATCCTTGGCGCCTCTCGCGCGGCTTGCCATTCGACTTTCACGAGAACTCCTTCGGCATCATCATCGTGGTCTCGGCGCCAGACATTGCCTATGATCTACATCCAGGATCAATCCTACTTTGCCAAAAGCGCTCGAATTGTTGGACCACCTCTGCCTCCGCGTCTTCAAGTTCTCTGGCCCGAGGCTCCTCCATGCCGCTCTCTGCATCGTTTCTGCGATCCCTGAAGCAATAGCCCGCGCTCCCCTTCGGCGTGGACAAACGTCGCGGCCTCGCGGTGCATTTCTTTATCATGTCTACGTTAGTGTCTACGTTAGCCTGGCGTTTGCGGCCCTTGCGGGGGCGGCGATAGTCCACTGGCGGGGCGGCGATAGCCCACTTGCGGGGCGGCCTGCAAGTGCGGCTTCGGCTGTGCTTGCAACGACGGGGCTCGCTCACCTTGCCTCGAGTCAATCGCCCAACGCAGCGCAACGACCGGCCGCGACCTCGCGCGCGCGCGGCCCGGCAGGCGGCGGCGGCTCTGGGGGCGGCGGCGCGCGGCCGGCGCGGCGCCCGCCGGCGACCGACGCCTCGCTCGCCCGCTCGGTCGGTTGGTCGGTCGGAGGATGAGCGGGGATGATGATGACGAGGTGGAGCAGCTGGCGGCGCAGCTCGCGCAGCAGGTGGACTTCTCGAACGAGCTGCTCGAGCAGCTGCACGAGCACGAGCAGGCACAGCTGCAGGCGCAGCGGGACATCCAGGGGAAGCAGCAGGCGCTGCGGCAGGCCATGGCCGTCTGCGACTCGGTGCGCGCGGACCAGGCGGATCTGCGGCGCAAATTGGCGAGCGAGCAGGAGGTCTCGCAGCGCGCCACCGCCGAGGCGAAGCGGCTGAGGGTCGAGTACGACGTCAAGGCCAAGGAGGCCGCGGCCCTAGAAAAGTACGCCGAGGAGGCCAACGCCGCCATCGAGGAGCTCCGCGAGGACAACGAGGCCAAGGAGCGCCAGGTCGCCGACGTCGAGGAGGAGCGGCAGCGGCTCGAGGAGCGGCTGCAGCAGTACGGCCGCGAGGAGGAGGAGCGGCTCCGGCAGCACCGGCAGTCGTATGAGGACCTGAGCCGCGAGATGGCCGAGCTCAAGGCCGCCCACGGCCCCCTCAAGCGCGAGCTGGGCGTGCATAAGGCCCGCGGCGAGGAGCGCGAGCGCATGCTCGCCGAGCGCGACGGCGAGGTGAAGCGGCTGCGCGATGACGCGGACCGCGCGCGGCGGCGCGTCGCCGAGCTCGAGGAGGCCGAGCGGCAGCGCGGGCTGGCCGAGGCGCAGTTCAAGTCCGATCTGCACAACGAGCAGAGCAAGGCGCTGCGCACGCAGCAGCAGGCCGAGGCCGTCAAGGCGCAGGCCGACTCGCAGCGCCGCGAGCTCGAGGCGGCCCGGCGCGAGGTCGGGGACCTCAACCAGTCGAACCGGGCCCTGCAGGACGAGGTCCGGTCGCTGAATGGCGAGCTCGAGACCCTGGGCAACGACCTCCTGGCGCAGGCGCAGGCCCGCGCCGCCGACAAGGAGCGCCTCGAGGGTCGCATCCGCGAGATGCAGGAGGAGCTGGGCCAGCTCGCGCGCGAGGCGCGCGAGCGCGAGCGCCAGGCGTCCGAGGCGGCTCGCGGCCGCGCCGCGGAGACGGCCGACCAGCGCAAGGCGCACGAGCAGCAGCAGGCCCGGCTCCAGGACGAGAACAAGCAGCTGCACGGCCTGCTGCAGCGCGCCCAGGACGACAACGAGGCGCAGATGCAGCAGGCGGCGCAGGAGCGCGAGGAGCTCGAGCAGCGCCTCGGCAGCGCGCAGGAGAAGCTCCGCAACGCCGAGGGCACGCTCGCGCGCCGCGAGGCCGAGACGAAGCGCGAAAAAAGCAAGCTGCTCGCGGAGATGCAAGACATGCAGAACAGCATGGCCGGCCGCTCGAGCGCTCAGGTCGAGGGCCTCGGCGCGCTGCACGCCGCCGTGCAGCAGCTGGCCGCCGAGTGCCGCGACACGCAGGAAAAGTACAGGGAGGCGGTGGCCGAGCTTGAGCAGCTGCGCGCCGACACGAGCAACATGCGCCGCCTGGGGGCAGCGCCCATCCGGGAGTGGCACGCCGAGACGAAGCGCGTGCTGGCGGACCTTGCCGAGGCGAACAACAAGGCGCGCATGGAGAACGAGGGCGCGCGCGACGCCCAGCTCGGCGCCGAGGTCGAGCGCGACGAGGAGCGCGCCAAGAACCTCATGCTCGAAGAGGAGCGCCTCCGCCTCGAGGACGAGGTCGCCTACCTCAAGGAGGCCGTCAAGAACCTCGAGGAGGCCAGCCGCGAGCGTCTCGAGAACGCCCGCCTCGAGTTCGAGTCGGCGGCCACCGAGCACAGCGACCTCGCGCGCCAGGTGCACGCACTGCAGCAGCAGCAGGAGGAGCTCACGGGCCAGAACCGGCGGCTGCAGGAGGAGCGCCAGCGCGCGAACGCCAGTCTCGCGGACGGCCAGGCGCGCAGCGCCCACCGCGTCTCGGACCTCGAGAAGCGCCTCGACGATACGGAGGCGCAGCTGCGCAAGGCTGTCACGGAGCGCGACGCGCTCGAGGCGGACAGCGACCTCATCCGCCGCTCTCTCGAGCAGGCGCAGGCCACCATCAAGAGCCTGAACGACCAGATTGCGACGCTCGAGTCGCAGACGCGCGACGTGACGGACCGCGAGAAGCAGCACTCGCGCAAGAACGAGTCGCAGGTCGCTTCGCTGCGCGAGAGCAACCGCAAGTACCAGTCGCAGCTCGCGCAGACCAAGAGTCTGCTCAAGATGGTCCAGGACCAGCGCAAGCACCTCAAGGAGGACAACATGGCCCTGCGCAGCGAGCTCGACGATGTCTTGCGATCGTCTCTCAAACAGCAGGGCGCCCCGCAGGAAGACGGGGCCTTTGGCGCGAATGGCGGCGGCTTCGGCAACGGCGGCAGCGGCTATAGCAACGGCGGCGGCGGGGTCATGAATGGCGGCGGCGGGCCTGGCGCAAACATGTACTCTCCATCGCCGTCGGCGGACCGGTACGGGGGCGGCTCTCCCGCGGCGGCATCAGGCGCGGACGGCGCGGGTGCTCCGGGGCGGCGCGAAATCCATCACCATTACTCCCACGATGCGCCCGACGCTGATGGGTCGCCGGAGGATGGGCACTCACGCGAGATCCCCGGCGGTCCTCGGGCGGACGCAGAGGGGTCTCCGTCGGGGCCCCTCAACCTTGACCTCGAGCAGCTGCGTCGGGAGCTCAAGGATCTCGAGCAGGACAAGTCGCAATAAGCCAGCGGGCGCGCGCGGCCGTGCGCTCCGCGAGCTAAATTGCCGCCAAAAGGTTGTGACGCACAGAGCGCAGCCTTGGCCGCATGCAATGCAAGAGAGACCTGGTGCGGTATGTACTCGCGGCGGCGCTACGCGACGATGCGAGACTATAGTCGCGCGGGTGCTCCAGAGAGTCTGCGCGCGCTGCTGCACATCTTAGGCCTTATGGCTTTGCAGTCAGCTCTGCAGACCCGAGTAGTTTCACTAAGCATACCCAAGAGACAACGAGGCCAAGAAGAGGGCTCAATTTTGTAGATTGCGGTTATGATTTGACGATGATGTTTGATTGACGAGTGAGCAGTGCCTGCGGCGCGCGCAGAAGAGAGCTGATGCTGATGAGCGAGGAAGAAAATCGACGAGTGGTTGCAGTTTTGAGTTCAATTTTAAGGGGCGCAAAAGCTGAAAGGATAAACACACAGGCAGACGGCAGGCAAGGGTTAGCCAGCAGGTGCACGGGTGGACAGGCGCGAGCTGGCGGCCCTGTTTCTTTCTTTTTGAGGCCTGTCCGCGGCCGTCTGCATGTTCTGCTCTTGTTTAGGTGCACCACAGATCGGTTGGTTCGCTTGCTTGTGTTTTCGTTTGCCTCGGTCGATCATGGGGCCGAGGTCGATGATGCCGAGGGGTAAAGAGGACCTCGCACGCGTGCTTGTGAGGTATACAGATGCGTGCATGCGTTCGCGAGGCGGGGTGGAAATCGGGCGGGCGGGAGCGGCTCTCACTGATGACTGAGCGAGGCCCGGCGGCGCGCCAGCAAAGCACAGCGGATTGTGCTGCTATGACGAGCCGGCGGCAAGCTGCTGGCCCTGGCTGGATTGTGCGAGGGCGAGCGCCTGCACCGCAGAGACGGCGGCGGCCGCGTCAAGCGCGAATGCGCTCGGCGCAAGGGCGACGGGCAGCGAGCTATGTACGGTGCGGGTGTGCGCCTGGAGGTGGTCCTTGCGGGAGAAGTCCTTGGCGCAGAGAGAGCACGGGTAGCGACGGCGCTCGTGGAAGCTCTTGATGTGGGTGCGAAGGTGCGAGTTCTGGGTGAACTGCTTGTCGCACATTCCGCAGGCGTAGCGCTGACGCTCGTGGATGGACTTTACGTGCTTGCGGAGGTTGGACGGGTCCGTGAAGGACTTTTTGCAGACGGGGCAGACGTAGGTGCGCCCGTTATGGGCGGCGTTGACGTGCTTGTGCAGGTTGCACTTTGTGCTGAAGGACTTTTCGCACTGGGAGCAGGGGAACTTGATGCCCTCATGGACGCCCTCGATGTGGCGCTTGAGCTCGTTCGGGAAGCGGAACGACTTGTGGCACATGGGGCAGATTTGCTTTTTCATGACGGGGCCCTTGCGGCGTTGGATGGCCTTCGCAGCGGCCTCAGACGCGATGCCTGGCTGGTTGCTCGTGGTCGTCATCACCTCCACCATGGCCGGGAAGAGGAGGCTGCTGGTAGGCTGGGGCGCCGTGGACTGCAGCGCGAAGGAGGGCAGACCGGGCGTCGGCGCGAGGTCTCCGTCCACGCTGCCGCTCCCCGACGCGGGCGTGGAGCTTCCGCTGCGCGCGAAGAGCTCGTTGAGGAGCCGCGTGGCCTGGGCGATGTCGAGAGACGGCGCTGCGCTGCCCGGGAAGAGCGCTTTCGTCGGCGTCACGTTGTTGGCGGCCGAGGTCGCGAGGGCGGCGACAGCGTGCAGAGCGTGCGTCGCTTGCTGCTGCTGATGCTGTTGCTCCTGCGGGCAGAAAGGTTCCTGCGGCGGGAGCGGGCCCAGCGCGGCCTGGAGGCGCTCTCGCTGCTGCTGCTGCTGCTGCTGCTGGAGGAGGAGTTGCTGCTGCTGCTCCAGGAGCTGGCTGAGCTGTTGGTGCAGCATCTGCTGCTGCTGCTGCTGCTGCTGCTGCTGCTGCTGCTGGCCCGCGAGAATGGCCGTCATCGCGTCGGCGGCACGCGACTGCTGGCCGATTTGCTGGCACGCGTTGCTGTCCTGCTGCACCGACACGGACGCGCCTGTGCCCCCAAACGTGATCTGCTGCGCCTGCGACTCCCGCTCGGGCCGCTGCTGCTGCTGCTGCTGCTGCTGCTGCTGCTGCTCGCGGTACAGCGCGAGCAGCTGCTGCAGTTGCAGCTTGTCGAACGAGAGCTGGGGCTGCGGCGCGCCGTACGGCAGCATCTCTCTCCTCTCCGCTCTCCGCGCGCGGCCGTCTACCTCGCGCGCGCGCCTGCCTGCTGCCTGCTGCCTGCTGCCTGCCTGCCTGCGCGAGCCTGCGCGAGCGCGGGGCCGCGGGGCGCCGGGGCGCGGCGCGCGTGGCGCGATGCTGGTTTGTCTCGTTGTCTCTGTTGTCTCTCACTCTCTCTCTCTCTTCTCTCGTTGCCTATTTTTTCTTTCCTCCTCTCCTCTCCTCTCCTCTCCTCTC
>KQ758850.1:2300246-2312639 GCA_001462505.1 Aurantiochytrium sp. T66
CGACCGCGACGGGCCGGCGGCCCGGGCGAGGCGCCGCGGAGGCCCTCGAGGCCCGCACGAGCGCGGCGGCACTGAGGACGAGGTCCGAGGCGCAGATCTGCGGGTTTCTGGAGGCCAAGACGCGCCGCGAGGTCTTCTTCCACGCGAACAAGACCCTCGACGACCACGAGGAGGTCGTCCTCGAGGAGCTGCGCCGCGATGCATCGGCCGCCGCGAGGAAACCGTCGCGGCTGCCCGATCGCCGTCTGGCACGCGCCGTGCTCGTCGACATGGAGCCGCGAGTCGTCGACGCCTGTGTGGCGCGGAGAGGGCTCTGGCGATACGCCGCCAGCCGCAAGCTGACCTTCGAGGGCGGATCCGGGAACAACTGGGCCCAGGGATTCGTGCAGAACGGCCCTCTCGTAGCGGCGCGCTGTGTGGAACTGCTACGCCGCGAGGCCGAGGCCGCCGATAGCTTGGGCGGGTTTCTCCTCACCCAGAGCGTCGCGGGCGGCACGGGGTCTGGCGTCGGGTCCCACGTGACGCAAGTGGTGCGCGACGAGTTTCCGGGTGCTACCGTCGCTAACGTGGTGGTCTGGCCTCACCGGCTCGGCGAGGTGGTGGTGCAAAACTACAACGCCGTCCTCACGCTCGCGGAGCTTCAGCACACATCGCACGGCATCATTAACCTCTTTAACGATGAGGCGCGGGCGGTCTGTCAGCGGGCCCTGCGCGTCGAGCGGCCAGAGATGCAGCATCTCAATCGCGTCCTCGCGCGCGACCTGTGCGCAAGCACACTCATTCCTTCGCGGAACGCGGACCGCGAGCTCCGATGGCGCGACGGCGACGTTCTCGACGCCACGGTGCGCGAACTCTGCGTGCGGCCCTCGCTCAACTGTCTCCAGGCGGCCGCGGTGCCGCAGCTGTCCGAGGAGGCCGTCTCATTCTCCTCGTATTCGTGGGAAGGGCTCGGCAAGGAGGCCTGGACGCTGGCAGAGAAGAAGTTCCAGCGCGCCGCCGCCTCGCTCTTCACTTTCCGCGGCAAGGGCGCCCGCACCGCGGCTCTTGATGCCGCCTCGCAGACCACCCAGAGCATGCGGTACGACGAGTGCAGCACCACGCTGCAGGGCCTTGACAAGACCATTGCGTGTCTGTCCAACGCGGCGAGCATTGCGGATCCAGTCCTCGCGGCCCTTGAGCGCGCTTCGCGCATGCTTGCGGTGGACGCTTACATGCACGAGTACGCTCGCGCGGGGCTCGAAAGGGATAGCATGCGCGAGGCCCTCGTTCGCGTGCAGCAGCTCGCGCAGGACTACAGGGCAATATGACCTGGAAGCGCGGTCCCTCAGTCTCCGGTAAGGGGGAAATGTACAGGTCCCGGGAAGGGGGGGAGGGGCGCGACCGAAGAAGAAGGCCTGAGGATAAAGGAACATGTGCGAGGCATGCATGGGCGTGTAGTTCGTAGGGTATGGTTGTATGTATGTTTGTTGGCGCAAGGACCTAGCTATTCACTTGGCAGAACATTGGAAAGAAAGACGGGACAAGCGCTGGAGCCAATGGATACTGACGGGCAGGCTGACTCACTCGAGCAGCTGACGCCGTGACGGTGCGGCCTAGCTCTCCTCCTCGTCCTTGCCTACAAAGCAAAGCTCAAAAGCGGCCTGCTCGTCGCGGCAGTTCTCAAACTGCCGGTTGGTCCGTTCGAGGCACTTCTGATACTTGACGAATGGCTCGCCGCACTTATCCTCACAGCGGCGCAGCCTACGCAAATCGCACGCGACCCGAAAACGCACGTCAGTCTCGCTGATTCCAAGGCTTTAGTGACGCGGATCCGGCGACCAAGCCGACCTCGCCACCAAGCTGACCTCGCCGGGCGGCAATTGCAATCAGTATCTCGCCGGCTCAGCAATGAGCAAATGCATTTGATCGCGCGGGAGCATCGCGGCGGTGTTTGCTGCGCACGAGAAGCTGCGCGCGAAGGGCCGGCGTTGTTCTGCGTTACACGGATGAAAACTTACACCTTGAGCGCGCAGGCGGTGACCTTCTCGCCTTCTGAGAGGCATGCGGCGGGGTTGTCGTCCTTCTGCTTGCACTTCACGAATGCCCTGTTCTGCGCCAGGCAGTTGTCCGAGATAGCGGGCGCCGCCGCCAGCAGCGCCATGTACTTGGTGGACACGCCCTCGCTCATCGCGCCTTCGGTGCTCCCGCTCAGCGTCGGCTCGCTCAGGCGCGGGCGCAGGAAGCACGCTGGGCGGGGCGCGGGCGGCGCGTGGGGGCCGGGCGTCTCCTTCCGCGCGCGCACCAGCGGTCGGTCGGCGTCTGGGTAGACACGCTTGAGAGGGCGCCGTGCAGCGCGCCCTCTTGCGGCGCCGGTCTGCGCCGAAGTTTTTGCGGCGCCGATCCGCGCCGAAGTCCGTCCCGGTGAGAATGCTCTTCCGGCCGTTGGAGCCTGGGTGACTCACAAACGTCAATAATACCTCAGGCCCAGCTGAGCTTGGGCGAAAGAAACTTGCGTGGAGCCTGGAGGGGTCGGGTGGGGTGCTTGCAGTGCTGGGCAAATTGCGGGTGCAAGGCTTCATTTCGAGAAAGTGCCCTGAGAAAAGTGGTGCTGCGCAGCTGCAGCAGCTTGCGTGCTCTTAGCGCTCAAAGCTGACTTTGCCGAGGGGCAACTGCGTACTACGGGTACGTAGGACGTACTTCGAGGCTTCGCGTTTGGACTGGACCCCGACGCGACGCTGGAAGTTTTCCACCTGTCGAAACCGAAGGTAAAACTGCAAGGCATTGCTTTGCAGGTTGTGGAGGATTGCGATCCACCGCTTGCTGAAAAGTGTGGGAACATACGCTTGCCATTGCCCCGGGCCCAGAGCTTCCAGACGCTGCGCGAGTGAAACGTGCTGTCTCTAGGTGTCTCTAGGGGCTTTCTAAAGCTTTTGCTAGGCTTGCATAGCAAAAGTCCCAAAGTTCCTCGACCACGGCCGGGTCTCGCTTCCAATTTTGGCCAGCTCAGGGCCATGATGCAACGCGTGCAACGCGCAGAGCGATCACCCCATCAACGGCCACATCAAATTCCAAATTTGCAATCGAGGAAGTCCGGCCGGCAGCCTGCTCGCGTCGATGAGCGCGATCCAGGCTCCATTCTTGCAGGGCGGCGGCAGGCAATCTGCAAAGACCAGTCGTCATCCGGCCGATGCGAGCCTAGACGATGGCCACCATGCGGCGAAGAAGCAGGCGACGCGATACGGGAGCCCTGCGCGGGAATTTCATCGAGACGAGCAAGCCCGAGGAGATCGAGATACGGCACCGATTCCGCGAGCGCGACCAAGTCCAGCTTGACATCCAGCAGCTGGCCATCCGCATCCAAAAGAATGGCGGCGTCGAGATCGCCGACCGCAGGGTCGGCAGGTACGTGGTCAAGGCTTGCTTTCTCGCGAGTGACCTCGTCGAGTGGATCATGGAGAATTGCGCCACCAACGAGGTAATGGCCGTGCGAATCTGCGAGGAAATGTGGATTCGCGGCCTCATCTCGCACGGGACGCACCGCTTCCGCGCCTTTGAGAACAGCAGGCAGCTCTTCTTTCGCGTCGCGCACCCGTACACGGTGGACTTGCTCGTGACACCCTCGGACCTTGAGCTTCTCAGCCGACAGCTCCGCGGAACGTCTGGTCCAAAGCTCAAAGACAGACTTGCCTACGGCAAGCTCATCAGACATTGCTTTGTAGCCTCTGAGCTGGTCGACTGGTGCATCTCCGTGCACGAGATATATCCGCGCGAGCGGGCCATCCAGATCGCTCAGCAGCTCCTCGACGAGGGGTTCATTCACAACATCAGCGGAAGCTCGCGCTTTAGCGACAGCTCGCGCGTCCTCTGCCAGCACAAAGACGTCTATTGCGGCAACGTGTCGCTGCGGGGCCGGCTTCTCGAGCACCTCGTGAGCCGCTTCAAGTCCGCGTACGACACGCTGGCCCAGGAACGCGGCGAGCAAGCGCTCACCGTGGGCGATTGCGTCGAGATCATCAAAGGCCTCGTGCAGGATTGCCACGACATCAAGGCGCGATATGTGCTCGACCGCCTTCTCGCCAAGCGCCGCATCGAAGTCATCACCAGCTCCGTGTCGCGGCGCGTCTCCTTCTCGACGAGACCGATCCTGGAAAGCACAAAGTCACTCTCGGCGTTTCGGCGACCCACGCGACAGCAGCAGGAGCTCAGCATTCACGAAATCGATAACGCCCTTGACGATAATGGGAGCATCATCAAGCTGTGCTCCTTCGACGCCAGTCAGCTGTCCGCACCAGGCTACGCTGGCGGTAGCATTGGCAGCCTCACGACGGGGTTCGCCAACAACCGCAGTCAGATCTACGAGCGCATCATTCTCGATCCTACGAAAAAGTTCGATCTCGTGGGCAAGATTAGCAAGCGGGAGGCCCAGCGCCGTGCGCTTCGGCTTTTGGCTCAGCTAAGCGGCGCGACGGCGAAATTCTCACACGCGTCCATGACGCCATTGTCCAGGGCGCTCAAACTGCTTTCCAAGTTCACGCACTTGCTCATGATCGTTGCGCTGGCCGTCGAGGTCTCGCTCGGCGTCACCTCCACACTCGCGCTATCGACCGGGGTGTCCACCAAGTTCAAGACGAACGGGTTCGCGGAAGTCGATACGCTGAGCGCGTACCACGCATGGCTCGAGGCCAGCCAGCTCGAGCCGGGCTTTGCCTGGCTGGGCCACCAGATCGCGCTCGTCGAGTTCCCCGAGCTTTTGGTGGGCGCCCCTGTGGAATCTGATTGCTCCGATGACGCACTCGCGCAGCGGCTCTTTCGCGCGCGCGAAGCAAGCGTCGCGGGTTTCCGACAGCAGGACAACGACAACGCTACGCTCGAGGGTGAACCCGCGTGCTTTTCTGACCCCACGGCAACCGCGCAGGGTCTCGCTCTCGCTGACGGAGATCTGTGGGAGCGCCACTTTCTGCTCTGGCAGTCGGAAAACTACACGGGCAGCGCAAGCCAGTCTGCGAACGCGGATCTCTTTTCGGATCTAGCGTCGCGCGCCGGACCCCTGCGCCCAGGGCGGCTTGCTTTGCAGCTCGTCGCCCTTTCGGCCCACACTTCGCCCGCAACGCTATCCGTGGTCCGCGCTATCGCCCACATGGGCCCTTACGAGAACGAGGTCTTGGTCCGCACAACGTCCGTGGAGCTCGAGAGCCACGTCTTGGCGTGCATCTTTTTGTGGGTCAGCCTTTTCTTCTGCTTTGTCGACTTTTCTGCGCTCGCGTGGCACCGGCGCGCGCGGTACCTGCGCTCCATCGGGGCGGTCAGCACGATGACGCGCATGACACTCTGCCTGGTGGGTCTCTTGCTGCAGAGTGAGCACGTGGCTAGGACGCGCGAATTTCTCGAGGGCGTAGGGAGCTCACGCGCGGCCTGGCAGGCTCGCGCGGCGACAGAGACCCGATACGAGCACGACGCCTTCGAGTACCTATTCAACGCCGGCAACGCTTCCCACACCTGCCTGGTGATCTCGATGTTCCTCACGGCGGTGGGTCTCATGCCGAAGTTTGGCGGTAGCCGGTATGACATCTTTGCCATCATCATGCGGACCTTGGGCGCCGTGAATAGGGAGGTGGAAGTGATCGTCCTCGCGTTCCTCGCGAACTTTGTGGCCTTCTCCATGGCTGCCTACGCGATGATGCAGTCCTCCGCGCCAGAGTTCAAGAGCCCGGCCCTGGCCGCCATTACTTTTTTTGGGTCCATGTTTGGCGGGGCGCCTTGGCGGTCCTTTCACGCCAACGCGGTACCGAGTCTGCTCACCGGGACGACGGGGTTCTTGCTGTTGGGATGCTACCTCTTCTTCTCGATCTTTGTGTTGCTCTCGCTCTTCCAGGCGCTCATGCTCGAGTCCTTCCAGGTTCAGAAGAAGCAAGAGTACGCTCTCAACCACGAACTCAAGGAGCATATGTACGCGGACGAGCCCGCGAGCAGCCTGATTGCGCTCAAGACCTGGCTCTTGCACAACCCGAACACGTCATCGAAGGCGAATGCCCCCAAGCTCGAGCGCGCCTCGTCTTCTGGCAGCCGCCCAGGCCGCGGGAGCCGCCGAAAGGTTGCGAACAGCTACGGCTTCCACGATCTTGCGCTCGAAGGCGACCCCAAGCGAAGTACGAGTGCGCCCAAGGCACTAGAACAGGCTGAATGACAATCACCAAGATGAATGAATGACAATCACCAAGATGAGCCCCTTCGCCGTGGCCCGTGGTCAGGAAGAATAAAAAATGGTTTCTTGCAGCGCCGGCTCGGTCTGTGCCTGGACGTGGTCTTTCCTTGCCTCGCTTGCACGTCACTTTGCGGCGGCAAAGGCGCTGAGACGCGAGAGATCTTGCTGGTCGTCCCCAAAGCGACGGCGGCACGGGTCGGTGGGGGCGATTTTGCAGTCGCTGCCGCCGGCGCCGGCTCTGGGCGCGTCGCTGCGGTGCTTGGGACTCGAGACTCCGGTGAGCGCTTCCGAGTAAGCGCGAGGACGGGACTGCGGGGGATCTTGCGGAAGGCTCGGGGTCTCCATGGCCTCGAGGTCCTCGAGAGAAACGCGTCGCACCATATGAGCGCCGTTGGGGCCCCCGCGCGTCGGGCTGCTTCTGGCGTCCTCGTCAAGCTCACACCGCAAGTCCGTGTCGACCACGGGGATTGTGGGAACCGGGAAAATGTCAAAAGGCGGGGGCGAAGTCCTGGAAAGAGATCCTGCACGCGAGCGACCGCGGGCGCGCGGGCTGGCTGCAGGCGGGACCGGTTGGTAGAGCGTGATGTGATGCGCAAAATCGCTCGGGCTCGAGCCCTTGCGTCGGAGGCCCTTGCGAGCGGCACCAATCCCGGACGAGAGGAGTAAAGCATGATCGCCCCCCGGGGCGTCTGCGGAGCGCGCCCGCGCGCGGGGCCCGGCCTGATACCGCTTGTCATCCACTGCGTGGAGGCGGTGAAGGTGCTGGATGTGACGCTCGATGGCATCGTCGTCGTGGTGACTGGCCTCAATGACGACACGAGGCCCAAAGCACTGGATGCGCGCGAGATCTTTGGAGGTGAAATGGTCAAAGCCCTCAATCGAGAGCTTGCGCAGGTGCGGGAGGCGCTGCATGATGGCCAAGAAGCATGGCGCAGAGATGTGAAAGCACCAGCTCAGGTCGAGGTGCTCGAGGAGCGGCCACGCCACGGGCCTCTTGACCGCGGACCTGTCCGTAAAGAGGGAGAGCGTGGCGGCGGCGGTCACTGCCTCGGCGAGGGCCTCTTCGGCGCCGGGTTGCGGCGCCTCGTCGAGCTCAATGGCGGCAGGCTCGATGCCCAGCACGTGCAAGAACCCGCGGTCCGTGATGGCGCTGCAGCAATACAGGAGCAGCGTTTGGAGGTTTGTACATTGCATGAGGTGCAAGAGACTGCAGTCCGTGATGCCGAGGCAACCCGAAAGGTCGAGGTACCGGAGGCCGGGGCACCCGTCGACCAGGGCGGCCACGCCGACATCAGAGAGCCGCTCCACGCGGCGGAAGGCAGCCTTGCGCAGGTTCGGGCAGGATTGCGCGAGAGTTTGCATAAATAGATCCGAGGCGCCTGCGCAGCCATTGAGGCAGAGTTCCTCGAGGCGCGGGCAGGCTTTAGCTACCTCGCAGAGGCCGCCAATGTCGGAGATTTCCTTGCAGCCCTTGAGTTCGAGGGTGCGCAGATTCGCCCCCACGGCGGCGGCGAAGCGGCGCAAGCGGCCCGCCGAGTCGAGGCGGGGGCAATCCCCCAGGCGCAGGGCCGTGAAGGGCGCCCGCACGAGACGTGCGCCTGCGCGGCAGGCGTCCGGGGCCATATCGAGGGGAAAGCCGCGGTGCTCCTCGAGGGCGGCAAAGAGCGCTGCCTCGGGAAAGAGGCCGTGGCAGGCGAACTCGCGCAGCGCGTGCATGCGCATCACGCCGAGTGCCACGCCCTCCTCGGTGAGCCTGAAGAGTCGGCGCTGGCGCGCGGGATCGCGCACGTCGCAGCAGCCGGAGATGTCGAGCATCTCGAGACGCTCGCGCACCGACGGGACGTTGGCGAGGGTCTGAAAGTGCTCGTCGCCCAGCGCGCACCACGACAGATCGAGCGCTCGCAGACGCGGGCTGGACTGAACCAAGGCCAGAACGCCGGCGCCAGTGACGTGGTGGCCCGACTCGCGGCACGAGACCTCGCGCAACGAGGGTCCGCTTGCCGCCGCGAGCGCGCGAAGTGAGCGATCGCAAAAGGCGTTCGACGAAACGACCTCGAGGCGCCGGCAGTGTGCGACAATTTGGGCCAGCGGAGGGTCTGCGGCCTCGGTGACTTTGAGACCCGGGCAGTTTGTGATTTCGAGCACGCGGAGCTCGGGCGCGAGGGCGTGCGCAAAGCCTACGCCCACAAAGGCATTCTCTCGCAACGAGACCGACCGCGCCGCGGGGCACATGCCGAGCAGGGCGGCGATGCCGGTCTCGGAGGCGTTCACGTGCGAGAGATCGACGACCTCGCGGCGAGCCAGCGAGGCCTCTACGAGCGCGCAGAGCTGCATCGACGCCACGCGCAGGACCATGGCATCTCGGAAGCTCAGAAAGCTCACCACCGCGTCCTCGGCGACCTTTTCAGGGAGCCCTAGGAACCGGGGCTCGACGAGGCCTGCCAGCAGCGCCGTCATGAAGGCGACGTTGTGGCGTTCTCCTGATCGGAGCAGCGCGCGCGAGGTCGGCGTTTGCGCCGTCGGCGCTGGCGTCATCCGCATCGTTTTCGCCGCCGCTGTTCCCGCACTCGTCGCCGAGCCCGCGTCTGGCATCGCGACGGCTGCTCTCCGCGGCATGGCTCGCGTCTCGCGCGCCGCGGTGTCCCCTTCGCGTTGTCGTCGTCCTCCTCGCGCGGGGTAGTCGCGCCGCGTCGCGCTCCTTCGCGGTCGCGGCGGGCCGACCGGAATCGCGCAATCTGGGATGCCGATCCGCCGATGCTCGACGGTGACGCCGAGGTGCCGCGGGCACGGGGGCAGGCAGGTCGCGCGGCGCGCGGGGAGGGGCGCGGCGCCGCGGCGCGGGACGTCGGCGGCGTCGGCGGGCTCGCCGCGAGGATCCGCGGCTTGTTATAGTTCGTTTCGAGTTTGATTTTTCTGACTCTTTGGCGACTTTTGGATAGGCCTTGGTTCACGCGGGTCCGCTTCCTGATTCCCCGCAGGGGGTACTTTGCGAGTTTTCGGCCGCTCTGCCGCACACTCTCCCCATGCTTAAGCGGGCAGGTACAGTGCCGGCGAAACTACTTTGCATAACGCCCCCTTTAGAGAGGTTTACCCGAGAGGGTTTCCCCGGGAAAGAGTCGTCTTTCAATCAGATCATCCAGGCGTTGCATATTATCGTAGAGCCGCCAACTCCTTCGACACCATGTCGCTCCGAAGCCCCGTCATGGCCGGCCGGGGCCCAAGCGGGAAGCAGACGCTGGCCCGCGGCGAAAGTCTTCTGCGCAACTTGGGCGTACGTATCAGTGCTGTGCCGGAAGGGTGTTCGTTCGCTTGGGACAAGAGTTTTCCTTGGACTCGTCATATTCGGGACGTGGGTGGGAACATCTTCTGCTCACAGAAACGCAGAGTCTTGAACCGGAATCTACGACCATTCGTCTGCTCGGAAGCCAGGGGCACAGTACATGGATTGGGAAATCGTTGCTCAGCGCCGGAGCCGCCGCCACATGTTTTGTCCCTCGCTTCGACTTGCCCAAGCCACTACGAAGGGCGTGGCCCGGCAGCGCCAAGGTTACCTGGGTTGATCAGCTTTGAGGTTATGATTACGGCCAACTTCGTAGTAGTACGGGTACCACGTACGTACGAGCTTGCGAGCCCATGGTATTTCAGAGACGGGGACTTGCATCTCCCCACCACCGTATCGGCGACGCACTCCGCTCGCTCGTATGGAGAAGGCATACTCTTGGGTGATCAGGCTGAAGGAGGCGCGCCTAGTCAACCTTTCTGTCCTCCAGAGACTCGAGGTCGTCGTGCGCGGGCTTCTTCTTCTTCTTCTTGGACTTTGACTTTTTCGATTTGCGCTGGTCGGACTCGATGTCCTTGACGGACCTGCCGGTCTTGAAGGACTCAGCGATGGCGCTCGCCTTGTCGCGCACGCGCTCGGCGCCCTCGGTGAGAGACTCGGTGACCTCTTCGGGGCTCATGACATCTGCCGAGACGTTAATGACGTGGCCTTCCTGGGACTCTTGGGCCTCGGCGACACGGTGGCCGTGGGATTTCTTAGAAGGAGCGAGCAGCGGGAGGCCCAGGTCGTCCTCGTCGCCGTCCTTTGGCTTCGAGGCGGTCGCGCAGCAGGTGATGAGGCCAAAGTGCACGAGGAAGGCGGCGGCGTAGGCGGCCCAATAGGTCGTCTCCATCTGGGGTGGCTCGTCGCGCATGGAAGGAAGCCAGACGGCGCGATAGTAGTGCACCATCACGACAACGGGGAGCCCGAGCACGAGCAGGGCCCTGAGCGAGCAGCGACAGCGCAGGTTGATCTGCATCTTGGTAAAGAGGAGGAGCACGAAGAAGATGTAGACGGCAAAGTAGATGGGCAGCATGATCTGAAGTGACTCGAAGGCGCTCTCGTTACGGTCACGAAAGGCCGCCATGGGCTCCTCGCCGTCGAGGGCGAAGGAGGTGGCGAAGACGAGGCCGCAGAAGATGAGGTTGTACATGGACATGAACATGGTCGCCTTGGTGAGCGAGATGCAGCGCTTGAGACGCACGAGTAGGCAGAGGCTGAGCCCAAAGGGGATGAGTAGGATGCCGTAGGTAAGCAAGCCGCTGACAAAGGGCGAGTCGTCCGTCTCGCCGACCGCAGAGGAGAGTTTTTCCCGCGAGGCCTGCAGCATAGTCTGCATCTCAAGCAGGGCCTCTTGGGCTGGGTCGAGGCGTGGGCCGAGCATCTTGAGCGTCTTCTCGTAGGCGCGGTCGACCCCCTCGACTTTGGGATTCTTGAGCCACTCCGCCTTTTTCACAAAGTAGTCGACGAGCGCCGGGTCGTCGACCTTTTCCTTGTATTTGAGGAACTCTGTTTTCAAGCGCTCGGACTCGGCGGCGGCGGCGGCCTGCTTTTTGCTGAGCTCGTTCGCGCGGTCCTCGGCGCTGGACTTTTGGGACGCGAGCTCGTCGAGGCTGGACTGCGCCTCGCTGAGCTTGCTGCTCTTCTCGTCGAGTTCGACCTCGAGGCGGTCCTTGTCAGCCTGCACAGAGGTGAGCCTGCCGCCGAGGTCCTGAACGCGCTCGGACGAGGCCTCGAGCTTTGAGGTCGTCTGCTCGAGCTCCGCGCGTGCCTTCTTCAGACTGGAGGTCGCGGTGTCTCGCTCGCCTTGGAGGACGGTTTGCGCCTCCTCGGCCTCTTGAAGTTTGCGTTTGAGTTCCTCGACCTCGTCCGAGAGCTGCGTGTTTCGCCTGTGGAGGTCGGACCCAACAAGATTTTTGATTTTCTGCTCGAGGTCGCCGGTTTTGCCCGTCGCTGCCTCGAGGGCGTCTTGCGCCTCCTTGGTGTTGGTCTTTTCGATCTCGAGAAGGGCGAGGGCGTCGTCGAGCTCTTCGACGGTGCGTTTGTTTTGCGCGCGTAGGTGTTTGCCGAGCTGAACGAGCTTGGTGTTGTTGGCGCGGAGGTCGCGGAGCTGGCGCTGGAGCTTGGTCAGGGAGGTCTCCTTGTCGGAGAAGCTGTCCTCGGCGTGGCGCGCGCGCTCCCGCAGGTCCTTGAGTTCATTCATGTCGAGACGGATCTGCTCCTGGAGCTGGTCATACTTCGCCTTGCTCTCCGCGGCCTCCTTCCCGCATGTCTTGAGCTTGTTCTCGAGCGCCTTTGCGCCCTCTCTGAGGGGTCCGACGAGCGCCCTGCACTGCTGCAGGGCGCTCTGCAGCCGTACGACGTCGTCCGCCACCTCCGCGCCTGCCGCGCACGCGAGCACGCACGCCGCCGCGGCTAGCCACGTCGCCGCGATCCTCCTGGCGCGCGTCCACGCGCCGCTGCCGCGGGCGGCGCCGGTCCCGCGCCTCAACGGTCTCGCCGTCCTCGTCGACCGTGGTCGAACCTGCGCCATCCTCGCCGTCCGCATCCCTGCCTGCCTGCCTGCCCTTCCTCCGCGGCGGGGCCCGCTGCCTGCCTGCCGGCCGGCCTGCGCGCGCGCGCCCGGCTCTGCGCTGGCTGCTCGCCGCGTCGCGGGGCGGCGCGCGCGGCGCGAGGGGCGCGAGGCGCGGATCTCGAATCGAATCTACGTGCCATGCCTGGCAGCGCCATCGCAGGCCATCCCATGCCGCCCGCAGACCCCGACTCCGCCCGCCAGCTGACCTAACCCGACGCGCCCGAGCCCCGACGGCCGCCGCCGCCGCCGCCCGCCCCCGTGCATGCCGGCGCTGCGCCGCGCGGCCTCTCTGGGCGCGGCAGCGCTCGCGAGGGCCAC
>KQ758850.1:2316945-2328372 GCA_001462505.1 Aurantiochytrium sp. T66
CGGGCCGCGCGGTGGGCCGGCGTGCGGGCGCGGACGGGCGGGCGGGCGTGGCGAGGGGCGGGTCGGAGCTCGGCGAGCTCGGAGCCGGCTTGCTGTCTGTCTCGTGCGAAATGGGATTTGCTTTCCCTCTCTTTTCTCCCCTTCTCCTTCAATCAACCTTTTCTATGTTAGCCCTTTTTTAGACTTGAAAAGACTTTTTCGGCGAATGTTCTGTTCTGGCGCGGCGCCATTCCCGATAGCGCGAGCGCCCATTCCCGATAGTGGGGCGGCGCCGCACAGTGTCAGTTCTGGCTGCTTGCGGCGCGGAAAGAAAGAAAGAAAGAACAAAAAAAAGAAAGGAAAGGAAGGACTCGGAAAGAAAGAATGGCGGTCGCCGACAAGAACGCCGCGCGCGCGCGTGCGCCGCGAAACTCGGGACGAGGACGCGACGAGGCGAGACGAGGACGCGGACTCGCGGCGGCGGTGACTAATTGCAATCACGGTCACCGATCGACTTGGGCCACGCCGCGCCGAGTTGCACCCGCCCTTCGTCGATCGACAGAACGTGGCCCTCAAGTGCACGCACGAGGCCCAGAAAGCCACTTTGCCTAGCTACTAGCACATACGTACGTAGTACGTACCATGGTACTGTACGAACTGTACGAACTACATCCTCGTGGCACGAACTTGAACTCCGTGGCGATCATGCACAAGCCGCCCGTGCCGCCCGTGACCGATGTGAATCATGACCGCGACCCATGGCTGTGCTGCCAGCAAGCCAGCGGCACGCGCGCGACGCTTTGGCTCCATACCACCCACGAGGTGACGAGGGGCGAAGGGCGCGTGCCGCCGCCTCGTCGCTGACGATCTCGCTGACTCTCTCTCACCTCGCCTGTCCTGACAGGTGTCAGTCAGTCGCGTCAGTCAGTCTCATGACGGGAGGTCCTCATTCATAGAGAGCCAGGGAGAGCAGACCACGTGCCCTGCGCGCAGCTTGCCCTGTTGCGCAGCTTGCGCTGTCCTGCTCAATCAATCATGGATAGCTGGCTCTCGTTATACCGTCCGTCGCCAAGCAACTCGCTGAAGTTCAGGTTGCGCTCGGGAGTCCACTGCACTAGACAACACGAACACGAACGACGACAGATAACATCAGAAGGACGACGTGCGTTGGGTGCGGGAGACTTTGGCGCAGATCTTTGTCGGGAAGCTGTGCAGTTCTCAAGAAGATCTGATAAAGAGACCGCTAGTAGCCTTGCCTAGACGTCGACGTCGCTAGCAGATGTTGATTGAACCCTTGCGCACTGCAACGATCACACGACCGCGTTCACGCTACCATGGTACGTACCCAGGGCCCCCAGGCCCCCCAGGGTACGTACGTAGGCCTACGTACTGGAGCCGCGAGAACTTTGACAATGAGGCGCTTTACGAGTTCACGGTGACCAATTCACGTGTCAATTTGCGAACCTGTAGAGTGCCGTTGGATACCCGAGGCGGTGGGCCCCGGGTCCGGGCCGCGCCGAGCCCGTTGCTCAGTGGCCGAGCTTTCGAGGGCGGCGTGGACCTGCGCTTACCCGCGATGAGGTTTCATGGAGTCTGCTGCGCCGGCAACGGTCCTGGTGGCCGTGGCGGTCACACATCATGGCGTATGCGAATGCATCCTCCCCGCCCTCGACGCCGCGTCTAGCGAATGGAAGAAAAGTCACCGATCAACTCACCCACCAACCGGGCCGCTAGACCCACGCAATCTGACGGTGCAGAAAACTCGCGACCACTGGCATCTCTTGGGGTCGTGGCGAAGCTCACGTTTGATACGTTTGTGACCATGGTCACGACCGTTGTCCAGAGAGCGAGCCGCGCAGTAGCCAGCATTCCTGCCAGTGCCAGCGGAAAGAAAATATGGACTGGTGGCCGACCAGTGCCAGTGGACAGGCAGTCAAGTCCACTGGTACGTACCAGGTGCCCTAGCTAGATGCCCTAGATTGCCCAAATAATACCTGGTGTAGGGAGCCGTTAAATTTTAGCAATTTTTTCCGAGTCCGAGTCAAGTTCAATTTTCAAAGTACTAGCTTATAATAACTTCATCAAGTCGGGCTTCATCAAGTTGACTTTCGAACTGTGAACCGCGTCTTGAAGTTCCCAGTTCGGGTTCATCTGGAAGCTCATGCCCAAGCTTTGGAAGTCACAGAACCGGTGCCGGTGCCAGTTACGGTGTCACTAGCTAGGACGTCTGTGAATATTATTTGGCTGATTTGCTCCGTGCGGACTCGGACCGCTAGCTGTGGCGAGAAGGGTTATAGGCTGGTCCCAATCTGTACTCCGAATCCTACTGAAAGCGACTCAGACTGCCTGCACAAAGAAAACAGCTGCGGAGGGTCAAGGCCACCAGCCCTCTGAACGGACACTTGTAGTGGTGCAAGAAGCATTGATTTAACGTGGCCAGTCCGGAAACATCCTCGCTGCAGACCAGGAGCTGAGACCTTCGTCGCACGAAGCTCGAGAGGGAAGCGCGCGGAGACTTCAGCTTCGCGAGTAAGATGGCTGCGTCCTCCAAGGTCGCCTCCGCGGCGGCCTCTTCCGTCGCCTCGACCACTGCCTCGGGGGATGTTCTCGGAAACCGCGGGGCCGCGAAGCAGCGGTACCGCTTTCTGACGCGCATCAAGTCAGTCCTCATCGGTGTCGGCAACATCGTGCTACTTGCCCTTACCTACACGTGCCTGATCCGCGCTTTCGCTTTCCAGGCAGGTCTCATCCAGGAAGTAGCCGAGAAGACCATCGAGTACTCTTTCGAAGGCGCCAACGCCACAGACTCGGACCTTTCCGCCATTGGCCTGCAGGTTTTCCAGACGGCCTCCGGCGCCGGAGGCATTCTCTGGCTCGCTGACATGAGTGACGTGCGCATGGCATCGGTCGACACTGGAATGAGTCACATCGTCGGGGCTCTTAGCAACTCGACCCTCGTTTTCTTTATGTCACACGCCTGCACAGGCAAGAGTACTAAGTTTGATGGAGTCCTTGCCACGCAATGCGACATGTCCCCGGACGGCAGTGTTCAAACCTGCACGGAGCACTGCGTCGGGCTCAGCAGTCCGTACGCAAACGCAAACGAAGGTCCCATCGAACCAATCTACGATCGGGCTTTCACCATTGAGGAATTTTACCGCACAAAAAACAGTGTGGGATTTGGGACTACGTACACCACCGAGCGCATTGTCAGCGTTGAACAATCTGACAGTGAAAGCCTCTCGTTCACGCTAGACCTCGAGCTTCGCTCCGAGCAAAGGTCCAACGCCCAGTCCACCTACAATATCCCCTGGCAGGACATCATCAAGTGGATCCTCATGCTCAACATCTCGCTGAACGTGGCGGGTAGACTCATGACCTGCCCCGTGCTGCTGCGCGGGGTCAAGATTCGCTCCTCGCGCGTTCTCGTCAAAGCCGACCTGGCTGGCGGCCTCTACACTTCTCCGGGCCGCTCGCTCAGCATGTTCCTCTTTACGGTTGTCTGCGGCTGCCAGAGCTACCTCTTCATCGACGCCGCGTACTACCCGCACTCCTTGTTTTCGCAGTTCTGGATTATATCGAACATTACGTCCATGGCAAGCACCTTGCTCACCATTTTGCTCGCTGGGTCCGAACACCGCTTCTTCACGACAGGATCCATGCTCTTTATCATATCGGCCATCGCTCGCTTCTTGACCATGTCCATAAGTCAGGAGAACGCGCAAAGCGAGATCCGAGGCCTCGGTCAGGTCCTCGAGAAGGAGTGTAGCATCTTCGACGCTGTCCGTACGCCCATCGGCACCGTTACATGCAACATCGCCGATGGGATGGGCATGTCGGGACTCGAGATCTTCTACAAGGTGTACTTTGAGCCACTGTTGGTGTCTCTTTTCCTCCTCGCCGCCTTTGAGCTTTTCATCTACATTCTCTCGAGCGTGAAGAGAAGCATCGTCAATGCCCGCAAAAGCAGCCTTCAGAAAAGGTCGCAAGTGACTAGCGGGGGCAGCAACCTCAGCGGGAGCGGCAATTCCAAGGGCAGGTACCGTGCCAGCGCAAGCTCGACCATCCCAGGCGTCTCGGACTACGACAAGGCGGTACTGCTCGCCAATCACGGGACAAGCGCCTTCTGCAGGGCCTGGGCGAGCCCGATTTGGACCATTCTCGGCAAGTTCACGCACGCGAGCACCTCGATCGAAGACGACCTCGTCTTGTACGGCCCGCTCCTCATTCGTATGAACAGCTTTCCGATCGCGGTGCTCGCAAGTTTCGTACTCGGGAAGAAGACCGTGGTAGAGGCTATCATTTTCTTCAAGGCTTACGTCGGAGTGCTCACCGCCGACTCGAAGCTTGCTTCGCGCAGGGAGAACGGCAATGGAATTTCTTCGTACGTCGCCGAGTACGACTACGCGGCCATGCCCACCTTGATCAACGGCGCGCCCCTGATGTGAAGCGAGCGAGCGAGCTCTCACCAGATTTTAGTTATAAAGATAAAAAGCGTCGACATGGATGTCTCACAGCTTGGCCGTTTGCACGCCGGCAAGCGCCGCGATCTCGCGCAAGGCCTGATCCACATCCCGAGCAAAGCCAAGCGAGTCTGTTTCCGGACTAGCGTGTTTCGACTCGATGCAGAGCGCGACGGTCTCCTTCCCGGGAATGTAGCACACGCCGTAGCCATTGGGCAGGCCGCAGCCGAAGAGGCCCCCAAAGGGGCGCGAGACGTAGGAATTGTTCGACGTCGAAAGCACGAAGCTCGTTGTTTGCGCAAAGACCGGGTGCTTGAAGAGCGCCGGCGATGCGCCCTGCAAACGAAGGCCCAGCAAGTGCCGATCGATTCCTCGGCCGCTCTGGCCCTCCTGGATGTAAGCGATGTGCGCGTCGCACGCCTTGCGGAGAAGTGCACCCGCCTCTGGGCTCCCAGCCAGCGCGGCCTGCACAAAGGCCTCGCTTGCGTCCGAAACGACGCGGCATGTTTCTGTGCGGCCCTTGTAGTACTGCACCATGCCAATGGTTTCGTACGTCGGGGGCGGCACCTTGGAGCCGGTGCGTCGGCGCCACGCAAGCTGCATGGCCATTTGCACTGCCGCATCCGGGCTAAGCTTGGCCGCCTTCCAGACGCTACGGCCTAGACCCTTGCACTCGTACACGCACACATCCGAGTTGGCAATCTCGGCATCAATCACCCGCTCGGCCTCTTCGATCTCAGCCGCGAGCGCCTCGTCGACCTTGAAGTCGACCCGCTGGTACGCGAGCGGCGAGCCGGAGATCAGGTCCACGCCCTTGGCGGCCTCGGACTCTGCGTAGGGAAGGGCATCGTTGAAGAACATGCCCAACGGGACCGGGGCGTCGGCCCAGCTGTGCTCGACGTTGATCGACGGATTGCCGTCCTCCTTGACTTTGAGCTGGAACGACTTGTCGAACCAGGTGGTGCGGCCATCGCCCACAAAGCACGTCTTGGCGCAGGCCGAGTCGGACTCGTCGATCCCATCCTCGAGCGAGATCGTAAAGACGGCCGACTCGACGATTCGCAGCGCCTTGGCATTCACTTCGTCGTTGACCATGCCGTTGCGAACGCGGGCCCACTCCTTGCGCGGCAGCGCGGTGAGCACGGGGACCGGGCGCGGGTCCGGCCCGAGCTCTTGGGCCTCCGCTCGAATGGCAGCCATGGTCGCACGCAGATCGGCCAGGGGGGCCACCTCGCGGCCCTTGAGCACGGGCACCGCGTATGCGCGGCGTCCAGCAATCACGACCACGTGCTGCGCTTCTTCTTCCCCGTAGCGGACCTGCTGGTCCTCCTCGACGCCCGGGATGCGCGTGAGCGAGAACATGCGGGAGTACTGGTCCATGCACTGGGCCGCCCCGCCGCGGGCCTCCTTCACTGGGACGCGCTCCTCGAGCAGGTCGATGTGGTGCAGGAGCGCGCCGCGCGTCACGGCTGCCGCGGAGAACGCCTGGTCCCACTTCTTGCGGGCTTCTCCAAAGAGGTAGCCCGTAACGTTGCTGTTGATGGGCAGGGCCACGTCCCACTTCATGTACGCGTTGGACGTCCAGAACCTGTCGAGCCAGTTCTTGTCGTTCTTGGCGATCTCCTCGAGCTTCTTCTGCGCCTCGAGCACGCCGGCGTCCTTCTTGGCCTCCGCCACGAGGGCCTCGACCTCGCGCCGCTCCTCGTTGGTCTGCAGGAAGGGCGACGCGGTCTGCAAGAACTTGTCCAGCGTCGCGTCCACCTCGCCGAGCGGCAGCGCCGGCAGGCCGCTCTGCCGCGAGAACGTGCCCATGCTGCGCAGCCCGCCCCGCGCTGCGAGCCCGCGCGCCCGCGCCCGCGCCCGCGCCGCGAGCATTATGGTCTGGGCGAGGCTAGAGCGGGAGTCAAGGGTCTCGAAACCGGGCGGCAGGAGTCGTAGTAGGACTACAATACGGGTGGGTACGTACGGGTGGTACAGTACGTACGCGATGATGATCGGACTCTAAAAGGTCGGGACGAAGAGTCTACCACCGAATCGGCGCGGATGACGCGGCAGAATCAACCTCGGCAGCATTGCTCGAATTATGGCTCGGCCAAAATCGCCTCATTGCGTTTGCTCTTACAGATCAAATCAAGACCAACCAAAGCCCGTTGACAAGTTCGGACGTCGTCTTTCATGACAGAGCAAGTGACCCGCCAAGCGAAAGCGAAGCGTCCCGAAAGCACTGGGACGCCAAGTGATTTTCACGACCTCAAAAAACAGAGATACCTACGTAGAGCTTCGCTTCACGGGCTGGCGAGGTCGCCGTCGCCGCCTAGAAAGTCCCAGGTGGTTCCTGAGCGCACGATGGCCTCGATGGTGTGGTCGCGCGATGCCAGCACCTCGCGCTTGGCCTCGAGACCCTTGCGCAGAATGGACGCGAGATCGCCGCCGCCCTTTTCCGGCGTCGAACCCTTGGGTCGCATAAAACGCGCAGAGCCGGACTCAGTGACGGGCTTGAGCGCGGCGCGACCCGTCGCAATTGATGCTTGCAGACTGCTGGGAAGGTGGACCTTGGGCGCGGGCCGGGATGGTCGCGCAGGGGGAGGCGTCTTTCCGGCCCCGCGCGTTGCCGCGGCCGCCGCGGCCGCCGCCGCGGCAGCAAAAGCTGGATTCCGGCGACCGTTTCCGGTAGAGCCCGGGACCGACAACCCCGTGTCGTCGTCGAGATCCGCCGTGGACTCCTCCTTGACCTGGGGCATGTTCGGTGGCGACCGTAACTTGCGTGCCGCGGGCCATGCCTCGCTGCTAGGATCCGAGGCGTCGGGCAACACGTTCTCGGCGCTTGCCACGAGATCCTCCATCATGTTGTCCACGAGGTTGTCAACCATTTGATCGATGCGATCCGGGTCCTCGGCGCGTACTTGCTCTATGCGTGCCGCATTCTCGCACACTTGGTCCACAATGCGGTGCAGTTTCTGGCGCAGAATATCCGCCTTGTCGGTCTGGGTGGCGGCGAGCAGGGGCGCAGCCGCGGCCACTTGCGAGTTGGGGCTCAAGAACGGGTGCGATAGCAGACCGCGCCGGCCCTGCTTACCCACGATAGGGGCCCGGCGGGCCGGGTCAAAGCGCAAGCACTGCTTGATAGAATCCACCATGTCTGGGTACGGGTGCTCGAGCTCCGGAAATGGGATCTCATAGTTCGGGTCGGAGATGCAGTGGATCTTTTGGATCAGCTTGAGGTCGTGAAAGGGCGTCTGTCCGTACACGAGCAGATAGAGAATGCATCCCATGGACCAGATGTCGCTTGCGCGGCCCTGCTTGAGCTTCATGCCCGGCGCGCCGATCTTGGGCTTGGCCCCGGGCGCGCTGTTGATGTCGATGATGGACTCTGGACTCATAAAATTCAGCGTTCCGACTTGCGTGTCGCGCATGATGTTGGTTGTGTCGTTTGAGATTGCCTTGGCGATGCCAAAGTCGATCAGTTTGAGCTTGCCCTTGACGAAGAGAAAATTGGCCGGTTTGAGATCACCATGAACAATGCGCTCTTCGTGAATGGCGTGCACCGCCTGCAGCATGTTCATCCACACGAGCCGGATAAAATTCACAGACAGGCTCCCCACCATGCCGGGCTCTTCTGTCCGAGCCTCGCGCCGCTGCTCCTGCAGCAAGAGGTTCAGATCGATCTCGCCGTGCTCCATGACCACGTAGATCACCTTGCGTGCGTGGTCGATCTCCGAGTCGATGAGGGTGATAATGTGTGGGTTGCCGCGAAGTCGCTCGAGCAAAGCAATCTCGTTTTTGAAACTGCTTAGGGCAGCGGGCTCGGACCGCGTCAGCTTGATGCGCTTGAGCGCATAGATTTGCGGCTCGTCCTCGCCGATTGCAAGCACCTTGAACACCTTGCTCGATCCGCCGCGGCCGATCACGGCCAGCCGCAGGTACGGCTTTCCGTTGACCATGAATAGATTCTTGTCAGAGAACATGGAGTCGTGGAAGCCCTGGGCCTCCACTGGCAGGCTCTCTCGCCGCAGACTGCTGGGCGCGGCCCCTGCCGAAAGCACTCCGGTTGTCGATGTCGTGTCCCTCATCCCACTTTCGTACGCCGAGTGCGTCCGCAGCATGACGGTCGGCTTGTCCGAAGAGCTCGACGCTCTCGAAGCCTTGGTCCTCATGCCTTTGCCCAGGTTGCCGCTGCCCGCGCCCTCCTCCGGCAGTGGCATGGTCTGCGTCGGCTCGTCATCGGGGTTGATCTCGCCGCTCCCGCTCCCACTCTCGCTCTGGTCCCCATCCGCGTCGGCTACGTGCTTGCTCGCGCCCGGAATGTTGGGCTTCCAGTTCTTGATGTAGCTCAAGTCCCCGACACGGCCCGAGAGGCCCGCCGTTGTGGCTCCTGAATTCTTCTGGCAATCCGCTGATCTCGAGCTCGCCGCCGCTGTTGCTTTCTCTTCGGAAGGAGGGGCGCTTGCCGCTGCTGACGAGGAGCTAGCAGCGGCACTGTTGGCGGCCTGATCTTCTGCCGGGCCATCCTCGCCTTCTTTGAGCACAACGCGCTGCGCGCGCCCAATCTTGGTGAGTTTACGGAGACCGCCCCGTTTTGTCGTCGTTGCGCCTCCGCGCATACCAGAAGAGCGAAGCCCGACCCCTCGACCCAACACAACGGTCGGTTCTGCGCTCGTCCGCGACGAGGACGACGAAGAAGATGGGGCCGCGCCGATGCTCGCAGATTTCCCAAACTCCTCTTGCTGGCGCCGCTGCGTCCCAGAGGCTGGGCGCGTGGCGCTTGACGCAGAAGCCTGAAAAGCGACGGTTTCGTCGGCGTCCACGGCAGTCTGGTACTTGGTGGTCCAGGCCTTGAGCAGCTGCGCCTTTTCTTCTGGCTTGAGCGCTCTGTTTTTGATGCCGAGCTCAACCACCTGGCGCGCGAGGTCGGGAGCGTGGCTGCGGATTTCGAAGCCCGCCCACTGCTCGTAGAACTCCTTATAGTACTTGGCGATCCCCGCGGCGTGCATGCGCTCGAAGACGAGACGCGCGCACTTGCTTGTGCTCGTGCGCTCAACGAACCTGGCGAGACCGATCCAGGCGCGCATCTTGAGGTACCCAGCGTTGTCCAGGTCGGCGGTGTCGGTTTCCATCTGCTTCATGTGCGCCCTAGTGCTCGCCTCGGGCGCCAGCTGCACCAGCTGTGCGGCGTCGAGCCTGAACCACTCTTCGAAGGCCGCATCGGGGCTCCCCTTTTGCAGCGCGGCGTCCACAAGGGCTTGGCGCGCCTTGGAGGCCGCCTGGATCTCGGTCTTGCGCTCATCCTCAAATTTGCTCGGGTCAAACGCGAGCTTGCGCCGCTCGGCGCCGCGCTTGCGCCGGGCGCTCGAGGCGTTGTCCACGCCGCCCTCGGGGACCAGGTTCTCCTTGTCGGGCACGACCATCTTGAGCTGCCCCTGCGACCTTGCGACTCACCAGCTCTTCCGAGCGTCGCGGCGCGTGCCGGGGCCGCGCGCTGCTGCGCTGCTACGCGGTCGCGCGGTCGCGCGCGGGTCGCGGAGTCGTCGACGCCCGGGCGGAAAACCGCCGCCTCGCGGCCCTGCCTCGCGGCGCTTCTGCGCCTCCCGCCGGCGCTGCCACTGCTGCCGCGCGGCCACGGGGCTTGGAGGGCGCGCGGGGCGCAGGCTGGGCGGCGCGTCCCTGCGTCCCTGGCTTCGCGCGCGCGGCGGTGTTGGCGGAGTCGCGGGCTAGACCGAGTTCTGCTCGACGGTTTTTTGGGAGCGCAGAAGAATTCTGCCCAGCCCGCCCACGAATTCTGCCCATCTCCTTTCCTCCTGCATTTCTCGAGCCTCAAGGAGCGAAGACTTGCGGAGCCTTGCCTCTTCAGGACGGCGGCGGCCGCGGCGGCGGCGACGCCTGCTGACGTGGAAGCCGGCCTGCCGACGAACTCTGCAAGAATTTGTGGGTTTCTCGTGCTTGAAGTTGCCAAGAGCGCTATGAGACAATGCTCTGAAACCTAGTAGTGACCATGAGAGCCGTACCATTGCGGCGTCGCTTTCGGACGGCGACAGCTGCCAACGTTCGTAGATTGATGTTCAAGATGACTCAGGGAGGCGGACGGACGAGGATCTAGAGGTCAAATATCGAATAACAGGGCAGGGGCAGGACTTTACTTGTGCGAGGCATGTGGCTTGCGACACGCTTTGCCACGGGGGCCGAGGGTCTGCGCGAAAACCTCAAAGTCATCGATGGCGAGGAGCAAGTTGACGAACCAGAGATTGACATCCTCCTCGAAGAGCGCGCAATACTTGCCGTCAAGGCTCTCGCGACACTCTTGGAAAAATTCGCGGCGCGTCCCGTTGTGTTGGCGCAGAAACCGCTCGAGGACCTCTTCCGCGGTCTTGACGTACTTCAAGTGCGCCTCGGTCTGCTCCAGCGAGTACTCTTGCGTTGCATCCCATGCATGCGCGTACTCGCTGGCGATATTGTCTTTTAGCGTGTCCAGCGTCGGGCCCAGCTCCTGGCTCGCGCGATACAGCACTGTCCATTGCGAGGAAGACAAAGTCGACGACGCAGACAGAGACGATGCCGTCGACGAGCTTTTCTTCATCGTCCTCCTCGCCGTCTTGCTCTCGCGGCCCTCATCGTCGTCGCGCGTCTTGCATTCCTCCATGCCGATTCTCCAACAAACCCGACCTCTTCAGATCAGTTCCGCATTTATCATCAGCTTTCGTCGCGACGTCAGACGAGTCGCATATGGCCAAAGCGTTGGCCTATTACGTACCATCCGTCATCATCCGAGTCATCGCCGTCGTCATCATCCCCGACATTCTTCAACTTTGCAGCGCCCAAAGCCCCCAAAAAACGAGCTTTGGCCGTTTCGGTTCGGCAAAACCTTTCTCGCCTTATTTATCCCGAGATTCTGCATCGGCAGAACCTTTTTACCCGGCTGCTCTTGCGGGGCGATCTCTGCAAGTGGCGTATAGCGTACAGCAAGTGAACAATGCGCGAAAGCGCAGTGTAG
>KQ758850.1:2328382-2358731 GCA_001462505.1 Aurantiochytrium sp. T66
TGGACGCGGTCCACGTCGAGTTCGTCGCGGCGAACTTTGTGGTGCGCCTCGCCGACTGGCTGCAGGGCACGAACATGTACACGCTGTACGACTCGTACGGCGTGGACGTGGCGACCTTGTTCCTCACGGGGTTCCTAACGTCTGCGGTGGCGGGCACCTTCGTGGGCAGCTACGTCGACACCCGCGGCCGCAAGCGCGGCATGCTCGTGTACTGCGCGCTCGAGGTGATCATTCAGGTGATCGAACACGTGCCGCGCATGGAGGTCCTCCTGATGGGTCGCATTCTCGGCGGCATCTCCACGGCGCTCCTCTTCTCGTCGTTCGAGAGCTGGATTGTCACGGAGCACAAGCGCCGGCGCTTGCCTTCCCAAGCGCTCGAGCGCATGTTTGCATGGAACTCGGTGCTCAACGGCGTAGCGGCCGTTTCGGCGGGAGTTATTGCAAGGGCTGCGCACAGCGTCGCGGGCGAAGTCGGGCCCTTTCAGCTCGCTCTCGTCCTCTCTGCGATGGTTGGAGTCGTGATTGCGATGCGCTGGCCGGAAAACTTTGGGGCCAGGGCCCAGGACGCCGCTCCGTGGCGCACTTCTTTCGGAGCGGCCGTCTGGACACTCGGCCTTGTGCAGGCTTGCTTTGAAGGCGCAATGTACACCTTTGTGGTCATGTGGGTGCCCTCTTTCCTGCACCTGGCCGCAATCGCGGGCGCAAACAGGCCGCCCACCGAGCTCTTATTCTCCTCGCTCATGGTGGCCATCTCGCTGGGCGGCCTCGTCTTTGATGCTGCACGTTCGTGGTCGAGCCCCGTGGCCCTGGGCGCAAGTCTGCTCGTCGCCGCCAGCGCAAGCTTGTACACAGCCGCTGAGGTGCTCTCGATGGCCAACGCGAATGCGGGCGCGATTCAGGGGACCGTGCACGCCGACATCCTGCTCGCCGCGTTCTGCATCTTCGAGCTGTGCTGCGGAGCATTCGAGCCGTGGGCATCGACGCTGCGCGCGCGCACCATCGCCCCGGGCGCCATGGGGTCCGCAGTGGCGACGATGCGTGTCCCACTCAATGTTCTCGTCTGGGCCGGGGTGCACTTGAGCTCTGTATATCCGCTCTGGACCGTCTTCCGACTCTTGGCCGGGCTGCTCGGCCTCTGCAGCTTGAGTCTGGTTGCATCGCAAAGGATTCGGGCGTGCGCGCTAGTTTAATCACCTGGACAAGAAAAAGAAAACGCTCATAGCAAGGAGCGCGTCATGGTAGAAAGGCGCAGCAGAGCGCTTTGCTCGCCACATCCCTCCGCAGATCGTGTTGCGAGGAGCTAGCACGCTTTGGCGGGGCAAGTAGCACGCCCAGCACGGCCTCGAACGACCGGATGGGCTGATACTGAATTGAAAGGATCAAAAGACTGAATAAAGACATCTCCACGCGGGTCTATCTCCTTTCTCCATGCCGAGGTTAGTGGCTTGAGGACATGTTAGCGCGGAAACAGAGATGCGGCGTGGGCTTGAGTGTTTGCATGGACGCGCGAAACCTGGCGCGATGTTGTGGCGATCTCGCGCGAGAGCTGGGCCGAGGTTTTCTCGAGCCAGTTGAGCGAGAGGTAGTGCTTGTTCAGGATCTGCATGACAAAGACCTCGGGGGACTCTGACTCTGCGTCGGTGTCGTGCGACTTGTTGAGCTTTTCGACAATGTCCTTCATTTGCACGGCCATGTTGTCGAGCTGGCCGGTGAGCCCAAAGGCCTTCTCGTAAGCCTGCTGGCGCGCAGAGTCGACATTGGCATCAATGCGGTCCGCGTGCGCAAGCTCGAGGTGGTCAAGCTCGCGTTCGAGCTGCTCGAGCGAGGCATGCAGATCGACCTGGAGCTCGCACACAGAGTCGAGGTCCGTCTTGAGGTTCGAGTGCGACGACTTGAGGATCTGCGCCTCTTTGGCGAGTTCCGTGATGCGTTTCTGGTTTTCGAGAAGCAAGACGTCGCGGCGTTTGACCTGGTCGGCGGCCTCTGAGAAGCTATCCACGTGTGCCTGGAGGGTCTGATTCCATCGGGTCACGATTTGCTCGATGGTGAGTCCATTCAGATCGAGCTTGGCACCGGCGAGATCGGCGTTCTGGCCGCCATTCTGCTGCTTGTCGTCCGCGACGGTCAGCGCATTCGAGTCCCCGCCGCTGCCGCCGAAAGGGTTGTTGTTACTATTGCTGCTTGTGCCGGCATTACCGAAGAGCGAGGTGGAGCTCGACGAGGAAGACGAGTCGGTCTTGCTCTCCGTCGTCGAAGCTGCCTGTGTTGCGCCGCCGAAGCTAAAGGATGGAGCGGCGTCGCCTGCCGCTTTGTCCTTGTTGGCGTCGCCCGCATCGCCACCGCTGCTGCCCCCCGTCGAGCTGCCGAAGAGCCCGCCGCCGCTGCTGGCGTTCTTGTCGGCGCCTCCGTTCGCGTCATTCGTTGCGCTCGCGCCGAAGAGTCCGCCTGCGCTGCTGCTCGAGCTGCTGGAAGACGACGAGGAGCCGCCAAAGAGGCCCCCGCCTCCGGAGCTACCGCCGGCCGCGGGCGTAGAGGACCCGAAGAGGCCTCCGCCGCCGCCATCAGAGGTCTTGGATTCTTCGGACTTGGGCGCTGGTGTGCTCGCGCCGAAAAGGCCGCCGCCGCTGGTCTCGCCGGATCCACTACTGGCGCCAGCGCCGCCAAAGGAAAACGCTCCAGAGGAGGTGGAAGAAGAGGAGGTGTTTGCCTCGCTCGAGTCTTCTTTGGGCTTGCTGTCGCCACCACCAAAGGAGAATCCGCCGCCGCCGCCGCCGCTGGACGATGCGCCTCCGAAGGAAAACCCAGAGGAGCTTGCCGGCTGGCTCTCGACGGCGCCGCTCTTGTCACCGCCGCCGCCGCCGCCAAAGCTGAAGCCCCCGGCGGCAGGCGTGCTGCTCGTGGCGGCCTTGTTCGCGTCGCCGGCGGGCGCCGGCGTCGTGCTGCCAAAGAGGCCCGAGGAGCCTCCTCCGCTGCTCCCAAACAGGCCTCCGCCGGACGACGACGACGACGAGGTCGTCGTCGAGCTCCCAAAGAGCCCGCCGCCGCCGCCGCCGCCGCTGCCGCCGCTCGTGGAGCCGCCACCAAAGCTGAAGCCGCCGCCGCCGCCGCCGCCGCCGCCGCCGCCACCCTTGGATTCCCCGCCGCCGCCGCTGCTGCTGCTGCTGCCGCCGAAGCTGAAGCCGCCGCCGCCGCCGCCGCCGCCGCCGAAGCTGAAGCCGGACATCCTGCCTGGCCGCGCGCGCTGCCTCGACGCGGTCGCCGCGCCGGTCGGTCGTTGGTGGAGCGGATCTGGTTTGGATTATTATGACCAAGCAGAGCGCCTTATTATTAGGTTATTATGATTATCACGACCATAACCGTGGGCCCGAGGCCGCCGCGCGCAGCAGCTCCGCTCGCTCCCGCGCTCGCTCTTGGACGGCTGAGACGCACGCCCGAGCCTGAGATCGAAGACGCCACGAGCCGCGAAGAGAAGCGAGAAGATGAGGTTTTATGCATTTATCAATACCAGGAGTTTGGGCTTACCTTATGATGGTACGAGAGAGATGCTGCACGTGGTCGACGTGCAGCGGACGCTCGAGGGACTGGGATGTCGCGGACGAAGGACAGTGAAGTGCTGGGAAGGTGACTTCGACCGCCGATGGTTGCCTGCGCGGGATCAATCAAGGTCTGCGGAAAGTGATAAATGTCGCACCCGAGGGGACCGCCTTCGGGTCGATCAACAAGAGTGACTTGCTTTGGGATTTAGACAGACAAGAGCAGCTCGCGCTCGGTGGCGAGGGCCGGCGCAGCATCGTGGCTGTCGTGGCGTGCGGTTCATTTGGACTTCTTCGACTCCTCCTCGCGCGCGCGCTTGCGGAGACCCTTGGCGCGGATGCCGAGGTGGTACTTGAGCGAGCCGAACTGGATGAGCGACTCCGGGACGGAGTCCATGATGTAGGAGGCGACCTGGTGCGGCACGTGGGGGGACACGACGGGGGCTCCGCCCAGCGTGGCCATGGCCTTGCGCGCGTAGTCCTCGGCGGTGGGGATGAAGGCGGAGGGCTTCTTGAACTTGGAAAGCTTGGAGACGATGAAGAGCGGGGCGTGGCACTGCACCGAGATGCCCTTGGAGGCGTACTCGGTGTTGAGCGAGTGGGAAAAGTACTCGACAAAGGCCTTGGTGGCGCTGTAGAGCGCCAGCAGCGGGTTCGGGTGCAGGCCGGCGGCCGAGCCGATGTTGACGATGGCGCCCTTCTTCTGGGCAAGCATGACCGGGAGCGCAAGGCGGGTCATGAGCGTGGTGGAGGTCACGTTGAGCTCCAGCAGGCCGCGCACCTCCTCGTCCGAGAGCTCGTGGAAGTAGAGCGGGAACGGGTACGACATGCCGACGTTGTTGACGAGGACGCCGAGGCCGCCGTCGAGGGTGGCAAAGGCCTCGGCCACCCTGTCCTGGCTGGCCTGGTCAAAGTTGCTGTAGTCGACGGCGAGGTACTTGGTCTTGACCGAGGGGTACTTGGCCTCGATCTCCTTGCTGCAGTCCTTGAGCTTGCTCTCGGTGCGGCTGATGAGCAGGACGTTCATGCCCTTTTTCGCCATCTCGAAGCAGAACGCCTTGCCGATGCCGTCCGTGGCGCCCGTCACCACGCACCACTTGCCATACTTGGTCGGGTTGACGCCGCCGCCCTGCAGCATCGACTGGCCCACCGACAGGAGCAGGCTCACGCCGAGCTTGCCCAGGTAGAGCACGCCAAAGGCGGCAAGCACGTGGAGCAGCGTCTCCGACATCTTCACCTCCCTTCGCGCCTCCTTGCTCCTGCGTGCCTGCGTGCGGGTCTGCGCGCGCTCGCTCCTTCCCTCTGCTCGCCAGGTAAGTCTTTGGTCCGTGGTCTGGTCTGGCCAGGCGGTCCGTCGGGAAGCGCGTCTTCTAGTCCTCGACGACGTACGTATTGGATTGCGTCGTGGCCCTTTCACTCTTTCATTTCACTTCCAGCTGCTTTCATGCCTTTCATGGTATCTACGTGCGCAGCGAACTAGTACGTACTAGTACCCTGACTACGCACCCTGGTCTACGCACCACTACGTATGACGCCGAGCCCACGACGAAAGCCAAAATCTCCAACTCGGATCCGGCGCACAGTCAGATTGGAGGCGCTTCGCGGGCTGCCTGCTCCCTCGCGCGCGCGCGGGAAGCCTTGCCGCGCAAGCACGGCCGGGACCGCCGCGAGGAGCAGGGGCTAGAGCGACCGGAGGAGGGCAGGCAGGATGAGGGGCTTCCCGTGCCGGCCGCGGACAATCGCGGCCATCGGGCGCAACTACGTCGAGCACGCGAAGGAGCTCAAGAACGAGGCACCCAAGAACCCGTTCTGGTTTCTCAAGCCGGCGGGGAGCCTGATCCAGATGCCAGAGCCCATCATGCTGCCGCAGGGCGTGGGCGAGATCCATCACGAAGTAGAGCTGGCGGTCGTCATCGGCAGCGAAAAGGCCACGCGCGTGCCCGTGGAGAAGGCCCTCGACCACGTTGCGGGCTACGCGGTCTGCATCGACATCACCGGGCGCACTCTGCAGTCCGAGGCCAAGGAGAAGCGTCTGCCGTGGTCGCGCGCCAAGGGCTTTGACACCTTCTGCCCCATGGGGCCTTTCATCCCCAGGGACCTCGTCGCCGACCCGGCGACCCTCGAGCTCTGGCTCGCCGTCAATGGTAAGGAGTGCCAGCGCGCCTCGGTCTCCAACATGGTCTTTGACGTCGCGCAGCTCATCTCTGCCGTCACACACTCCATGACGCTCGAGCGAGGCGACTTGATACTCACGGGAACGCCCTCGGGCGTCGGGCCCATGCAGCCTGGAGACCGCGTCACCTTTGGAGTCAAGGGCGTCAACGAGGAGTTTGATCGAGAGCTCGCCTTTGACGTCCGCGAGGGGCCCCACGTCGGCATGGACACTCTCGCGTCGACGTAGGTCAGAATACTCATAAAAGTCTTTGCCGGGCTTGGAGCGCACTTTAGGCCTACTGCCATACCAGGCAAGCGGCTCGACAATGAGGGTCTTAAGCTGGCCTAGGACGCAATGCGGCGATGGCGCGTGGGCCTCATAAAAGTCTTCGCCGGTCAAAATAGTCACTTGTCGTTCGCTCCTAAGCAAAGTCGCAGCTAGAGGACCAGGATTTCGCACCTCGGGGGCTAGATCGACTCGCTAGGTGTAGCAACTTGACAGTCTGTTGTCGTTTGCTTATCAAGCAAGCAAAGCCGCAGCTCAAGAGCCAAGATTCTGCAGCTAGAGGGCTAAGATCAATTTGTCAAGCTATGCTATGTGTGGCGACGGATGCTCATCTCCGGTGCACCGCGCCAGGCGACGTACACGCGCACGATGGGCGGAGAAAAAGTGGTGATAGCCACGAACAGTAGCCTCGGGCGGGGTGGCCGGCATCTACGAGAAGGAATCTCCGCCAAAAGCATAGAGCCGCAGTCGACCCCGAGTCGACGTGCGTAAAGGATATAATACCTGTGTGGTCGTCGGTTCGATTAGACGTGGTCATTGATCACCTCGCGCCCGTTTTCGAAGAGAACGTTGAGCTTGAAGCCGCGGACGCCACCCTGCGCGCGCACGAGGCGAGCTGCGGCGACTGCCAGCTCTGGGGTGGTCGGTACCCCGTAGGCCTCCTCGTAGGCGTGCGCGACGTGCAACGCAAAGGGATGCATTGCGTATTCCTTGCGCGGGATCTCGCGCCAGTACCCTCCTCGCGAGGAGGATGAAGATGGCCCCGGGGCGCCCGCGCCGGACGCAGGCTGCTCGAGCGAGAACATGACGCCTGCGTCGAAGACGCGGGCCCGAAGCAGATCGTGGTTCTCGGCCCCGAGCGGGATGTGCGACTCGTTGTGGCGGACGCCCGCGGTGAGTTCGCAGTGCGAGTCGGCGGGGCAGCCCGCCCAAATGTCGGACTCAATACCGCACAGGTCGGCGCCGCGAATGAAGCGAAAGACGCCCTGGTTGCCCCAGTTCGGGCCCCAGCTGTTCTTGACAAGCCAATAGTCCATCTTGGCGGACTCGTCGTAGCCCCAGCCGATAAGGTTGAGGCAGTGGCCGCCGACTTGGGGCTGCTTGTCGGTGCTGTTGTAGATGCCGAGCGGGAAGTCGTTGAAGAACTTGCCAAAATTGCCAAAGTAGTCAATGCAGACCTGGAGCGGGCCATTAGTCATGAGCTCGATCTGCATGGCGCGGACCTGGCGCTTGAGGGCCGGCGCATCCGTGTCGGGCCGGGGGAGTGCGGTGCTAGAGCGCGGGCGCAGCGCCGGGTCGTGGATTGAGCCAAAGCTGTGCACGCGCCAAAAGGTCGGTTTGGCGCCCGAGTCCTCGCACTGGTCGATGACGCCCTCGCAGGACCTGCATCCGTTCGAATGCGGGTCCTTGCCGTGGCAGTGGCCCGAGGTGTACGGGACGCACCCGCCGGCGCCAGTGGCCTCCATAGTCGGGAGCCCGTGCAGGAACATGTAGCGCCATGCGTCCGAGTTCCAACCGCCGCCGCAGCCGGCCGAGTCGGGGAAGAGCTTTGAGTCTTCCGAGAGCGACGCGCACGAGAGCAGGGCCTGGGGCGAGGGGAAGATGGCGGTGCGCTTGCAGCCGTGGTCATGCGCCTGGTGCAGGTCTTCCGTGCACTGGCCGGCCTTCTGAAAGAGGCGGTTCCCCGCGTACACGCCGCCGGGCGGGAGCGCGGTCCCGTTTTCCGCGAGCCAGATGCAGGCGCGGTCGCCAAAGACCGAGGTCGCGCTGACGGCCCAGCAGCTTCCGCACTGTCCCTGGTCCATGACGTGCAGACCGCACCCGAACCATTTCGTGCGCGTGTCAAAGTGCTCCGGGATCTCCACATTCTCCTGAGCGGCCGTCTCCGCGACGCCGGCGGCGTCCAGCACCTGCGCCGCGAGGAGGACCGCCAGCGCTGTCGCCGTTGGGGCCGCCCGCCGCATCATGGTCACCATCCTCCGACCGACCGACCAGACGGAGCGCGTGCGCTGCGCTGCGCCGTGCGGCGCCTCACTCGGTCGCTGCGGCTCTGGGCCGCGCTGCGCGCTGGGACCTGCCGGCGTTGGCCGCCGTTCAAACGTCGCCTGGTCTCGCGTTCGTCCTGCTTGAGGTTATGCGAGCTGGCTGAGGCGAGGCTCGCGCAAGGCGTTCACGGCGCCGCCCTCAGGCCCTCAGGCTCCGAGTCCGCAACGCAAGGCTGATTTGACCGCACGAACGCCGCGTCAACGCCGCGATGCAGCTGCGATGCGATGCGATTGTCGATCGAAGATTGTCACGTACGTATACGTGACTTCGACCTGTCAATCAAGACCCTGCGGCCGCCGGCCTGGGGCCCGGTCCGGACTCCGGAGGCAACGGCCTTCCTCTCGAGCGCGGTGTCGTGTCGAAGGCTTGCCCTGATTTGGTCCCGAAGGGCAGTGGTAGGCTGCTTGCTCCTAGCTGGCTGGCCACGACGTGGAGGGCCTGCGCAGCAGTGCCAGCAAGCAGCACATCACCAAGATGGCCGAGAGAGAGCCTGGACGATGATGATGATGATGATGATGATGATTGGCTGGTGAATGTGAATGAATGAATGAATGAATGAATGAATGAAGAAGCGCGCTGGCTGCGGCGCGTGCTCAAAGGGAATGCTGGCTAGCTTGCTGCACTGGTCCAGGGCTCCGCAGGGCATGCATGGCTGGCGAAGAGGAGCCCCGTTGCGGCACGGATGATGATTTCAGTCTTGTCTCGCGACGATCGGTGCGACATCGGCATCGGCACGGTACGAGCGGCACGGCACGGAGCCCCCTGGCATCCATCCAGCCAGATTCCAGAGGCCAGAGAGGATCAAGCCTCAAGAGACTCGTCGTCGCGACCGATACGAGGTCTGAGCAGTGCAGATGGCTGGCTTTGATCAGTGCAGGCTCGGAGCGACGGAGTCGGAGTCCGCACGATGTGATCGGTCGGTCGGAGACCTTGATTGACAGTGAGGCATGGAGGCATGCATGCGGTGGTCGGCGAAGCAGGGCCACTCGGGCCCTCGTAATAATAAAAATGCGCCGGAGGTCTGAGACGACAAAACGATAGCAACGGGCGGGAGGCTCCGTTTTTTTTTTAATGGGCCCCGATTAGCTGCTTAGGTTATAAGAACAGAACGCGACTCGTCGAAAAGAACGCCTAACGGATCGTTTCGCCGCAGCGCCGATTATCCCCGCGCGTGACCTGAAGACGAACGATCTGGACGACTGGATCCATTCTGCGCGCGCTCTACACGGCCGCAGGGACCGCCGCGAAGACCGGGGAGGTCCGCAGACGATTGCCGCGGCGCCCGCCCATCTCATGTGCGAGTCTCGGCACCCTTTCTGTCCGCAACTCTAGCCGGCGGCAGGCTGCTTTGGGTTCGACCTTCGCTACTCCACGTGCTTGCTCGACCATCGTCTCGGCCAGCCAGGCATCGAACGCGCGCCTGAGAGCGAGCTTTGCCCGCGTGAGCGACCCTCGCTGGGCGCCGCGCGAGACGAGCCGCGAGGCTGAAATTGCGCGCGACTCGTCACACTGTACCATGGACGGCGTCCTCGCGCAAATCCGAGCGCGGCGCAGGGTCATCGAGGTCGAAGACGACGCCGAGAGCCAGGTAGGCTCCTTCTTCAGGCAGAACAGCGAGACGGGGTCGCTCTTCCGTCAAAGCAGCGGGCGGTCCATCGGTTCCGAGAGGCTGAAGAGACTCCAATCGCTGCGCAAATTGTCGAACCGGAGTCTGAGCTTCCGTAGCACAATCAAAGATGACGACGATGGCAGCGGCAGCGTCGCGCACGAGGAGACAAAGGATGAGGAGGAGTCGAAGGACCCCGGCCTCGCCGCCGCCCGCCGCGGATCCAGCCAGAAAAACCTGTCGACGCCCCCCGTCCCGCCTCCGCCGCCGGGGATGACTTGTGCATCGTCAATTGTCACGAGCGAGCGCGATCGCCGCGTCTCCTCGCACGTCTCTGACGCCGATGTTCCATCTCCCCCGCCCACGCCGCCCTCCTTGCCGACGCTTCCCGCCGGGATCGCTGCGCGCAGACCGCCACCGGGCCTGGACACGAGCTTCACAGTCGACAGCGAGGCGAGCAAGACGCCAGCGGCACCGCCCACGCCCTTGGAAGCAGAGTCAAAGCTGCAGCGACACTTGTCCACGAGCTCATCGCGCCGCTCGGGCTTTGGCGAACCCGCGTCCCCAGCTCTAGATCCGCGCACGACCTTGATGGCCAAGGAAGACCTCGAAAAGATCACCCGGGAGCTCGCGCAACTCCGGAGCGACGTCAAGGACTCCCAGGGGGTCGCCAAAGAACTCGACGCGGCGCGAAAGGAAACTGCACGCGCCATCGAGGCAAGAACTCTCCTTCAGACGCAGATTGACGCGTTGCGCGCGCAGCTCAAAGACTCGCAGACCTCTTTGCAGCACGAGCGCGAACTCAAGAACCAGCTTCAGCAGGAAATCCACGCCAGCAGGAACGCCGTTCTCGAGCTTAAATCAGAGATACAGAGCGCGCGCGCGCGAGAGGAATCTGTCGCTCTGCAGGCCAAGGAGATTGAGCGCCTCGAGCACGAGCTGCAGAGCGCGCGTGCCGATGCTAAAAAGGTCCTGGACGCTGTAGCCACAATGGTGGGCGGGAGGCGCGAGCTCTTGCGCCTCACCACCACCGCTCCCGAAAGCGCCGCCGCGATGGATCTCCTCAAAAACGACCCAAGCGCGACCGAGACTCAGACTTCCACAGTGGAAATGGACCAAGTCACGATGGCCAAGGCGCAGGCGCAAGAGCCTGGTCCGCAGGCGATACCCACCCGCGCACGAGATCCAGTGGAGGGCCACTTCCAGTCGATGGAAGCCGCCCAACGGCGTGTGCATCTCGCGCAGTACAGGGAGACGGGGAGCGTGCAGTGGGCCAGCGACGCTGGCGCTTCCGCGACGGCGGTCGTATCGACACTCGAGCGTACTGTCCGAGAGAGCGACGAATATGGAAGCGATGCCGACGACGTCCAGGCTCAGGTCGGCATCTCTGTTCAGGCCCACCACCGCGCCTACGCGCAGCACGTCGGCGCGCGCGTGGACCATCTCCGAAATGCGCTTGAACACGCGCGCCGCCGCGAACGCACGCAGGGCCGTCTATTAACGCAGGCGCGACGCAAGTGCGCGTACACTTACATGTGAAGAAAGAAGAATCCTAGAGCAGGCGCTCGTCAGAAAGTAGTTCATGGGCTAAGCGCAGCCGATGGACACGCGATTATCAAATTCAAGTATTTCAGTTTGTCGTAGCTAGTCTTCGCGTTCACCCTGATAGGCGGTCAATAAGGCCAGCGCGTAGTCATAGGTCGAAAATGTGACTGCCGTGGCGACGCCAGACTTGAGCAGCGTGGGCACGAGCCCGCTGAAGAAACTGCGCGCGCCCTCGTGTATGTACATTTGCTTGAAGCAGTCCACCATGCCACTGTACCGCACCGCTTGCGCCGACTCGCGCCCCAGCAGGTGGTTGACCTGAATGCGCTTCTTGACAGTGTCGAGTGGGTGGACAATCACCTTGGAGAGAATGCCGGCCAGCGATCCCGAAAAGAGATTGAGCGCCGTCTGTACAAAGCTTGGCAGCCCAGAGCGCGACACGTCCTTGTCGGACGTCAACGGAGCCAGCTGGCGTTTGAAGAAGCCGTAGAACGAGAATGAAAAGGCCATCCCCGGCACGACCTGTGCCACCGTCGGCAAGAACCCGCGGTAGAACCCGGTCACCCCTTCCTGGTGAAACGTCCGCCCTATGAGCGCGAGAGCGCTTTGGTGCTCGGCGCGGCGGTACACCAGCTGCGTCCGTATCGTGTCCAGCGGATACGAGACTGCGGTCGCCGCCAGGGATCCCAGGGCGCCGGCGGCCAGGTCCACCATCCATGGGGCCGACTCCCGCGTGTGGCCGAATATCCGCAAGGTCTCCTGATACGCGGGGAACTGCACGCCCGAGTAGACCCCCCAGAGCACGAGAGAAGGCGCCGTGCCCTTCCACAGGCCACGCACGCCCTCTTCGCGGAGGATTTTCCCCGCGCTCTGGGCCACGCCCTGGTACCCGTCGCCGCCACCGACCTGCAGCTGGAACCTGATTTTGAGCACGTCCAGCGGCGACACGATGAGCCTCGACGCCAGGCCCGACGCCACGCCCGCCGCCGACTCCAGGCCGCGCCTCCTGGACGCCGCCGACGGCGTCGACGCCGCGGCCACCGAGTTCCTGCGCTTCGGGACCGTTCGGGCCTCCTTTGTGACCATGGTCATCTCGTCCTCCTCCGCGCTGCGAGCGGGCGTGCGGGCGTGCGGGCGGGCGTGGCCGGCGCCGGGCCGCGCCTCGCCGCCCTCGCCGCCCTCGCCGCCCTCGCGCGCAGCGGGGAGTCTGTCGAGGCGGAGTCCGCGGGGCCGAGTCGCAGGACCCAAGAGTGCCGCACAGAAGCAGAGCGCGTTGCGCCACGACCACGCTCCGCTCGAAGGGATGGATGCAGCGCTCGCCTCGTCTGCCACCGCCGGGGTGGTCCCTCCGGGGTTCTGACCAGACGAGCTTTGCACGCTGGTTGCCGGAATGCCTGCTGCTTCTTGGATGGTGGTGCAAACCTAACTCTGGTCTCCCGCCACTTCGCTTCGCATCGCTTTTAGGCTCTGTCAGATCAGATGCTCTCAGAAGGCGAAGGACCCGTCCACTAGAAGCCCGCGCGCCGTTTTGTGCTCCGCGTGGCCGTCTCGTGCCCAGTGATGACGCAGATGACGACGTCCCGGTACTAGCCTAGGCCTAGTACGTACATCATACCCGGGGAACTTTGCAAGGGTCGGGCTAAATGGGGATAAGTCCACAGTTATTTAGCCCCGTCGTTCTTATAAGGACTCTGAGTCAACAATGCCAGCCCTGTAGAAAACGCAAGCGAGCAAGCTGAAGCAACCTCAAGCCGAGCGCTCTTGTACGGGTACGTACGTACCCGGTACCTTTACAAGTCAGACGTCTGTGAAAGAACGGACGCGAGGAACAGGAGGAACAATAACAGAACAGAACATCCAGAACATCATTTTCGATTTTTTTTCAGTGAGTGAAAAAAAACTCTTGGCCAGAGCGAGACCTCGCCGAGCGGCCGCCTCCTGCGGCCCCCGCGCGGCCTGAGGGCGGCCGGAGACCCGCTCGACCGCGAGGAAACTTGCCCACGCGCGAGGCCCCGCCCCCCGCCCGATTGCACGCGGATCGGCTTCCGAAGGGCTCGCGGAGAGACCCCGAGATGGCGACGAACAAGCACCACAAGTTGCCGCGGCAGCAGCAGCAGCAGCAGCAGGCCGTCTTCGACAAGCACAAGAGCAGCATCCTGGCGGAGCTCGAGGACGCGGGCACAACCGCCTACACGGACAAGTCGCCGAAAGGATCTCTGGACGCGGCCATCGTGGACCTGGTGCGCGAAATCAACGCGAGCGAGGACTATGTGACGACCAGCTCGTGCTCGGGACGCGTGAGCTTGTTCTACGAAGCGAGCCCCCAGGAAGCCCTGGACGCAGGCCTTCAGGCCCCGCGCAAGGGCCAAGGGCGATGGCTCGGCGTCAACCACGACCGGGCGCTCACCGCTGCCGAGGTCCTCGCAATGCTCGACGCTGTACCGCCGGAAGACCGCGGCCGGGCAGTGCTCAAGCACGAGCCCTTCGTGCTTCATGTACAGTGCCGCGATGAGCAAAGCGGGCAAGCGCTCCTCCGGACGGCAATGGACAGCGGCCTGCGCGAGTCCGGCTTGTCGCTCGGCCAAAAGAAAATCATGCTCGGCATCCGCACTCTCGCCAATGTCCTCGAGGTCCCGCTGCTTGTCGACGGGCGCAAGATCCTCTCCGATGAAGCGGTCGAGGCAATGTGCCAGGTCGCCGCAGAGAAGTTCCGCGTCAACTGCGAGCGCCGGGCCGCGTTTTTGTCCAATGTGCAGCGCTTTCTGCGCAACAGGGTCGTCGATGCTGCAGCCCCTCCCGCACCCATGGCGGAGGCCGCCGCCCCAAGGGCGACCACGTCCTCGAGTGATAACCTTCAAAAGCAGCAGCAGCAGAAGCGGCGGCTTGCCGCCGAGGCGGCCTCGAAGCGGGCTCTCGAGTGGAAGGAGCTGAGCGAAGGCGCGGATTTGATGCATCGCTGGGGCCACGCCTCGGCTGCGCTTCCGGACGGGACGGGCGCGCTCGTGTTTGGCGGGTTTGGTCCCTGCGACGGGACGTCGCACGAGCGCCGCAACGACCTTGTTCGCGTTACGCGCAGAGCTGACACATACGCGTGCACGCGACTGGACGCCTCGGGGCAGATTCCGGCGGACCGCATCAAGCATGCGGCTTGCTGGGTCGAGGGTCTGGGATCCATGTGCGTCGCGGGTGGCCGGCAGACGCCGCGCAAGGTGCTCGCCGACGTGTATCTGCTTGATTACGAGTCGCTTGCTTGGACCTCGCCCGGAATGATCGGAGCGTGGGCCCCGCGATGGAGCCACTCCATGGTCGCCCATCGTGGCTCTCGGCCCATCATCTTTGGCGGCCGCAACGCCGACACAGTCTTTGGTGACGTGGTGGCGCTCACATTTCAAGACGGCCAGGTGCACGTGGAGTCGCTCGAATGCCACGCGTCCGCCTCAGTCGCTCCGCGTTACGGCCATTCTGCGGTCTTGGCCGGCCAGGAAGACCACATGGTGATTTACGGCGGCTATGCCAGAGCCGGGAAAGGCGAGGAGTCCGAGGTCGCGCCCCCAACCCAGCACATGCTTGGCGACGTTCAGGTGCTGGAAATCTCGACCCGGACGTGGTCGACGGTCTGCACGCACAGCCCGCACACGAGCAGGTTCTCGCACGGGGCGGTGGCCCTGGATGATGACCGCATGCTCGTTGTCGGCGGCGTGAGCATCGACTACCGCGACAACGGCGCCAAGGTCCTTCAATTGTCAACACGCAAGTGGAGCGTGGTCCGGTCGTCGGAAGAGTACGGCGCCACCTGGGCGCCGATGGCGATGCACCAAAAGTTCAGCCTCCTCAAGCTCCGACGTGGCGATAGTATGGATGTCCTCGCGCTCGGCGGCGGCAACTTGTGCTTTTCCTTCGGCTTTTGCTTCGGCAAGTCATCGTTCGCTGATGCGAGCTGGCTGCTGCGCCATAACTTCGTCCTCGACGCGGTCGCGGTGGAGGCTAGCAAGGCCAAGGCAGCCAAGATGCTGCTCGAGAGGGAGGGCTTGTACGACCGCACTCGCAAGATTGTTCCTTATTTGCACAACGGGCGCGCCTCGGTGATGGCGGTCCCGATTCTGCGCGAGGCCCAGGCTCGGGCCCAGGCCCTCCTCGACAAGTGCGACCTCGACGCTCTGGAGCTCGTTCACGGGCCGCCGCCTCCTTTGGCTGCCGTGGCGGCGCGGCCGGTGCGCACGGGGGTTGTCGCGGCGAACAGGTCCGCGGAGAAGCAGGCAAAGGAGGAGAAGAAGAAGGAGAAGAAGACAAAGACGAAAATGGCCCCGTCTAAGGTGGGGTCGCCGACCTCGGCCGCGGTCGCGACGAGCGAGACGAGCGCCGTGGGGCCCGGCGTCGTCGTCGCCGCCTCGGCGTGCAAATTGTGCAAGTCGGCGCTGGAGCAAGCCGGACTCTATGACAAGTCGCGCCGCGTCGGCAAGCTCGAGAACGGACTCATGGGCGTCCCGGTGCTCGGGTCCGTGGAGGAGGCGTTGGCCGCCCTTGCGACTGTGGGCGTGGACCCTGCAGCGTCGTCGGCGACCATGACCCTTCCGCGCACGCCCACGCCCAAACAGCAGGCCGGCGCCAAGAAGTTCCGCGCGGCCAACGGCAACAGCCGGCGCGCTGGCGTGAAGGAGCAGCTCCGGGTGTGGCTCGAGGGCCTTGTGACACGCACACCGGACCTCGATCTGCCCCCAGCCGAGATATTGCGAAGCGAATTGCCAAAGCGCATCGAGGTTCTGGGCGACGTCGCGATTGTGCCGCGCGAGGCATTCCGCACGCCAAGCGCGTGGGATCCCATCTTTGAAGCCGGCAAGGAGCGCCCTCAGGACTGTCTCTGGGCCATGATCGCCTCGCTTTCGAGCGCAAATCGCGTCCTTTTGCAGCGGAAAATCGACGTTGGGGTCAAGCGTCAGAGCCGCGCGATCATGGTGTTCCCGCGCGCGCACCCGGACACCTCCGTGACTGTCAAGCAGAATGGTGTTCTCTACTGGTTTGACATGGAAAGATGCATGTTTTCATCGGGAAACATTACCGAGAAACAGCGCGTCGCCAAGCTGCCATGCCGGGGCGAAGTCGTCGTCGATATGTTTGCCGGGATCGGTTACTTTACGCTCCCGTACCTGGTCAAGGCTGGAGCGGCGCACCTGCACGCGTGCGAATGGAACGCGGACGCCCTCGTTGCCTTGCGCAAGAATCTGCGCCTCAACGGTGTCGAGGACCGGTGCACTGTGTACCCTGGGGACTGCCGGGGCTCTGTGGCCAAGTCGCTGCGAGGCCTTGCAGACCGCGTCAACCTGGGTCTCATTCCTTCGTCGCGGCCCTTTTGGTCCACAGGCGTGGAGGCCCTGCACCCCGAGCGGGGCGGGTGGCTGCACATTCACGAAAACGTGCCGCGCAAGGAGCTCGACGACTTTGTTGCAGGCATGCTCGTCGAACTGCAGACGTATACGCCGACTGGATGGACGGTGACCTGCTCGCACGTGGAGCGCGTCAAGTCGTACAGCCCCCACGTGGACCACATTGTGGCGGACGTGCGTTGCGAGCCGTGGTCGAGTGCCACGGCACAAAACGACCGCAGCGGGGCCAAATTCGTCCCGACCAGCAGCGAAACCAAGGTGCGCGACTCGTGGGTTTTGCGCGCCCCTACAGCGGAGGAGCGCGGGCCTCTGGCCGAAGTCCGGCGGCCATATCCGCGAAGCGCGGCTGAGGCGGCAGAGATAGAGGCGCTCGGTCGACCCGTGGTCCTGTTTGGGGTCCCCTCGTGGTCCGCCTCGTTCTGGCGACTGGACGCTTTGCGCGCGTACTGCGATTCGCACCCCAGCACAGGGCAGACCAAGGTGAGCGTGCACGTTGCCGACGATGCGCAACTGAGCTTTGTGAACAGGTCGTTCAGGTTCGAGGTGACCGAGCTCAAGGCCCTGCTCGCGTCGGTGGACCGCCCTGACACGCTGCCCATGTACCTGCGCGCGGTGGGCCCGAACCCGCGAAAGGACCGCGCGCAATTCTGGCGTGATTTTGCCGAGCTTGCCACCGACTCGGGGCTCGAGCATCCCGTAGAGTTTGTCAATGGCGACACGTCCAAGGTGTTTTCGTCGGTGCTGCGTATCGCGTCGCGCGGGCTGCAACTTTGGACGCACTTTGACGTCATGGCAAACGTCCTCTACCAGCTGCATGGCACAAAGCGAATGGTTCTCTTTCGCCCGGAAGACGTGGCGAGCTTGAACATGCGCCAGAGCGTGAGCGCGGTGGTGGACATTGACGGCCAGGACCCCGAGAGCGCCTTTGGCAAGGCGCGCGCGCGCGCCATGGAAGTAACCCTGCGGGCCGGAGAGGCACTGTACATTCCTGCGCTTTGGCCGCACAATGCGCGCGCTGAGGACGCCAGCGTCGCCGTGAACGTGTTTTGGCGATCCTTGGACCCGTGCTTTTACGGGTCCAAGGATCTCTACGGCAACCGGGATCCCCTGCGCGCGGAGAGAGCGTTGGCGCTCGTGCAAGAGGCAAGCGATCTATTGGGCGCCGCAGAGGACAATGGCGAGGCCCTGCCTCCTGAATTCAGGCTTTTCTATGCCCGCATCGCTGCCGGCAAGCTCATGAACGACCATTAATGAAGAGAAGAGGAATGAATGGACGGAAATACAACAAAAGTTATGCCGCGCCGGCAATTCACTGTGTAAAGCTCGTAGGCGGGCGGAAAATACGACACTTCGCTCAAAACCACTCGTCGTACGAGGTATGATCGGAGATGGAGGTGGAGAAGCCGGGCTTGTCGCGCCCCTCGTTGCCGTTCGAGTTCTTGTTTGTGCCAAAGTGCTTGTAGCCCATCCAGCCGTACGGAAGGCTCGGAACCAAGTCGTCGTCATGCACAAACCGAAGCTGGGTGAATTGGCCGTGGATCTCGTCGGAGCGGTCGTCCGAGAGCACACGCGGCGAGCCAAACGTCACCATAAGCATCTTGCTCGTGTCCCAGAGCCCATCCTTGAAATACACGTAGGCGAGAGTGCTGACAACGCCGGCGCCGCGGCTGTAGCCGGCAATGATGAGGCGGTCGTTGGAGTTGCAAGTGGACTGAACGCGGGTGTAGATGTCATAGCGCATGTTGTTGTGGGGTTTGACAAAGCCGTCAAAACCGTTCGAGTACGGCTTGGACTGCCAGCAGGCCTTGTACCTGGAGCACCACCACCACGTGTACTTTTCGCAGCCGCAGCTCTCGCTGCGGAAGTAGTAGTCGGAAATGCTCATGATGTCCTCGTCGCCAAGGTCGAAGTTGTCAATCCAATCGGCGATGTCGCCGGACTACTGGGCGATCACCCAGCACGCATAGCCGGTGGTACCGCCGGTCGACCCGTAGATTGCGTCAGTCTTGCGAAAGACGGTGACAGCATCGTTTTTGTAGACGATAGCGTCCGAGTAGTCGGCGCTCTCGATCTCTGCCCAGGCCACACTGCCAATGGTGGACTGAGTCGAGGTGAGGGCGAGGTCGCGGTATCGAAGAAAGCTCTCGTCGGTCTCGCGGAGCGAGCGAGATCCGCCCTCGTCGTCGTCGCGCAGGGTCTTGAGGGCCTCCATGATCTCGGCGGTCATGAACTGGTCGTCCCATTCGTCCGCGGCGGCCTCGTAGCCATCGATAAGTTCGTTGATTTGGGACATGGTCAGGTTGCTCGTGAAGGCAAGGTTGCTCGCGTCAAGGTAGGCAGACTTGAGCGTGGCTTGCGCCTGGCTCACGGCGCTCTGGGCCTCGGTCTCCGAGGACGAAGAAGTCGTGGACCCGGAGCTCGCCTGGCCGGCGACAAAGCCGACGCCAACAGAGACGCCGACCACGCCGAGGGCAACGAAAGACTTGAGAGCGATCTGCTTCCAGTTGCGACCAGAGGAGGGCATGTCCATCTCGACCCGCTGAGCAACCTCGCCGGCAAAAACCGGGTTCGTGGCGGACACCTGCATGGCGGTGCTCATGCTTTGGGACTTGCTGAAGTCGGAAAGTCTCCAAGAAGCACGAGGACGCTCTTGCTGGCTTGCTTGCTTTTGTGAAACGCGATGCGATCGACGTTTGGGATTTGCCTCGGCGTTTCGTCTGCACGCGCTGCGCCCGGATTGTGGCCCGGACCTGGCACGATGGAGCTGATGGAATCATGGAGCTGCTAATCCGACCAGGAATGAATTTTGTAGTGCTTTTCTTCAAAGATGCTGGCACGCGTACGTTCCCGCACCTCGGCGCTGCGCGCGGTCCGTCATTGTCCCCTCTTCCAGAGCAGGCGGGTTGCGATCTAGCTCCTCGCTTCATCGCAACCCTCGTGCTGGGGCTGGGTGCCCAAGAGCCAAGGCATCGCCGCCGAAGCTCGGACCATCTTGCGCGCCAAGACTGACGATGCCTGTCCCCTCGGAGCCCCGCAGGACCCCGCAGAGTAAGTGAAAACAATCTCTGCCTGCAGCGCCTGCAGCGGTGGCGAGCGCGCGCACAAGGCTTGGCCAAGATGCGAGCGGACTTCTTGCAAGGTCGCAGCGAGATACTCGCGACGATCGGCAAGACGCTCCAATAATCATTCAATCAAGGCTGGAAAGGGCTGCCTCTTGATGGCCGACGGTGATCGAAGCGACACGACAGGTGTGCGGGCCGGAGCCTCTTGGTCGCCTCTTGACCGACCGGTGTGTCCCCCCTTGTGATGATCACTCCAAATTACGTTAGACCCGCGAAGCCCCCTTGCGCTAGATTCATCGATTCATCAGCAGCCTGCACGTGCCCGCGCCGAGACGCCGAACCAATGGTTGATCATGGCGGTTCTCAAAAAATGCTAAAGATGTCAAAGCTTGGCAATAACAACACAACAACAACATCGGCGTAGGATAATTTAGACGGCAACGACGCGGGACTCAGAACCATGTTCCGTAAGAAAGGTGGTGGATAAAGCCCGAGAGTGAGATGGAAAACCCAGGCTTGTCGCGGCCCTCCGTGTAGCCGCAAGAGTTGCACTTCATAGTGCCGAAATGCTTGTAGCCCATCCAGCCGTAGGGCACGCTGGGAACGGGGTCCTTCCTGTAAACGAGCCGGAGCTGCGTAAACTTTCCGTGAACTTCGTCCGAGGCGGCGTCGTTGAGCGTGCGCGGAGAGCCGTAGTTGACGTAGACGAGCTTGCTGAGCGGCCAGAGGTTGTCCTTGTAGATGATGTACGCGAGCGCGTTGAGGATGCCGCCGCCTCGCGAGTATCCAGCAAGGATGAGGCGGTCATTCGAGTTGCACTTGCTCTTGACGCGGTTCCAGATGCCGTCGCGCATGTTGTTGTAAGGCTTGACAAAACCATCAAAGCCCTCTTGAAAGGTCTTGTACGTGTTGCATTGCTTGTACTTGGAGCACCACCAAAGCGTGTATTCCTGGCACCCGCAGCGCTCGTTGCGAATGTAGTAGCGCTTGATGCTCTTGATGGGGTCGCTTCCCAGATCAAAGTTGCCGGTCCAGTCGCCAAGCTCGACGCTGCTCTCCTCGGCAATGACCCAGCAAATCTTGCCCGTGGTCCCGCCCGAGGTGCCATAGATGTTGTCGTTGGTGCGGAAGACGGTCGCCTTGTCAGAACCAGACTTGACCGGGTCCGGGTACGTGGTAGAGTCGATCTGGTTCCAGGCCACGGTGCCGAGCTTGCTCTGCGACGAGGAGAGGGCAAGCTCGCGGTAGGCGTCGCGGCGCAGCGTCGGGACCTCCATGAGCTCCCGAGCACCGGAGCCTCCGTTGTCGTCATCACGGAGTGTCTGCAGAGCGCGCATGATCTCGGTGGTCATGTATTGGTCATCCCAGTTGTCAGGGTCGGCCTCGTACATGTCGAGCAGCTCGGTGATGTTGTCGGCCGTGAGGTTACCCGTGAAGGCGATGTTCGACTCGTCAAAGAAGGCGCTCTCGAGCGTGGCCTGGGCCTGCGCCACTTGCGATTCAGCGCTTGCGCCCGAAGATCCGTCGCCTGAGCTCTGGCCGGCGACGAAGCCAACGCCCGCAGCGACGCCGACCACGCCCAGGACGACGAAAACCCTGAGAGCGCGCTGCTTCCACGTAGACGACGTCATGGAGGCATCGCCGCCCAGCTCGTCCCTGGGGATGACGACGGACTGGGCAACTTGCCCTTGAAAGGTCGGGTTCGCGGTGCTGACCTTCATGATCTTGGCTTTCTTGTTTTGTGCTTGGTGTCGAGGCTTTCTTCGCGTTTGGAGTTTGCTGCGTCTCGGCGAGTGGCTTCGCCGCCCAACTGATTGCGCTCAATAAGCTCGCAAGACATGTTGAAGCACGCGGATGGCGAGACTTGCATGACCGAGATCGCCTCGTCTTGGCTCTCCTCGTCTTTTGCTTGTCCCAACGGCTGACTGACGTGTTTCAGACCTCCGCCAGGCTGCCTGAAATCACGCGAGCAGAGTGCATGCACCGGTGCATCTCGTCTCGGAACTCATGCAGCCGAATGGCCTGGCCTGGGCGGTCGCCAGCTCGTCGAGCCACGCCAACTCATTGGGCTCTCTAGGCCTAGTAACACAAGGTGAAACCCTGCACGTGCCGCCGATCTTGCAGAACGTCCCGTCTGCCCGCGTCTCTGCCCACGGCCCCACGTGCTCGAGGGGCACGCGGGGAGTCTCTGCGCGGCCGTCCTCCCGGAAAAAAGTCTTGGGCTCGAAGGGACGACCTTGAAAGCGCCCCAACAACATGCACGGCAAGACCAAGCTCGCGAGGCGAGGCGAGGCCCGACGCGGCAGGACGAGGCCGGGAAGTACGTACCGCAGGTCCGCAGGCGAGCAAGATCCTCCTCGTCGGTGGCTCCGAAATTGGGCGCACGCCCAGCCAGCTCTTGGTGCGGCCAAGACATGGCTAGGAGCAAAAAAGTCCGGACCCGCGCGCCGCACCAGGCTGCTCGAGGCTGCAGCGGGTGTGGATCCTATCTCGGCCGGTTCCGGGCGGGGCAGAGGCGGGAGCGTGGCGCGGCGTCCTGGCATGTCCAACGAAGAAAACGGTCTCGCGTCGCGGTGAGTTTCTCTCGTCATACATGTACTACTACGTAATACGTACGTACCAGCAGTTGGTCCGCTCACGGACCCGCCGTGCCACGCCAAAAGACTACGTACCACGCAATAAACACATGACGTCAGGTCGTCCATAGGCGACAAGGCCCCGCCAATTGACATCAATCAAAGACGCGCTTTTCGCACTCGTCGACTGGATGATCAGCTCAGCCCAACATGTTTGCCTGACCATCACGCCAAATGTACGTTAAGTGCGGTGCCCCCGGGGCTGGCCGAGGCTGCAGCCTACCATCGTGCCTTCGACTGGCAGACCTTCTGCTCCGAGAGCTGCTCGAGATGGTAGTCTCGGCTTGCTGGTCGTCTTTCGTGGTTGCCACAGGCTGCATTGCGGTGCAGTTCTCCTAACCTGTAAGAGCAATTTCCGGGGCGTCCAAGCTCCAAGCTGCAAGCTTGGCGTGCGCTCGGGATAGTCAACGACACAAGCCCCGGATCCGGCGGGACAAATTTGCAGCGGTCTCGCACTTTTCATCGTAGACCAGCCATGATGATCACGAGAGGCACGCAAGGCCATCACGAGACTCCGGGCTGCACAAAGTGCACGACATGAATAGTCCGCCAGTGGCTCAACAAGATCTTCTGGCGACACGTTCCCGCGTACAGAAAGGTGCGCGTACTTGCCGAGGGCATGCGCGAGAACGCGAGCGGTTCGCTTCGCTTCTTCTGCCACTGTGACACGGGGTTGGACATCGAGAATGTCCGCCCGCGTGCCCCAAAGGCTCAATACTATCGAGCGACTCGGCGCTGGGCCGGCTGTTGGCGGTTTGCTCTCGCCTCGCCGGTGCTGTGCAGGGATCCCCGCGCGGCGCTGCCGACGTCACGGTCAAAATTGACGACTGTCCCAGTCAAGGATTTAGGGGTCTCGCGCTGAGATGCCCTAAATGGGCAGAAAGGTAATGATTGAGCTCGAGCTGCTCGACGCGCGCAGACTCGATGCGAGTCGTAACCGGGCACGGCCAAGCCTCCAAGGCACGCTTGCGCAGCGCCCGCCAAGCCAAGCGTAATGGACGGCATATCCGGTCGAGCCTTTCAAGATGACAAGGTTTGGCCTGAGACTGGTCCCGGACCCCTTAAAAGCTCGGGATCACATCCGCGGGAGACTTTCGTGCAAGTTCAAGTTGAGGCTACAGCTGATGGGACGCGCGCAGCCCAGCTTGGTCGACGCGCTGCCGAGATTGTGAGCCACATTTGCCACTTGGGCCAAGGCTCGGTCTCGGCACGGACCCTAAACGCACGAAGACGAGCACTTTGATGACGACTTGATGACGCTGACACCTGCAGCGGCCTCTCTTCGGTCGCGCAAGGGGCTCAGCGAGGGATGAGAAGGCCTGGGACCGCCAGGGCTGGACGACGGCTGGACCCTAAGAATGCACGCCCGCACGCAGCGCGGTCGACGTCAACGACGACCGTACGTACCATGGTACGTAGAGACCCAAGTCGTAAACCCTGACCAGATGAGCATGGAGCTGGGCGGCGTCTTGTTGCTGCTTGGCCTGCCGGGGCAAAGATGCTTGCAATCGCCAATCGCGACATGGTCTTGTGGCGTAGCTCCCTTGATCTGGTTCTGGCCTCGCAGACTCGGGGCCTTTGATGTTGCGTCCCTCCCAAGAAAGAGAGGGGAATTGTCGTGGCATTTGTCGGTCGGCGTTGCAGCCAAAAGTAATCGGCACGGCACGAAGCGATCAGTCGTCGCGCCCGCGGGTACCCTCCTGCACGGCTATTCCGGTTCGACTGATGTTGGCCTCGTTCCGTGTCAGACAAGCGGTCGCGAGCCGCTCGAATGCCCTCCAACCAGGAGATATTCTTGGCTAACGCAACCATTTCAGCAGCGACGGTTGCTTGCTCCTTGAAGGTCTGGCTCGCCGACATCATTAAGCGCCGCAGGGTGTCACGAAATGGACCAATTCTGCTGAGAGCGCCCGAGAGCGTCCCCAAAGCTGTCACGGGCGCACTTGGCCAATCTATAGGGTGACACATTTACGTAGGCGCAAGAACCCTCCGTCACCTTCAAGCATGCGCACTACCCTGATGATAGTGCGCGTAGATGTGCGCACAGATTTGCACATGGTTCTGGTCGGCGGCCCTTTGCAGCTTCAGGACCTTTGCCGTCAGCCAAATCCGGCCGCAAGCTTGTCGTCATCAGTCTCGAGACCAGCTTTGGGCTTGGCTATTCGTGGCCACGAAGTTGTAGCGAAGCATCATCTGACGAATCGCAGCCTACAACTCGTTCTTCGCGAAGACTCGAAGACGCTGGCTGCAAGCCAACGGTCCCTGCAACCTGGCTCAGGCTGCAGTACTTCGCGTCGTGCCACTCGCGACGCATCCATCGCGCCACCGGTAGAACCGCTCATCGGCGCGCTGGCCACAAGCCGAGCGAGTTCTTCATCAACCAATCGGTCCAGAACCTGGCCTTGGCCGGGCATGCTTGCTTGCTCTTTCCAAGCAAATCATGTAGGCGGTAGGCGGTAGGTAGCAAGGTTCGCTCGGACTGCCAGGGTCCTGGGTCCGGGCGGAAGTGCACTCGCCAACGGTCTTGGCGGGTCCTGGGTCCGCCAGTCGCCGCTGCAACCTTGGCACGGGTCAGATCGCGATTTCTCCATTCTTGGCTTCCTCCTCAAATGTCTCATCAGCTACTTCCTTGACGAGAAGAAGTCCGAGAAGAGCCTCAAGGGGAAGTACGTACCGAACGAACGAACGAACGAGTGAGACCAAATCCACGGTGTGCACATTCTGTCTTCTCTCGCTCTGGATACTGTTGTTTCGCACTACCCGGATCAAAACAGCGTCTGGTGGCTGGAGACTGCACCGACTGCCCCGACTGCCACGCCAGCGCAGCGAGCAGCGAAACGCCAGCATTGGTTGATCGGTGTGAAGTCAAGTCAAGTGTTTACGTACTTCTCACCGTGTATCTATCTCATCAACGCTGCTTGGGACAGTCGTCCCTTTCCCTGCGCCTCCTTCCGATCCATCCTGGCATGGCAGGCTTTGGCAGCCAGCCCAAGCAGCCAGCCAGAGGCTGGAGAGAGAGCCTGGGTTTGGATGGTTGGCTCTTGCTGTCTGTGTTGACGAGTCGCCTCGAAGCTCGGAAGCTTCGCGATCTTGCGATTTTATGATTCGACTTGCTTGGCGTGGCGCGGCATCACGATCTCGCCTGCGGGATCGGACGACCTTGACTGGCTGGCCGTGCCTTGACCGAAAAACCACCCGACAGGCTGCCTGCCTGCCAGGCCCAGCCTGCCCGGCTGCTCGCCTGACAGTCACAGCGAAGCGGTCGCGAAGCGTGCGTAGTACCGGGGTACTACGCGTCCGCATCGTACGTACCCAGTGGCGCCAGCCGGCTGCGGCTCCCCCACGCCACGGCGTCCCTATCTTGGTTGGACTCAACAAAGAAGAGCAGCACAGACGCGGAACAGAAGTTGCGATGGCTTGCTCTGCTCGCATGATCATGTCATGGTGGCTGCCTTCAACTTGAAGATGCCATGGATTCGATCCTTGCCTCCCTTCCCTGGCACGGCGGAGGATGATCCAACTCTCGAGCCCAACATTTTCAATTTTCAATTTTCAATCAAAATTTTCAATCAAAGTTTTCAGAATACGGTGAATACCCATGCATTTTTGACCGCCAAGACCGCACTGTGGGGCGCCAGCACGTGCACGCGAGTGAGTGAGTGCGCGAGAGGCAGGCTCATCGATCAATCAAATCAAAGGATTCAAGGCTTGATCACTTGAAGCCCAAGAGCAGCTGCAGCAGCAGGCGGCTGGCGAGGGAAAAATCCAAAGGTTCCCCGGAGTCGTGACGGCCAGCCAGGCAATCCGAAGGCGAGGCAACGAGAAGGACCGACCTTCATCGATCAAGGCCCTTCAAGGCAAGGGAACTTACTTACAGTCTGATCAGGCAAGGCGAGGCAAGGCAAAGCGATGCGAACTGTAAAGCAAAGCAATGCAAAGCAAAGCAAAGCAAAGCAAAGCAAGACGAGGAAAAGCGTTACGCGCGGCGACCCCGGGCCCGGCGGGGCTTGGTCAGATCATCCGGTGAATGATCTTGCCGGGTTTCGGGAGCCGGCGGGCGCAACGACGGTAGCCAAGGGACTCCACGACGATGGGGTGGCACGATACCACTGCGATCCGAGGACCTGGAGGCGCGCAGACGGCGCGCAGACTGGCCTGGCAGACAGTCGTGACGATCTTTGACCCAAGTTGGCGCGTCCTTGAACTTGAGGGCGCTCTCGCTGTGTCTTGACCAGGTATAGAAGGTCTCAGCTCCGCGATATTCCTGGCGTTTTCGGCCTTGGGACCATGAGGATTCAGGGAAAGCTTCACATGTCAGTACACTCGGATAACTCAAGCCTTCGCGCGCCCGCGAGAGGATTCGGTGCCAGCAAAACCACAACTCGCAACTCGGAGCAGCATCGAAGCCTCCACGAAGAAAAGCACGAGCGCGCAAGAAAACAAGCAAGCAAGAACCATGCATCGGTCGAGCAAGAACCCGACGTTCCAGGGCAACAGCCTCTCGTCGGTGGCTGTTGACGAACCCCAGGGCCGCAACTGGAAGCGTATCGCGCTCAAGTCCTTCGTGGCCCTCGGCGTCGTCGGCGTGGCCGCTGGCGTCGGCTTCGTCGTCGGCCAGTCCGGGTCCTCGGGCGACAGCAGCGATGGCGCGGAGTCGCAATCCGCCGTGACCCAGGCACAGGCTACCCTCAAGTCCGCCTATCTCGACGAGAGCAACCCTGTCTTCACCGGCAATCTCACCATGGAGCAGATCAACGACCTGATTGATCAGTACGCTGGCGCCGACGAGTGGTATGACCAGTTCATGACCGCCGAGATCATGAGCGCGCTCAAGACCCTCCGGGACGATGAGCAGGGCCAGGTCCGCGAGCTCCGCGAGGTGGACGAGAAGTTCCTTCGCTACCGCGAGCTCGCCCTCAGCTCTGCGCAGAACACGGCTGGTACTGTGGCCTGGGCCGAGGTCGAGGCCGCCGATTACTCCAGCGGGCTCATTCACGAGAACGACGCGGTCATCGTGTACCGTAAGGCTGACGCCATCCTCGGTACATCGGGCGGCACTAGCGGCTACGCGTGCTGGGTCATGGCTCAGGAGTCCGGCGACACGGCTGACTGGGTCGACAACCTCGACACCGGCGACGAGGATATCATGAGCATTGCCAACCACTACATTCGCGATGAGAGCTGCGGCTGTGAAAGCACGACGCTGTGGTGGTGCTCGCGATACAAGTACTGCTCTACCTCGAAGCCTTACTCGAACGGCTTTGACGGCTTCGTCAAGCCGTACAACGCGCTTCGCTACAACATTTACAACGCCATCCAGTCGACCTGCAACTCCAACGACCGCCTCGTCATCGCCGGCTACAGCCGGGGCGCCGGCATCCTCAACACCCTCGCCTATGTCATGTGGAAGGACGGCCTCTGGACCGCGAGCAAGATGATGCTGATCACCTTCGGCTCCCCGCGCGTGCTCTCGGACGGCCTCTCGGACGAGGTCCACGGCAAGTTTACCCAGTACCGCTTCGTTTACAATAACGACATGGTCCCCAGCGTCCCTTACGGCTGGATGGGCTACAAGCACTTTGGCACCAACAAGAACGCCAACGGCAACGAAGGCCGCGACTACCCGGGCTTTTCGAGCTCCATGACGGACCATTTGTCGTACGGCACCTGGTTCTAGGCTCATGGCCGACGCTCCTTGCGATCGCTCTCGCGCTCGTCCGTCCATTCGTTGTAGCGTGGCGCTCTCCGTCAGGCGCCCGCCCGTCAATATTCGTCAATTTATCCAAGAAATATATTTCTGCCCTCTGTTATGTTGATTCTGGCCTCTGCTGCTCCTTCGATACCCTAATTTTGCTGTCGAGACCTTGGCGCTTGTAGTACGTTCATCGATCGAGGCAAACAAGCTCGCTTCTGTACAACCGCCGTCGTACAACGGCCGTGATCTCAGTGCTTCCAAGGCCAACGAACGAACAGAGTGCACGAGTTGGCGGGCCGGACCCGATCGGACCCGAAGTGCAACAACTCGCGCGGCTTCTGCTTGTCGCTGCACGCGCGAGACGCGGACGAAATAACGACATCTTTCGGCGCAGATTGAGCTGCGACCGCGCGTCCCAACCGCCAGCCGCTTCGGCCTGATCTCGCAAAATCGCCAGCAGGAAGTACGCTCGCACGCGCGCCACGCCAGGCGATCACTCAGGCACATCGGTCCTCGGCGATCTCCTCGGCGTGACGAGCCATCTATCATGGAATCCAGGACGAGTCCGGAGCCTGAACAAGCAGAAGACTCGGCCTCATCTCATCGCCGCCTTGGCCGAGTTGGCCCGCAAAGAAAAGAAGATCGATCGCTGCTCGCATCGCGCGCGCTGTCCGGGCGGGTCCCCGCCACGGCGCCGTCGCGGTCCGGCCCAATAACCTTAGCCTTTGGAGAGAAAAACACAACTCCTCGACTCTAGGCTCGAGCCACGCGATCTCGCGGGGGGGCCCGCAAAATCACGTCGCACTCGGCGCGGGCTGCCTGCCTGCAGCCTGCCGCGCGCCGCCCCGCGCAGCCTGCGCGAGGCCGTGGTCAGGCAGGCAGGCAGGCAGCGCCGCTCTTCTTGCTCTTATTTGATGGGCGGCGAAGTTTTGGGCCGGCAATGAGCGGAAGCAGGGGCCCTCGGGACAGGCGTCGCCTGTCTAGTGGGCGGCGCGTGCACGCGCTGCGTCTTTTTACTTTTTTTGTTTTTCTTCGTTCGTTGGGTCCGAGTCTCGAGCGTAGCAGCAGCGCGGCACGACGCTTCTGCACGCGCTGCTGCGCTGCGCTGCCTGGATCACGTGCGGCACGGACTGTCAAGTCAGGCAATGCATCGATCCAGGCCCTTCCCCATCGGTTCCCGCGCCAGCCCATGCAGCCTGCGGCTGGCAGGAATGCATGCATGGCATGCTCTGTGGCACGACGACGCCCATCTCGAAGCCGTGCCCGGCCGCGCCAGGCCACCGGCGAGCGAGTGAGGCCCAGCCAGCCAGCCAGCCACGCCAGACTCCAGCTGGCCTCATCAGGCTCTCAGCCACGCCAGCGGGCCGAGCGTACGTTCTCGAAGATTCCGCGCCGGCGGCCGGGGCGGCGGTGGCCGCGCGGCCCAGGTCGCGGGCCGAGCGCGCCAAGCCAGGTCTCGCTGCTTGCTCGAGAGTCGAGACATGCATGCCAGGGCGGACGATGGATCCAGAACAATCCTTTAGACACGGTTGTGCCGCCCGCGAACCGGACGATCAGCCGGACGTACGTATGTTCCTGGGGCTCCAGGACGATTTTGCTGTCCTCCAGGAGGCAGAGAAGTACGTAGTACTATGGGTACGTACGTACTACGGGTTGGCACGATGGGGTCCGGCGGCAGAGTGCGATAGAGTTTTTGTGCGCGGTGGAGCGATCTTCCTACTTTGCCTTCTGCGCCCGCCCGCCCTTGCGGCCCTTCTCGTGCATGCATGCCGACCCATTTCACCGAGAGTCTCCGCCAAGTACTGCGAGCTCGCCGGCAGGCAGCAGGCTTCGGACAGCCAGGCTTCGAGGTTGCGATGAACACGTTCCAAAAGGCGCGAGATGAGCGATCTTTTGGCATTGGCTTTGGTCAATCTGGGCGTGTGGACCAATGTGCAGGGCAGGCTGCACTATCACGGTCGAAATTGGACCCGACGGTGTTGGTTTGCTGCATGATCTCATCTCTTGCATGCCAGGCCCTCCGGAACGAACCAGCATCCGGAACGAACCAGCATCTTGATTAGTGGTTGTATGGAAGCATGGGCAGAAGGAAGCTCGGGAGTTGGCACATGCCAGCCCGGTAGCGGACCCGCTGCCGCGACGGGGACTACGCGGTGGTGCCTCGAATTGGGCGAGCGACGCATGCAGCAGGCAAAGCAAAACCCAAACCAAGATCGACCAACCAAGAGATTCTCCACCAAGACCAAGCATGCAGGTCTCCGCCAGCAACCCGACGTTCCGGGGCAACGTCGTCTCCTCCGTCGCCGTCGATGAGGAGCCCCAAGGCCGCAACTGGAAGCGCCTCGCGCTCAAGTCCTTCGTCGCGCTCGGCGTCGTCGGCGTGGCCGCTGGCGTCGGCTTCGTCG
>KQ758850.1:2372402-2392104 GCA_001462505.1 Aurantiochytrium sp. T66
TCGTCTGTCAGCTGCCGCCGTGGCAGCGGCCGTCGGCGAAATCTCGCGCTCTCGGCCTTTCCTTGCCCTAGTGTTTAGCTTAGTTGGCGTTAGCGGCCCCTCCCGCGTCCCGCCCTGCCTTTGTATCCTCCCACCATGCCCCCAACGAAGCACGGCGTTGTAAGATGCAGGGGGGCACTCGCGGCGCGGGTTAGGGTAAGAACGGGTAAATTAGTTTCGACGAGATAAGGGGGCTAATTGGCCGTTAGGGCACAAAGGGAGTGCGGCGGTTTTGGGGACGCCGCCGGGGAGGCGCCGCCGCCTTTGCCGGGCGGGAGGGTTGCTGGTGATGATGCTCTGCGGAGACCGCCACGCGGGAGGGACCGGCATTCGCGTTTGCTGCGCGAGACTGGCAAGATTTGCGGCGCGAAACCCGCGCGTTCGTCTGGCGGCGAGGCGGGAACGCGCGGGCCTCCGCGGGGCCTCCTTTGGCGGCACGCTTCGACCGGGGGGCTCCCGCGGCAGCACCGTTGGCGCCGCGCGCCGGCGGCGAAGACGGGGACTCCTTGCCTTCGATGATTCTTTTGCCTGGATCTTCTTCTTCTTCTTCTTTGACGATGTCCACGTCTTGGTCGCCCGGGAAAAGGTCGTGTCTCCTGGAGAGACGCCGGTTGAGCGCCTCGACGCGCTCCAGATGCTGGCAGAGCTTGGTGTGGTCGTCGAGCTTGACCTCGAGGAGCCGACTGAGGCGCCCTATCTTGCGCTGTGCGCTCGAGAGGCGCCGACAGAGGTGCTCGTTCTCGGCGCCGGGGTCAGCGCTGGCCACCACAGCGTCCGCCGCAGGGTGGATCTCGGGGGCCTTTTCCTCGGCCGGATCCTCGACGCGAGCGGTCCGAGCGGTTGTCAGCGCCTGACTGCAGAGGTCAATCGCCTTGCCCAAGAGCTCAAAGAGCGCGGAGGTCGAGGACGAGCGAGTGAGCGGGAGCACGCGGCGCTTCCGCGCGGTGCAACGCGCCTGCGCGAGGGCGAGCAGCGTGTTCTGTAAAAAGGCCTCCACCACAATGTGAGCGCTGGCGCGGCAAGAGACCAATGTGCGCAATGCTTGCGTCACCGCTAGCGGATCCGTCCAGGCGGCGGTCTTGCTACTGCCGCCGCGCCTGTACGTGAGAACCAAGATTGCGCAAATGGTTTCCTCCGGGGTTGCACGCGAGTTTTCGAAGGCCTCGTCCCAGTCGACCTCGACTTTCACGATACCCGGGTAGATTTTGTGTCTCTGCCCTGCTGGTGCTGAGGACCCTGACCGTCGCGATGAGTCCTGGTCCTCAAACGCGAAACCGAGGCCGGCGGCCTTTTCCAGCACTTCGCTGTGGACATGCCACACATGATTGGCAATCCCGGCGACGCGAAGCTCCACATCGGCCGGCAGCTTGACGGTCATCCTTGGCAGCAGTTGTACTTTGTGTGTGTCTTGCGAGCGCTCAATTACGGGTTTGCTTCGTCTTTGTCCCGGGCGCATCGACGAAATCTCCCCAAGCCGGAATTGTTGGGATGAGTACAAAGATGGACCAGTTTCTGTGAACTATCGACTCCCTGACTACCGCACACCAGGGTACGTTATTAGCTAGATAAGACACCACCCATTGGGGTTGGACGGCGGAGCTCGCACCAAGCAATCTCCAATCTATCGGTCTGCAACCAACTACAGGAATTGCCACTTCCCGGGCATTCGCATAAGCGCGCGCGCGCACGCGTGCGCGTGCGTGCGTGCGTGCGTGCGTGCGTGCGTGCGTAAAGATCAACTTCTCACGTCGCATTCTTGCCAATTGAAGTCCTCTTCCCACGTCGACTGCCCGCCGTCTTCGTTGACCTCGGGCGTGGCGTAGTTGCTCGTGACGCCCTGGCGACCCGGGGTGGCCCCTATCGTGATGGACCCCTTCACCCTGACTCCCCTCGTGCCCCCTCCATCGCCGCTGCCGTTGCTTGTTTCTGTGACAGCGTGCGCGCCAAGGGGGGTATGTTGAGGAGTCCTTCATGGCCATCCCGCCCCTGGAGGCGGCCGGCTGGAGCGCGACTACTCTAATCTCAATCTTTCAATCTTGCAAACACGCCGCCGCGGCCCGCGGGCGCGCAGACGGGGGTGGGGTGGGAGGGCGGCCCACGCAGGCCCGACCCGCGTCCGTCGCCGCCGGGCGCCCGAAGGCGCTCCGAGGCCGCCCGGGAGACCGCTGGAGGCCCAAAGGGCGCGAGACCCGACGAAGACCCCGCCGCGCGCGAGCGCGGGCGCGAGCGCGGACGCGAGCCGAGGAGGCGGACGGCGGCGCCGCAGAGGCGCCCTGCCCTCCGAGAGCCGAGCCGAGCCGAGCTGACCCGGGCTCTTGGGCTGGGATGAGGAGCTTCTTGCTGCGCGCAAGATCCGCCGGGGTCTCTGCACCGCAGGTCTCGGGGCGGATTCGCAGCAGGCCTAGAGCGGCGCAGCTCCGCGGGCTGGCGAGCCTTGCGTCGAAAGGCGGCGAAGGCGACAATAGCAACGATGGCAAGTCATCCAGCAGCAGCGGCGACCCGGACAGCGGGAGAGCAGCTGCGCAACATCCGCCAAGGACCGAAAAGCGATTCACGCGATCCGAGCCTGGTAAATCTCCCCAACGCAGACAGGAAGAGCTTCTCGCATCCGTCCTCGGCGACTTCGACGACACGCTCGCGGACAGTTCTGTCGATAGGGGCGAGCGGGCGAATTTGAGATCGGCTTCCAACTCCCCGAACCTTGAAATCACCACGCTTGGGACGGGGAGTATGTCCGCTACGAAGACGCGAAATGCGTCCTCTTTGAGCGTTTCTTTTGGAAACTCGACGTGGCTCTTTGACTGCGGAGAAGGGACCCAGGCGCAAATTTCCAGGAGTTCGTCAGTGCGCACTGCTTCAATTTCTCGCATCTACATCACCCATCTGCATGGTGACCACTTTTACGGGCTGCCATCTGTTCTCTGCGCACTAAGCGAGTCATACAGCAACTTTAAAGGCCGAGAGACGATGTCGAAGCCTCGTCAGCTTGAAATGAACGCAAAAACGAGACCCCCGATCGAAATTTTTGGACCTCCAAACCTTCGAATGGCGCTTCGGACAGTGCTTCTCGCCAGTGGTGTCCGCCTGCCCTTTTACTACGTAGTGACCGAGCTCCATCCCAAATCCTCGCGGCCGCCCTGGACAGCTGAAGAGGAACTCGTCAACGGCGTCACGCATCCGTGCGAGATCTTGGGGAAAAATCTCACAAGCAATAACGACTTTGTGTGGGAGTCTGTGCCGACGCACGCCGAGCCACATCGGAAAGATAACGCCGGGGTGGCGGTTGTCCAAGCCGCGCTCGTGCGGCATTCTTCCTCCGTTCCCTGCATCGGTTACGTGGTCAAGGAGAAGGACTACGTCGGCGCGCTCGACGGTCAGCGTGCTAGGCAGATCCTTCGCAGTCGTGAGAACTGGTCGCACTTTCGCGAACTTGGCATCCGAGACCCTCTGCGCTTACTCCGCTACCTCAAGGCAGGCTACGAGCTCAAGCTGCCCACTGGCACGCTCCGTCCGCGCGAGCTGATTGGCCCCGCCAAGCCTGGGCGGAAGATTGTTATTCTCGGAGACACCTGCGACGCAAGCAACATCGCGGGTATCGCCGCCAATGCGGATGTCGTCGTGCATGAGGCCACCAACGCCTACCTCCCTACATTTGGCCTCGGCGGCATTCTCGACTTCGAGGACGAAGCCAGCACGGTGATGCGGACGCTCAAACACGGTCATTCAACACCGCAGATGGCTGGCAGCTTCGCCAAGGCCATCGGCGCCAAGGCCCTCATTCTCAACCACTTGAGTCCACGGTATTCTGGCATGGTGCCAGACCGCGTCGACGTCTCTCGCGAAGTGATGGCCCTCTACGATGCAATGTGTGCGGCGGCACAGGAGACCTTTACGGGTGGCGAGGTCTTTGTTGCCAATGACCTCGAGAATTTTAAGATTTCCACAGACCGCAAGAAGGACAGGACTTCCTACTTGGTGAAGTCGTCGTATCATGGGTTCAGAGACCTGGCGAGGCAAATTTTTGCAACCTCGGATATCCCGAGCATCGATTTTACCACGCGGGTCCAGGCCTATCGCCCGACCCGCAAGGAGATGCGCCGAGTTTACCAGGCCGGCTGCCGGATCTTGCCCCCCGATTTTCTACGCGATGAAGCCTTCGCCGAAAGGCCGTTGTTCGGCCGCACCGGAGCCGGCAGCTCGTCGACCGGGCCTGCGGGATCGTACGCGGGGGACGACGAGGAGGACGCCGACGCAGACGGTCTCTACGAGGACGACAGCGAGGTCCTCGAGACCGGGGATGATCAACGTATCGCCGATTTTGATGATGGCGATCTCGAGGAGGAGGATGACGGGGACGACGGTGAAGAAGAGGGCGGTGGCAGGGTCGACGGCGATCCGTCTGAAACCGTGGAACGTAATGCCGCAGCTGACGTCGAACATATGTCGGATAGCGCCCCGCCGCCATCGCAGCGCAAGCCTTTGACGCCCTTCGAGGCCCAAGCGGCCGCCAATGCGGCTATGAAACCTTATGAACGCGTCGTGCGGAGAAAGCGTTACTTCTCGAAAGTGATCTACCCTCGAAAAGCCAGATGGAGCAAATTGGCCAGTGAGCCAGCTACTAGTAGCCCCAGTGAGCCAGCTACTAGTGGCCCCAGTGAACCAGCCAGTGAGCCAGCGAGCCCCAGTGAGCCAGCTAGTGAGCCAGCGATCGCTACTAGGCCTAGCCCCAGCTCGAAAGACGAATCAACTTCGTGAAAGACGTAACGAAGACGGAATTAGTCCTTGTTTTTAGCTTTTATTAGAATTGACAAGCTGTAGGTTTGATGATCGATTGGCGGTTCGAGCAGATCAATCAAGCCCAGCCTCCACATTTGCGACAGGAGTGAGTGGGGGCCAATGATCCGGAGCCGCTGATGCTGAGAGCGCGTCGTGCTGGTCTGCTCCGCTCAAAGAGGTCAGAGAAGGCGAGGGCGATCCTGAAAGCGCCGGCGAATGTGCAGGCGAGGGCACGGGTGAAGATGAAGGCAGAGGCGTGTCAGAGGCCACTTGTAAAAGTGCAGATGGAGCGGGCATTTTCTGCGAACCGGGCGAGACGACACTCGCCGCGGAGTTGGGGTCGACACTTTCAAGGAACGGCCAGATTGACGGCTTGCGAGCTTCCTGGTCGGTGTCGGGGCTCTCCGAAGGAGAGTTGAGCGCAGCGTGGCAAGAAGCGTCCTCCGCACTCGGCCTTGCTGCAGGCGCCTCGCTGCACATGGCCGCGATCAACTCGCACATGCCACTGGTGCAGTGCACGAAGAGCTTTTTCAAGATCGCTCCCGCAGCAAAGACGTCCGCGAGGGCCGTCGGCGCCGGCGCAGCGCCGGAGAGGATCTCCGGCGCAAGGTATCCAGAGTCCTTCTGCGTAGACTGCGAGACAACGCCGGCTGCAATTTGCGCGTCGTCAAAGTCTGTGAGAACGGCCTCCAGATCGGAGGTGAGGAGGACCTTTTCGGGCCGGAGATGCCCGTGAGCGAGCCCGCTGCTGTGCATAACCCGCAGGCCCTCAAGCATGCCGCGAGCAATGCGCTGGCGTGTCTCTTCGCTCGCGTCCGGATTGTCGCGGATCCACGATGCGAGGTCGCCGCCCTCGTAGTAGGACATCGCCAGGCAGGGCGTCCGAGCGTCTTCCATGAAAAGAGCTTCGATCCGGGCAATGTGCGGCGACTGAAGCTTGGCCAGCTCGACCACGTGAGCGCAAAAGGGGCGTTCCCACGAGGCGTCCGCGAGGTTGAAGGTCTTGAGCACAAGAGCGCGCCCCTGCGCATCGCGCGCGGAGAACACGTTCTTGCCCGGTCTTGTCGCCAAGGCTTTGATGTCAGCAAAGTCTTGCACGGTCACACCGTCAAGCCAGAGGCCTAGCGCGCACACCTCGAGGTGGGCATCATCCGCGAGTCCAAGCTTGCGGCGCCACATAGCATCCCGAAGAAGCTCCGGTTGGTGCGTCTGGGCATGCTTGAGCAACCGCGCTCGCTCCTTGCAGATCTCGTTCTCGGTCTCGTACAGGTTGATGGCCTGAAGCTTCTGCTCGAGATCCGTGACCTCGTCATCATTGGCGATGCCATCAAGTAGCGCCTCCTCGCGGGCGTACTTGAGGTCGACACGGAGTCCGTCCTTCTTGCGGCGCAATTTTCGCGCCTCTTTGCGAAGGGCATCGATGGCTGAGATGTCGGGCGGTGAGGAGGCCTGCGCAAACAGGTCTCGGAGTGACTCGAGCTCGTCGCGAAGTCGCGACCAGCGGCTGAGGGCTTCCGGAATCTGGAACCTATAGTAGCCGGCCGCGAGTTCGAGTGCATGCTCGATGGAGTCGACCCCTCCGTCCTTCGCGGGCGTCGCGGCGCCCAAGGTATCGAGCTCCTCGAAAAGCGCTTCTTCGAGCGTCTTCATCTCCTCCTCGAGTTCGAGCATCAAGGACGGGTGTTCCATGGAGAAGAAAATGGAGCACCGGTCGCTCGTGAGACTCTCTGCTTTGGCGCTCAGCTGGCGGAGCGCCTTGCGGGTCTTTTCGTGCTGCGCATCGCAGGCGTCGCGGCTTGTTTCCCGCGCGGCGACCGCAGCCTGCGCCTCTCGCGCGGCATCCTGTACGGCTTGAAAGTTTGTTTTTTCCGCTGACTCGAGTGAGCCGCGCGTGGCCTCGTTCGAGGCGTGCTCGCAGAGCGCAAAAAGCTCGCGCGCAGTGTCGTCCTCGCGGAGAGCGGCCATGACCTCTTCAAAGTCGCCCGCGAAGAGACCAGAGATCCCACAAGAGATATCCTGGCGCAAAGCATCACGTTCCTCGATGCGTGTCGGATCCTGGGCCACCTCGGCTTGCAGGTCCTCCATTGAAGCGACCTTGGCATTCAATTCTTCGACGAGCGCGAGAAAGGGCGCGAGAGGCGCGAGCGGGTCATCTTGCTGAGCCAGGCGGGAAATGAGAGCCTCCTCCGCCGCGCGCTGGCCGCCTGAAGAAGAAGAAGAAGACGCCGCCGCCCGCGCACGGTCTACCGCAGCAACGAGGACGTGCAGGTCGATGACGGACTGGTGAGAGTTATGCTGGCGCTGATCGGAAGGCTCGTACGAAACCCCCAAGCCCTTTCTCGCGAGCCCGCGAAGGATCTCGCGCGCCTGTGCGCAGTCTTCGACGCCCATGTGCACCAGATCCATCTCCTTCAGGCGGGTGCAGTCCTTGAATGTGAGTATCCCGGCCTGGAAGAACGCGAGCACCACGCTGCGGGACAGGCGCAGGTCGTTGAGAAGGAAGGAGGCGAGGGGCGAAGCGCCGACGAACTCGAGGAACTGGAGTGCGTCCTGACGGCTGGAGACCGACTTGGCGAGGGCCAGTGTGCCCTGGCGGCTCGCAGACTTTGGACGAACAGAGGCGCCAGCAAGCCAGCAGAGCTGCACGCATGAAGAAGGGGTCGCAAGGGCGACGATGCCCGAGGACGGCGCCTGCTCGGCGTCCGAGTCCGAGTCCGAGTCCGAGAGCGCGCCCTCTTCCCCCTTTTCCTCTCCTTCTCCTTCTTCTCCCTTTTCCTCTCCTTCCGGCGGGGAACCGGAGCACGCGAGTTCGAGAGCGGTCCAGCCCTGGTCTGCCTGGACTTCGGTCTTGGCGCCTCTCTCGAGCAAGAGCGCAGCGATTCGCCGTCGCTCAAACCTGCAGGCCAGCATTAACGCTGTCCAGCCGTCGCTATTTTGAGCGTCAAGATCCGCGCCGTGGTTGATGAGCACTTTGGCCAGACGCGGACTCTTATGCCGCGAAGCGTACATGAGCGGTGTCCACCCGCCGCGGTCCGGTTCGTTGAGGGCGGCGCCGGCCGCGATTTGCGCCTCTGCATCTGCCTCGCGCCCTTCGCGGCACGCGCTAATGAGGTTGTCGGCTCTCTGGCCGGCATCGGTGGGCCACGCGACCGCCTCGTCCCCCGCGTCAATTGGTTCGCCGTCATCATCACCGTCCTCGTCAGAGTCTTCGTCGAACGCTGCTGGGTCCGGAGACGCGCCAGCTTGCCGCAGTTCGGCGGCGATGAGTTTGGCGGCGCCATGCGAGACGTTGCGCTTGGCGAGGGTGGCCAGGGATCTTCCCTTGTCGTCCCGAATGTCGACACGGGCGCCCGCGTCAATGAGCATTCTCACGACCTCCGGGCCTTGGTGCATACAAGCGAATGCGAGCGGGGTCAAGCCTTGGTTGGTTTGGGCCTCCAGATCGGCGCCGCGCGCCACGAGTGCATTCACGGTCGCGGCGTCGGCGTAGCGGCACGCCACAATGAGGGCGGTCCAGCGATTGCAGTTTTGCATGTCGACTCTCGCGCCGCACACAATGAGGAAGTTTGCAATCTCGGGATGATGGTGCCGGCAGGCGTACATGAGTGCGGTCCATCCGTCCTTCTTTTTCTGCTTGTCGAGGCTGGCGCCCGAGGCGACCAGGAGCTGCGCAATGTCGGTCAGGCCCTCGCAGCTGGCGAGCATGAGAGCAGTCCAGCCGTGCGAGTCCGAAAAGTCGACATTTGCGCCGTTCTTGATGAGAGCGCGAGCCTCGTTGGCTCTGCCAGCGCGGCACGCGTTCAAAAGAGCCATTTTGGAGGCTCCAAAAGGGCTCACTCCAAAGCTGCGCGGCGTCGAGCTTGTTTCAGAACCCTGGCTCTTGACGGCGGCAGGTCTTTTGGCAGCAAAGCCGTGCGCGCCGGGGCCCGAGCGGCTCACAAAGTCCGGGGCCTCGTTCTGCACGAGCATTTCGATGACTTCGGTGAGATGCTGATGGCGGGCGAGCGAAAGCGCGGTGTGGCCGTCATTATCGTGAATGGTCAGATCGGCGCCTTCTAAAATAAGCAGCTGGGCCATCGAAGGCAAGTCATAGCGGCACGCGAGCATGAGTGGCGTCCGACGGTTGCTGTTGGTCAGGTTTATGTCGGCGCCCCGGGCGACGAGCATACTGGCAATCTCGGGCTGCTTGTAGCGGCAGGCGAGCATGAGCGCGGTGAAGTTGTCCTTGCTTTTGCGGAGGTCCAGCGCGGCCCCCTTGTCCACGAGCAAGCGTGCAATTTCCTGGAGGCCGTGGCGCGCCGCAAGCATGAGAGCGGAGTAGCCTGAACCGTCCTGGCGGTCAAGTTCCGAGCCGCCGTCGATGAGCGCCTTTGCAGCCTGCGTTCTGCCTTGACCGCAGGCCTCGAGGAGGGCCAATCCGTCGAGTTCGGCACGGGCGAAAGGCGCCGCGCGGGCCGAGCTGTTCGATCCAGGAGGGTCGTAAGCCGAACTGTTCGATCCAGGGTCGTAAGCCGAACTGTTCGATCCAGGGTCGCGTTCTTCTGGGGGGGCCTCCTCGAACTCGTCCTTGGCGCCGTGCTCGATGAGCATTTCCGCGAGGTCGTCACGGCCGGCATGGCGGGCGAGAGTCAAGGCTGTGGACCCGTGTGTGTCCTCTGCGTTGAGATCCGCGCCGTTGAGAATAAGGGCCCACGCGGTCTCGGGCTGGTCATAGCCGCAGGCGTACATAAGCGCAGTCCATCCATCGTGCTTTTTCAGATCCAAGGATGCGCCCGCAACGATGAGCTCATTGGCGATTTCGGGCAGCCCGTTGCGGCAGGCGAGCATGAGTGCGGTCCAGCCGTACTTGCTTTGGCTGTTGAGCGAGACCTTGCGTTGAATGAGCATGCGCGCGACCCCGGCCTGGTTGTTGCGGCAGGCAAACATGAGGGCAGTCCAGCCGTTCCGCGCCTGCATTTCAAGGTTGGCGCCGCCCTCGATGAGGAGCTGTGCTATCTCGGGTTGGTCGTTTCGACAGGCGGCCATGAGCGCGGTGGTGCCGTCCTCGTCCGTGAAATTGACGTCTGCGCCTTCTTGAATGAGCGCGCGGACGGCGTCGACATCATTTGTACTGCAGGCGAGCGGCAGTGCCGTCCTGCCCCGCGGCAGGGGCGAGCCGGGCTCGGCGCCGTGGGCAACGAGCATCTCGACAGTCTGCTGCGTGTTGTACATGCGGGCGAGCTGGACGGGCGTCCAGCCCTGCGGGTCGCGCAGGTTAACCCGTGCGCCACGCTGAATGAGAAGCTGCGCCGTTTCCTCCTGGGCGTGGCGGCACGCGAGCATGAGTGCGGTCCACCCGGAGATGGCCTCGTACTCGAGGAAGGCGCCCCGCTCGATCATCATGCGCGCAAGCTCGGGCTGCTCAAAACTGCAGGCGATCATGAGCGCGCTGTAGCCGTCCCTGTTTTGCACGTCGAGCGCAGTGCCGGCCTCAATAAGGAGGCGGGCGTTGTCAATCTCGTTACTCTCGCAGGCGCACATGAGGGCGTTTTTCCCCGAGCGGTTCTGCACGTTGAGGTCGGCGCCGTAGGTGATGATCATCTGGGTGGTTTCTGCGTCGCTGTGGCTGGCCGCCGTCATGAGCGCGGTCCACCCCTCCTTGGTGCGGATCTCGAGGTCTGCGCCGCGCTTGACCATCATGCGGGCCAGGCGCGGCTGGTTGTTGCGGCAGGCGAACATGAGCGCCGTCCACCCGGTGTTGGCCTGCAGATCGAGGTTAGCGCCGTTCTTGATGAGGACCTCGGCGATCTCCGGCTGGTTGTAGCCGCAGGCGATCATGAGCGTGGTCCTCTCGTGGCCGGTCTCCTGGAGGTCCATGTTTGCGCCGTTCTTGATAAGCCAGCGGGCGATCCTGGGTTGCCCGCCGCTTCGCGGGTACGCGCACCACATGAGCATGGTCAGCGGCGCGGTCTGCCTGTCCATCAGGCTCGGGTCCTCCTCGACGGCGCGCTTCACGCTTCCCAGGTCCCCGTCGGTGATGTGCTGGAACAGCGCGTTCATCTTCATGATCTCTCTCGTCTCAACTCTCGCCCCGACGGGCGCGGGCGGGCGCGCAGGTGGGCGGCGCGCGCGCGGTTCGCGGCCGAGGTTTCGCGCGAGCGGGCCGAGGCGGGCGGGCCTTCCCTTTCGCAGCGGAGCGCGTCCGCGTCCGCGCGCGGGCTTGGGTTTGAAATCTGACTGATACGTGAAGTGAAGGAAAGGTAAGAGGATCTTTCCCAATCAAGCTTTCCGAGCTTCTTGCTTGGACGCGACTCGCGCCACGCTTGACGCCCTCGGGGCGGCTCTGCTCTGCTCTGATCGCGAGCCAAGCCAAGCGAGCGAGCGACCTCGAGACGAGATTCAAGATCGAAGGAGAATGAAGGCCCTTGGAATCGTGATTATCGTCTTCGGCACCAGCATCCGTCGGTCACGGCGGCATCGGAAATCCTCGGCGCGGTCTGCGCAACTCGTTTTGGTCCCTGGAGTTGCTTCGGTTTAAACTCGAGGTTAGGGACCTCCAAACCCTTGGGCCTAGGCTAGTCGCCGCCTAGGGCTAACCGTAGGCCCGCGTCTAACGACCGCGGCGGTTGCTCTTTCGCAGGAGATAGCGAGGACAGACAGACAGCCTTCGCGCGAGCGCGACGGGGAGACGGGCGCGCGCGCGGCGCGGCGCGGGCGAGCGAGCGAGCGAGGATGCGCAGGCAGGGCGCGCTCCGGCGCAACGGCGGCGGGTGGGCCGGGCGGCGGCAGGGCGGCCAGGGGTTCCAGAAGCAGCGGCGCGGCGCGAAGAGCGTGGCGCCGCCGCAGCAAAGGCAGCAGCGGCCGCGCGCCAAGGCAAGCCAGGACTTCCGCGATGCGCTCAAGGAACAGGGCGAGCGCGTGGACGAGATGTTCGGCTTCGACGAGTTCCGCGAAGGCCCGAGCCGCGTGGGCTGGCTGCTCAACATGCTGCCCACGACCGTGAACTACGTTGACCCCACGCTCGAAAAGCCCGTCGAGCTCGCCGCCCTCGAGGTGTACTTTCTGCAGCAAGACGGCAGCACCTTCAAGGCCAAGGTCCTGCACCAGCCGTACTTTTACGTCCTGGTCAAGGAGGAGTTCCTCAAGGAGACCAAGGCCATGCTCGAGCGGCGGTTCGCGAGCGACCTTGCCGAGGTCGCCACCGTCGACCGCGAGGACCTCGACATGGCGGACCATCTCGCGGGCAAGCACCGCGTCCTGCTCCAGCTCTTCTTCCGCAACGTCAACGACCTCATGAACGTGCGCTTCGAGGTCCAGGAGGCGGTGCGCGTCAATAAGTCGCGCTCCAAGGCCGCCGACGCCTACAACTTCACGGGCCACGACCCTAACGGCGCCGCGGAGCTCCCCGACGATCTCATGGAAGCCATCGTCGACCTCCGCGAGTACGACGTCCAGTACCAGACCCGGGTCTCCATCGACCTCGACGTCAACGTCGGCAGCTGGTACGAGGTTAGCATGCGGTTTTCCGACGGAAACGGGCCCGAGGGCCTTGGCGTGGACCTGAAAAAGCTCGACCTTTTGGAAAAGGCCGAGCCCCGCATCCTCGCCTTCGACATCGAGTGTACAAAGCAGCCGCACAAGTTCCCGGACGCAGCCTTTGACCAGGTCTTCATGATCTCGTACATGTTCGACGGCCGGGGCTACCTCATCATCAACCGCGAGGTGGTCACAGAGGACATTGACGATTTCGAATACACGCCCAAGCCCGAGTACCCCGGGCCCTTTGAGGTCTTCAACGAGGCCGACGAGGAGGCCACCCTGCGCAAATTTTTCGAGCACTGCCGCGAGCTGCGCCCCAACGTCTGGGTGACCTACAACGGCGACTTCTTCGACTGGCCCTTTATCGAGAAGCGCGCCGCGGTCTACGACATGGACCTGCGCAATGAAGTCGGCGTCGGCCCCACCAAGGACGGCAACGAGTACCGCGGCCGCTGCTCCGTGCACATGGACTGCCTCTACTGGGTGAAGCGCGACTCGTACCTGCCTGCGGGATCGCGAGGCCTCAAGGCCGTCACCAAGGCCAAGCTCGGATACGACCCGGTCGAAGTCGACCCCGAGGACATGGTGCGCTTTGCGCGCGAGCGCCCACACCACATGGCTTCCTACTCGGTTTCCGACGCCGTCGCGACGTACTACCTCTTCGACAAGTACATCAACCTCTTCATCTTCTCGCTCTGCACGATCATCCCGCTCAACCCGGACGATGTTCTGCGCAAGGGCTCGGGCACGCTCTGCGAGATGCTGCTCATGGTCGAGGCGCGTCGCGGCAACATCCTCTGCCCCAACAAGCAGGTCGACCCCGCGCAAAAGTTCACCGACAAGGGCCAGCTCCTGGAGCAGGACACCTACATTGGCGGCCACGTCGAGTGCCTCGAGACCGGCGTGTACCGCGACGACCTGCCGGAGAAATTCAGGCTCGACCCCTCGGCCTTTGACGAGCTCATCGCCAGCGTCGACCGCGACCTGACTTTTGCCGTCGAGATCGAGGCTGGCATCCCGCGCCGCGAGGTCGTCAACTACGAGTCGGTGCGTAGCGAGATCGTCGAGGCGCTCGAGATGCTCCGGGACACCCCGGTGCGTCTCGAGACGCCAACCATCTACCATCTCGACGTAGCCGCCATGTACCCCAACATCATCCTCACGAACCGTCTGCAGCCGAGCGCCATTGTCGACGAGACGGACTGTGCGTCGTGCTCCTTCAACACCGGGCCCGACGCCTCGTGCAAACGGCCCATGGACTGGATGTGGCGCGGCGAGTTCTACCCGGCAAAGCGGTCAGAGTTCCAGGCCGTCAAGACCCAGCTCGAGTACGAGCAGGTGGACGGCGTGCCGTACCACGAGCTGCCGCGCGCGGACCGGAGCCGCCTCCTCCGGCAGCGCATCAAGTCGTACTCGCAGACCGTGTACAAGCGCGTCAAGGACACCGAAATCACCAAAAAGTCCGCGACCATTTGCCAGCGCGAAAACCCCTTCTACGTCGACACCATCAAGGCCTTTCGCGACCGCCGCTACGAGTACAAGCGGCTCACGAAAAAATGGGCCAAGGAAAAGTCCACCGTGGAGAAGCGTCTCGAGACCGGGTCCGCCAGCGTCGACCCACTCGCCCTCGACGAGGCGCGCAACAAGGTCCTCCTCTACGACTCGCTCCAGCTCGCGCACAAGTGCATCCTCAACTCCTTCTACGGCTATGTCATGCGCAAAGGCGCTCGCTGGCACTCGATGGAGATGGCCGGCATCGTGACGCACACGGGCGGCAACATTATCAAGCAGGCGCGCAAGCTTGTTGAGCGCATCGGGCGGCCACTGGAGCTCGACACGGACGGCATCTGGTGCATTCTGCCTGCGAGCTTCCCGGAAAACTTTGCGCTCAAGACCGCGGCCGGCCGAAAGATCCCCATCTCGTACCCGTGCGTCATGCTCAACGCCGACGTGCACGCGCGCTTCACGAACCACCAGTACCAGTCGCTCGTGGACCCCAAGCGCCTGCAGTACGACACGAGAAGCGAGTGCAGCATCTACTTTGAGGTGGACGGCCCCTACCGGTGCATGGTGCTCCCGGCGTCCCAGGAGGAGGGCAAGCTGCTCAAGAAGCGCTACGCCGTCTTTAATCATGACGGCACGCTTGCAGAGCTCAAGGGCTTCGAGCTCAAGCGCCGTGGCGAGCTCAAGATTATCAAAATCTTCCAGTCACAGGTCTTTGAAAAGTTCCTCCTCGGGTCCTCGCTGCAAGAGTGCTACGACGCCGTGGCGGAGATCGCCAACTACTGGCTGGACGTGCTCTTTACGCGCGGCAAGGACCTCAGCGACGAGGAGCTGATCGAGCTCATCAGCGAGAACCGCTCCATGAGCCGCAAGGTCGAGGACTACGGCAACCAAAAGTCGGTGGCCATGACCACGGCCCTGCGTCTCTCGGAGATCTTCGGCGCCGAGATGATTCGCGACGCCGGCCTCAACTGCAAGCTGCTCATCGCCCGCAAGCCGGTCGGCGAGATGACGACGGCCCGCGCCATCCCGGCCGTCATCTTCTCCCTCAGCGAGGATGCGCGTCGCCAGGCCCTGCGCAGGTGGCTGCGCGACAACTCGATCACAGACTTTGACGTGCGCTCCATCGTCGACTGGGACTACTACATCGAGCGCCTGGGCAAGGCCGTGCAAAAAATCATCACCATCCCTGCCGCCCTGCAAAACGTTGCCAACCCGGTTCCACGCATCGAGCACCCGGCGTGGCTCTTGCGTGACGTGCGCGAGAAGAACGGGCGCTTCAAGCAGAGCAAGCTCACGAATCTCTTCCAGTCGGGCAATAAGTCCAAGAAGGGGGCGGCCTCAGCCCTAGACATTGAGGACCTCCTTGCCGGCACCAAGGCCACCAAGGCCAACACGATCGAAGACGCGAGACTGGGGCTGGACGACTCGGCCGAAACGCGCGACCCGGAGCTAGACGACTCGGCCGAAACGGGCGACCCGGAGGACTTTGATGGATGGCTCGCGAGCCGCAAGGAAATGTGGCGCAGGCGGCAGGAGCAGTACAAGGCTCAAAAGTCTGGTGACGACGCGGCAAGCAAACTCTCGCTGCGCAACGGCCTGCAAGGCTTTGTGCAGCGGCGCGAGGCGCTGAACGAGTTCAGTTACTTGCAGATCCTCGAGGTGCGCGCCGTCGACGCGGACGGAACTTACAAGCTCTTTGTGCTGCCGGAGAACAAGGACCAGGTGCGCACGATGTACATGCGCGTGAATCGCCGATTCTTTCTGAACTCTCGCGAGCCGTGCGAGCCGAGCGAGGCCCCGGCATGGCTCGCGCTGCGGGGCGCCGCGCGCTACAAGCTTCCACACGCGCACCCTTCGGAGCACCTCTACCAGCTCGAGGTGCCGGAGAGCTACATGCGCAAGCACGCCAAGGCGGTGGCCGACATTCTCGAGCAGCCGAACGTCGCCGGCGTGTACGAAATGCACACGCCCGCGGAGGCGCGGGTTCTGACCGAGCTGGGATGCATGATCTCGGTGAACCGCCGCGACCTCGCCGGCGACGGGTCCGCAAACCGGCCGTACTCCATGTCAGAAGTACAAAAGGTCGCGCGCGCCGGCACGCCCTATCTGTTGGGCTCGGGCGCGGCCCTGCAGCGCTTCTTTGTTTTTGTGGGTGGGCGCCCGCAGCGGCGCGCCGTGGTGATCTTCCAGATGACCCAGACCTCGAACGAGCTCGCCAAGATCGCTTGGAAGGCATTACGGAGCGACGCGCCGGCGACGGACTACATTGACACGCTTCTCAGCCTCGCGCCGCGAGAAGTGCGCATCCACGCCTGGATCGAGAGCCGCGAGCGCGGTATGGAGCGTCCCAGCCTGCGCAAGGCGATGCGCTCTTTTCTCGACGAGTGCGCCAAGGAGTCCCGCACCGCGCATGCCGAGGTCTTGCGCGCAAGCGTGGCGCACGCCGAGGTCACCACTGTGGCCTCGGAAGAGGTCCTCTGGCGCAAGGTCAACGAGCACCTGGGCGCCATGGCGCGCGAGCATAGCAGCGCGATGACTGCCGTCGTGCACAGCACGCTGCCCAAGCGCGACTTGTTGGCGCGCTCGCTGCAGCTCGGCCATTTCTCGTGCGTCTGGATGCTGGCGCGCTTTTCTTCGAGTGCGCTCCCGTCGCTGCAGTGGACCAAGTATCTTTTTGACGAGGCGGTCAAGCAGTACTTTGCGCACTCGCTGTGGCTCTTTGAGCGCATGCGTTGCGCGCACTACGCCCAGGTCCCCGTGGCGCACCTCGGCGACGACTACGCCGTGACCATGATGGACGTCATGTTCATGCGGAATCTCTCCCGCAACGCCCACGTGCTTTGGGCGTCGCCGGCGTGCACGCCGGACCTTGGCGGCCTCGAGTCTGACTCGGCGGACAGCGCGATGCTGGCCGCCGAGGATCTGCCAGCAATCGCATCGCCGGGGGCCTACCGATCATACTGCGCCGTCTTTTCCATCAAGCATCTCGCCGTGAATACGATGCTGCACGCCAATGAGGTGCACGATATAGAGTGTGCCGAGGGCTCGTTGGCTTTGGAGCAGCACTCGCTCGGGGCGCTCGCCCCGGACGGCGGGACCCAGCGCCTGGACGCGGAGGGCGCCGTGGTCCAAGCCAAAGTGCATGCAGCCACCGGGGTTCTCGGGTCCGCTGCAGAGTGCCTCGGCGCCTTTAACATTTTGCGGGGCCTTGTGCGGCGCATGTTCCGCGAGGCGCTGCAGACGAACGAGGACTATTGCTGGGCGCTGCTCGCGAACTTTTACCGCTGGCTGTGTTCCCCCAAGAGCCTCATGTACGACCCTGCGCTCTTGCGGTTCGTGCAGCAGCTCATGGCCAAGGTATTTCTGCAGCTCGTGGCGGAGCTGCGCCGCCTCGGGGCCAAGATTGTGTCGGCGAACTTTCAGCGGATCATCATTTGCACGGGCAAGCGCGACGCGGCGTCCGCGTCTGCGTACGTCGACCACGTCGTGAACACCGTGCGGTCCAAGTCTCTCTTTGAGGATATCGAGCTCGAGCTAACAGACACGTGGAAGACGCTTGTCTTCATGGACGACGCCAACTTTGGCGCCGTGCAGGACAATCCCGCATACGAAGCCGAGATGCAGGCCTACGAGAGGCGCCAGGCGCGCCGCAAGGAGCTCGAAGCGGCGCGCGCAGCTCGGCGAAAGACCCCCGAGACTGCGCAGGCGCGTCCCGAACGCTCCTCTCGGTCAAAGACCGGGCGCAAAAGGAGGCTCTTGCGCAAGGGCGCGGACGATCCCAGCGACGAAGATAATGTGGAAGACACTGCAGAGGAGGCAACCGGTAAGATCGGCTCTGGCGAGGACGACGAAGAGGAGGAGAAAAAGGCCGGCGACGCGGACCTCGGTGACGACAACACCGAGGACTCGGAAGCCGCCGCCGTCGTCGAGGAGGACTCGGAGGCCGAAGAGGACCGGGACGCGGCGGGGTCGGCGTCAGCCGCCGCCGTCGTCGAGGAGGATTCGGCGTCCGATTCTGACTCAGACGACGAGGAGTTCGACGGGAGTCTGGCCCGTGCAAAGCGGCGCGTAATGTTCGGGGCGCGTCGCCCCAAGCGCGGACGCGGCAAAGACGACGACAAGATCCTGGCGCGGGAGGTGGAGCTGAATGAGGCCGAGGACCTGGACGATTTCATCGTCGACGATGACGGCGACTCGTTCTATGGCGCCGCCGCGGCGCGCGACGACGACGAGGAAGCTCTTTTGGAGGCGGCGCGGCCGCCGTACAAGCACAGCCTCATCTTGGAATGGGACGTCGCCAAGTACCTCCCGGAGGAGCTGCAAAAGTACTTTGAGCTGTATGTGGGTGCCTTTTTGCTCAAGCCCGTGGAATTTCGCGAGGACTGGTACGCAGACCAGGTGGAGAAGCTGCGCGCAGAGATGATGGTGGACCGCGACGCCGACCAGAGATTGGACGACGACAAGACCGGTGATGGTCAGGGGGCCGCTGATGGCGGCCTCGACGAGGTCGCCCTGCTACGCGTGAACGAGGCGGACCTGGAGACGAAGGAGAAGGACTTTGTCGGCAAGCTGCTCAAGGAGGAGATTGTCGCCGAGCTCTTGCGACTGATTCCTCGTATCACGATGTCCGGGCTCGGACCGGAGAGCTTTCCCAAGCTGGCCGGCTCCCACCTCGTGTACAAGAACCCGGCGCTGGAGTTTGTCAAGACGTTGAGCGTGGTATTGTCCCTCGACGGCCAGGTGCACCATCAAGTCCAAAACGCGAAAAAGCAGCTGCTGCGGCTCTTGCACATCCGCGAGTTCGCGCCCGAGGCCCAGTTTCACAACCCGTCCCTGGCGATTCACCTGCGCGATGTAGTGTGCGCGCACTGCAACGCCGCCATCGACTTTGATCTCTGCCGCGATCCAGTCTTGGTCCAGGGCCAACTGGGGGCCAACGCGGAGCCCGACAAGTGTACACGAGCCTGGCATTGCACCGAGTGTGGGGAGGCCTTCGACATGGCTACTGTGGAGCACCGTCTCATTCGCCGCGTCGAGGACCTGGTCCTCGCCTTTGAGCTCCAGGATCTCGAGTGCGCCAAGTGCGGCCAGATCCGCGCGGAAGTGCTCAGCTCATCATGCTCGTGCTCCGGCGACTGGGCGCTCACGATGACGCCCAAGGAACAGGAGTCGGTGCTGCGGCCGTTTCACAATGTTGCAAGGTTCTACGCCTTTGCGTGGCTCCTCGAGTCCGTCACGAGCGCCATCGGCGACCTGCGCGGCGCTGCTGGCCGCGCTTGCGTCAAGTGAGGGTCATTGCTGGTAGTAGAAAGAAGCTACAAGCAGGCAAATTTACGAAACGACTAAAAGAAAGAACTTGGCGAGTGCGTCGTCTTGCTTGCGGGCCGGATAGCTAGATGAGCGTGGCGAGGGTGGCGACGGCAAGGAAGAGTGATGGGATCGCAGCCGACGCCTTTGACGACGTCTCATCGTAAGTGTGCCTTTGCAGTCCAGGCGGCGGGCCGACCGGCCCATGTCCGGACGCCCACCTGCACCATTGGGAACTGAAAGGTATCACCGGAAGCTCGCCCCACTGGGTCGCCGCTCGCAGCCGAGCGCCAAACACAGAACCGCCTGCGCGCATCAGGCCCGGCGTCTCGTTTAGAGCGGTCTTCTAGATCCGGGCCGTCAAGACCCACCTCGCTCTGGATCGTGGTCGGGGGTGCTGCTGCGCACCGCAGCCGCCCACATCCAGAAGATTGGGACCCTGGGGACGTTACTCGAGTGCGACCTTGTGCCAGCGCGAGCATTGAGCGCGAGCCTTGCCTTCCTTCTGCGTCGATAGCTAAAGTTGGCCGTCTTGCGCAAAATCCCGAGAATATTC
>KQ758850.1:2392114-2409764 GCA_001462505.1 Aurantiochytrium sp. T66
CGCAGTGTAAGCCCTGCTGTTTTCGGCGTCACGCAGTTTTGAGCCTCTGCGCTACTGGCTAATAGGTTTTCTAATTGAGACCCTCGACTCCTGACTGTTGCTTTGGAGTATCTCGAACCGAGGATGGTTTCGGGTCTGCTTTCGAGCGAACTGCCCCGAGCGGCCTTGCCGCTATCGCCGCCAGCAATCCACCTTATCTGCGACCCAGTGAGCCAACGAGCCCTCGAATACACGGAATATGGGGACGGGCGTGCATGTTAATCAAGCGCAAGCGCTTCGGATAAGCCTTATCCAAAAGTCCTACACCTCCAAAGTCTTTTGGACGACCGACTCGACTCGAGTCGGTTGCTGGCTTGTTTTTGGCCGACTCCCCGGGAACGGGTCCCGGACCCAGCCGACCCCGCCTAGCGCAAATCGTAGCAGTCCCGGGGCGATGCTAATCGTTTTCACGTTTCGGGTCAGCCGAAGTCTGTACCGGCCGGCGGCTAAACGTTTGGTCTGCATCTCCCCGTGCCTCGCCCCAGCTCCAGCACCGCGTTAGCCCGAAAGCAGTTGACAACCTTTGACCGCGTAAAAGCTCCATCGTCCTCCTTCTTTGACAATTGGATGGCTAAGGAGTGAGTCATTGAGCAGCGGCTTGCTTCACGTACCGACCCGAAACTGGCTTGATTCGCGCAAGGCCGCGGGGCGCGACACTCCGATTGGCGCTGAGCAATCCTCGTCCCCACGGCCAGGAGGCCAAGAGAGCGTGAGCCATGCGTGAACAGTTTGCGCGCCTCTCGCCACTTGAAAATTCCGCATGGCGCAACAGAAGCACGATGGGATAAATTCGACGAAGGAGCCCAGGTTTCGCGAGCAGTTTTCGACCACCTCGTGGGACGCAAGAAGTGAACAGGCACTTTCCACCCATACCCCGGGTACGTACTCGGATTTCAAGTACGTACCAAGTTTTGCACCCGCTGACAAAGTCAACGGAGCGGATGAAGAGCTTCACAGTGCCCGGGACCGTGCACGTCGGTCCGTGATCAAGCTGATTAAGGCCATCTTCGTGCAGCTCAACTGACTAACTTGGCAAAGTCGCCACCGCCACGTCCCGAGCTTTCCGAGTTTGGCAAGCCGTCGCCACCCCTCGTTAATGCAGAAAGGAAAATGTCGTCGGTCAGCCACCCGGCGGGCCCAGTGGCCTGAGCCGTCCCGGGACGCACGAGTCGACTCGGCACCGCCCGCAGCGAATTGAAAGAAAAACGAAAATCGTCAGCATTGTAATAATGCCAACGATAGTACATGACCCCGGGCCACGTCCCAAGGAGTCAATCTCACTCACCTCGCCAAGGCACGGCGCGCGACAGCTCGATGGACGTCGCGCCCAGGCCAGGCCAGGCCGAGCCAGGTCAGGCCAGGCCACGCCAGGAGCGCCGTGCAGCGCCGCCGGCTCATCGGCAGCGAGGCTCGGCCTGGCGGCGGAATGACTGGACGGGGCCGGGCATTTTTTACCTGAGATCCGGGACTTTGGCGACTGGGGAAACTTGAAAGAACGCGTCCGGCGGCTCGGGCCACGCAACGAGAGAGAGAGGCACGAGAGAGAGAGAGAGAGAGAGAGAGAGAGAGAGAGAGGGAGGGAGAGAGAGAGAGAGAGACAGAGGGGGAAAGAGAGACTTTCAATTCAGGCGGCGCTGCGGGCCAGGCTCCGTGACGCGCGTGGGCAAGTCATCGCGGTGCCCGCCTCTGCTCCTCTGGCCGCTGGCGTGACGAGACGTACCGAGCGCGGGCCGAATTGCATTGCGTCTCGACGACCCACTGCCAAGCGCCCCTGCAACGCGCATTGGCGGCAAGCCGCATCATGACATATGCCGACGAGCCGCACGACCCGAGGTTTTCGCCAAATCTGGACAAGCCGCTCGCCGGCACAATGTGCTGCCCGCGAGCGGGGCATCTTCAGTCCCAGATGGGTCTTTTCAGGTGCAGTTCGGCGACGGTCGGCTGCGGGCCCGGCTGCGGGCCCCTTCAGGCTCAGGCGGCTTTTGGACACGCCTGCATCTGTCTCTGTGGTCTTTCGACTTGGCCGCCCACAGCCGTTGCTTGCTTGCTTGCTTGCTTGCGTTGCTGCTTCGATCGACCATCGGGAGGAACGGCAAGCAAAGCGGAGGTAGTCGAGAGGCCTCGCCAATGTCGGCGTCATCATGGAAACCCTTTTTACCATTCTTGCGCAAGGCAATTCATTCGCACAAGACCATCCTGCCGAGCCTCGGAGAGCACGCTGCGCAAGATCCTGCGGCTCATCCTCGCTAGCCTAGAGCTCAGGCTCCTCGATTTAGAAAGCGGTCACTTGGATTATCTTTATTGGCATTGCATCGAAAGTTTGCTTGGCACATGGCTCGGAGCGCGAGGACCATTGCCTACCACGGGTTAGCGGAGTGCGAGTGCGGCCGGCAGAAACCCCGGATACGAGCCTGACTTTTGCAATGGAGCACCTTGCACATAGCTTGGGAGCCACGAGGAGGCGGCACCACGATGCCAGCTGCTGTCGTCAAATGGAGCTCGCCGCCGGGATGCTTGTTGCACGCGTTAAAGCCGTGATGAGGAGGCTTGGCGCCTCCCTTGACAGTGCATTCTTTGCCGCCGCTATGCTTCTTGTGCTTGCTGCCACTTGCGCGTGCAGGCAAGCGTGCACGCTTCATGCCACGTGCATCTTGCTTTGGGCCTCCTTCTTTCGGGGGGGACTTGGACTTGGGCTTGCTCTGAGGCCGTGGCATCTTGAGTGGCGCTGATGAGTTCAATGCCGGCAGGAACGCTTGCTCGGGCGAAAGAAACCTTCTTCGAAGGCTTCTTCTCGTTCCGAGCGTGCGCAACCATGCCGAGCTCGCGCGGCTGCACAGTGTCCATGAGAAAGCCCTGGGGAGCTGCAAAAGAAACCGGGACCGAGTCGAGCTGCTTGGCGCCGCCTTCAAACTGGACAACCGTTGCCTCGAACGGCCTTACGCGCACTTCAGGCGTGCCGCGCAGGGGCTCTTCCTGCGAACGTTCGCGCAGGTAGGAGCCGAGGAACCCCGGGGTCCGCAGGATGTCTGACCCGGTAGACATTTCTCTGTCTTCATCAGGGCGGGTCATTGAGTTCTGCCGAGCGGCTGACTGGCCCTCGGTCGGCCCTCGCCAAACGCCGCCAACGCACGTCACGCGATTCGCCTGCTGGGCGCGCGGCGGCCACAGCGCCGTCGCGGGCGGCGGCGGCAGAGGCGCGGAAGAACTAGGCCTAGATCCAAGTCTACAAGGTCAAGATCATCAACAAAGATAAGCAGATCATCTTGCGCAAGCCTCGTAGATCATTCTACAAACGCCTTGCGCTGGGAGCATTTCTCCTCGAGCTCGTTGCGAACTGCATTCGTGGCAAGATTTCCGCTCGATGGCTGCTTGAAGAGAATACTTCAAGATTCTGCACAAGATCCTTGCGCTGGGAAGTCATCCGTGGCGAGCTTATCCCGCACGACGATGTCAATTCGGCCTTTGCATAGGCACCGTCAAGAACAAGAAGGAGTTGTCGAAAAAGAACTTGAAATCTTTGTGTAAAGGCCTAGTTAGGCTCATCGAGGCGAAATGCCCGTCATCAAGGCTGGCCGGCGATCAGGGCATCTTGACGCCCTGAGATGTATCGCTCACCTTGGGGGGCGCGTGGTCTGTGCAATAGCCGTGTGTGCGAGCGCGCTTTCCGCATTTCGTTTTACACTTCCACATGCGATGGCGCTTCTTTGGGACAACAACGTTCACATTGATCTGAACTTGTATCAAGCGGCGCTTGTTGCCGCTCAGCGCTTCACACAAGGTGAAATGCTTTCCGCACAAGGTAGGGCCGTGCCGAGCGGCCAAGATGCACCCATCGAAGACGCATCGCGCGCCGTTGCATTGCGTTCCGGACTTGCATCCAGCTGCATCCTGCGTTGGGTATCGCTCTTCGAGCGTGGCGTTTTTGCCGGAGCCTCTGGTCTTTAGAATGCAAAGAGCGGTCGCTGCGGCGAGTGGGGCGAGTGGGGCCTTGTTCTCATTACTTGCAGCGCGCGCGGCCTCGGCGAGCTTGACCAGCTGAACAGAAGCAGGATCCTCGGCGAGCGGCTTGGCGCTGCGCCGAGACTGGGTATTCATGGTATCGCACGGCGATCTGGGCGCGTTAAGCGGCGATACATTCAATTCCTTGGAGATGTAGTTGTCAAGGATGGGCGATTGCGAGGTATTATGCTCGGTGTTGGCCCAGCGGATGGGCTCGTGCTCGTCAGACATTCGCCTTCCTTTTGGCGCGCGCAGGCGGGCGGCCAGGCGGGCGGGCGAATGAAAGAGGTATGCCCGCGGGCCGGTTGGCTGACTGGCTGCCGCCAATGCACAAGGGATCCAAGATACACTTTGCGCACCCCCAGGCAGGCATCAGTCGCGCCCACCCTGAAGCAACCAGCAGCCAGCAGCCCCCCGCAGCGAGTCGGGCTCGCCGAAGCAGCCGCGCAATGTAGAAGAACGCGAGGGGCATCGTGAGCAAGCCGATCTCATGCAGCTTGCGCTGATGTGCTTAAAATAATCGAGGGTCTAGTATATGCAGCAACTCAGCGACTATTTCCGTACCCCGGGTACTCGATTTGCAAGTACCAAATCTTGTGCGTACCCGCTGACAGGTCAACGGAGCAGATGAAGAGCTTCACACTGCCCGTGTCCGTGCAAGCATCGAGTATTCATGAGTTTAGCAAGCCGTCGCCCCGTCCCATCAATGAATAATGATCCATCGCTGGCGACGTTGCCGACCAGCCCCGCGGGGTGATTTCGTTTGTCACAGAGCGGCGTCTCGCCTGATACTCACCGTCGGCGGGCACTCGCACGTCGGAGACGCCGCCGTCAGACCCTGAAAAGGCGGCCGCGTTAGTCCGTTATGCGCGGCTTGAGCCTCTGAGCCTGCGCTGAGAGTCTCGCACGTCGATACGAAGGGAGCGCCGGAAGTAGTACATACGCATGAATCGAGGGTCGCGCCTGGCAATTTGCCACCGGATGTCGTGCTTCTGGCCTCCGCCCGCTTTACGAGCAGGGTCTGGGGCCAAAGTCGGTGTCATGCCGCCCCGGGGAGAGCGATTTGAAGCCCGAAATCGAGAACCAGGCTGACACAGATGCCCACAAAGATTGTTGCGTTCAAGGGTCTCCAAGAGATTGACTCTTTGCAGCAGACGAGAGGACCCGCCCTCCCATAGACTGAGTGCTGAGCGAGAGCGGCGAAACAGCGAATGGCAGAGAGTGGCGAGGGCGTCATGTAGCTCCAGGTCTTTGTGGAGCGCCGGAACTTCTCCTTCACCGCGCTCATGCCGGTCATGAGCTCGCGGATCCGCTAGCCATCTCGCTGACTCGGATTGACCTGCGTAGTGGCACGTGGCTTGCGCGCCAAGGCCAAGGCGCTCGCGGACCAGGACCCTGCTCTCCGAGGAAGGCAACTTGCGAGCTGCGCAGGCTCGTGACAGGCGCCTTTGGCGACCATGCGACGCACGCGGTCGTCCGGTACAGCCTGCTGCGCACTCAACCAGGCCCGTCTGGTCAGATCACCAACAATATTGCCGGCCGGGTCTGTGTCATCCATGATTCGCAAGGCGAGATCTTTGCCACTCAAGCCCCCGGCTGCGCAGCGCGTGAGAGCCCAGGTCCGATGCACCGGATGGTCCAAATGAAATTTTCTGATTACCTACATCATGCGGCCGCGACCGTAGTCGCAGCGCGCACTCCACGACGTACATGTCCAAGCCCAGCTCGCAGACAAGAGCGCGTCGTGAGTTGCCGAGGCCGCGAGAACCTGCGGCCTCTGGCGGTCTGCCTTGACAAACGGAGGGCGAGCGTAGCGACCGGCACCCGGCGGCGACGTCGCGGGTCTGCTGTACCCGTGCTATCCTGCCACTCGCGTATGCGTGGACCGCGCGCTGGGCGACCCCGCGTCGCGCACAGGGAGGAAGCTAGCTGGCGCGTGGGCTAAAGTCTCGTGCCGAGGCTGGCCGAGGATCAGAGCCCCTTTTTGCCCTGCGGCGCATCGAAAACTAGGACTGCGCATGCGATTGACAAAAGCCCCGGTCGCGAGCGCGACGTTGGCACTTGGGCGCCTTGCACACGTACTGGCAGCCATGGGACGTGCACAAACCGGCTTCCTGAGCGAGCTTCGTACATCCTTGTGTCGAGCAGCGCGGGTCGCCGCCATGCTTGGCGCATATGGCGTAGCCGTTCCGTGCAGCCGTGGAGCATCCATTGAAAGCACAACGCTCGCCGCCGCCGTGCTTGGTGCACGTGGAGAAACCATTCCTGGATGACGAGGCGCAGCCATCGACAGAGCAGCGGTAAAACCACTGATGGCGGACGACGCGCAGCCATCGACAGAGAAACGCAGGACGCCGCAATGCTTGGCGCACTTGCCTTCACGTTGAGCAAACCTTAGGCAACCTTTCATCGAGCAGCGCGTCCCGTCGCCATGCTTTCTGCATTTGTTCTTGGTCCCCGCTTTGCAGCTGCAGCCGACCACGCAGCAAGTGGCCAAGATTTGGGCTTGCGGTGCTGGTGGAGAGCCCGGCTTGACGGCCGTGGCGTCCTCGGCGGGGCTGATGACCTCAGCGTCGGCAGGGACGCTTACTTCGGCGAGGGAGACCTCGTCGTCAGACTCCTCGTCGTCCGAGGCGTGCTCGACCTTGACCAAGCCCTGCTTGCCACGCACCTTGCCCTTCCTGACGGTCTCAATCTTGACGAGCTTGAGCGGCTTGGCGGTCGATGCGGAGCCTGGCTGTGTAATGGCTGGGACGCCCTCGGCAAGGACGCCCGCTTCGGCAAACGCGTCATCATCGTCTGACTCCCCGTCGTCCGCAGCACGCTCGACCTTGACCGCGGCTCGCTTGCCCCGTGCTTTGCCCTTGCGGACGCGCTCAATCTTGACGAGCTTGGTAGGCTGGGCAAGATCGGGCTCCTTGCAGCCCTTGGCGCCGCGCCGGGGCCGGACACTCGCCAAAGCGGAGTCTGCGGACTCGGACAACGCCTCGGGCATGGCGCGCTGCTTCGCCGTCGCAGGCTTCTCCACGAAGCCGTCGAAGAGGGACGACGACGAGGCAGCCTGCTCGGCATCCATCTCCGCGCCCCACTCGACGCGCCGAGAGGGCGGCGAAAGACACCTGACTGAAGACAGCGCGGCCGTGTCCGCCCCGCAGCGGAGCTGCTGTGGGCGGTCCCGGAAAGACAGCAGGGGCAGCAACTCGAGACCCGCCGCCGGGCGGGCGGGCTCGGCCCCGTGCTCGGGAACTCGCGCGGCCGCGCGGCCCCACGTGGGGCTGCAGCGCATCGACGAGCGACGAAAGGATGACCTGGCCGCGCGCGCGGCGCCACGCGAACGGCTTTTGAGACATTGCAATGCCACGCGTCCTCAGCTCAAGCCGGGGCGCCGAGCCGATCGCGAGGCAAGACGCGCGTTGCCGCCGCTCCAGATCGGAGCTCGCGACGAGTCTACGCTCGGGGCCGCAGAGAGCGCCCTCCGCGCCCTCTGTCGAAAACTGCCGCTGCGGCCGGAGGCTTATCGAAGATTTTGCCGCAGAGGCTTCCTCTCAAGCGCAGAAACCGCAAGCGCTCCGCGCGAGACGCAGGCCCTCCAGAGGAGGCTGCGACGGGACCATTTCACACCGCCTCCGCCGCCTTTCCCGGAGTCATTTCCAGCCGCGAAGCCGCCTGCGATTTCCGCAGCGAGCCCGCAGCGCAGTCAGCCCGCTCTGGGCGCCAAAGCGCCGGCGGCGTCTCTGCGCAGACTGCAGAGGCGCCGACTGGCGCAGGCTTCTGGCCCGTCGAGAGCAGAAGATCTTCAAGCCTCGAAAGGCAGTCTCGATCAAGGTCAATCTTATAGGCCCAGCACGCAGAGCTCAATAAATCTCGCCGAGGCCGCCGACGACGACCGTCCGGCGCTGCACCCGCGAACGCACGCACGCGTCCGACCGACGGGACTTGCCGCGCGGCCGCTGCGACTCCTGGGTCGCCGCGGCCGCTTGACGCAGTCCTTGAGGAAGCCCTCGGCGACGCGCGAAACCTTTCGCGGATGAAGACTGTCGCGAAGACGCGAAAAGACGCGAAGAAGACGCGAAAAGAGCTGATTACGAAGACCATGGCTGGAGGCGCCGCGACGCAGGCCGCCCGTGAACGCGCGACGACCGCCTCCCCGGTGATGGACGTGCTTGAGATGTTCATGCTGACGATCATCTCTATGGCGGGAGTAGGCTGGACGATCTGCTCGAACACTTGCCACAAGGTGGTTGCCATGGCGAGCCGCCCCACGCGGGGCGCCTTCGCGGAGGCCGTGACGAGGTTTTGCGTTGGCGTCAAGCCCGGCGTCGTCGAGAAGCTTGAGAATACTCTTGCAATGTTCAAGTCAGGATCAACCGCCGCCGAAGAAAACGTCGGCGCCGAGGAGGCCTCCTGGAGCAATCTCGCCAAGCGCATTGCTGTTGAGACCTATCGCGCTGTGGACCTGGCCGGAGAACAAGCTCTGCAATCGATCCACGATGCATATGCGCGCCTCTTGGCAGAGAAAGATGATTTCATAGAGACTCTCCAGGGGCAGCTCGCCAAGGCCCATGAAAAAATCAAGACTCTCAAGGTGCAGCTCGCCAGGGCTCTGAAAGCTATCAAGACTCTCAAGGAAAAGCTCGCCAAGGCCCAAGAGCTCTGCTCTGTGCTGGAGAAAAAGTACCAGGCTTTGCGGGCGGCGTACGCCATGCTGGATACACAATGTCAAGCGCTCCAAGAGACATTCCAAGCCCTTCAAACGAGATTCGAGTCGCTCCAAGAGGCATCCGAATCCGCGGACCTCTCTCATCATCGCCAAGAGTGGGAGACTCGCCAGGCCGGATCCATCTCTCGCGCGGACGCCAGCATGCCCCGTGGCAATGGCGGGCCCGCCGACGCCGGCGCGAAGCGGGGGGCTGTGCAAGTTCCGCGTGATGAACCCAATCAGGATCAAGTCCCGGCGAAGATCGACAACGTCGGCACCGGGATTTACATCTCCTTGACCGACACCCCAAGCACATCGAACCAGGACGATCAAGATTCTTCGGCGCCCCCGGCAAGCCAGTCCGGAATTCCTGGCAGGAAGACGGATCTCGTCGAGACCGCCGACGGCATTGGCGGCGGCGACGACGACGACGACGACGACGAGAACGGCGACGACGGGGAGGTGGTTGCGTTTTTTTCCGAACTGTCCGAAAAGGGCAAGAACATCAGCATGTCCGCGAAGAGCGTCGGTGACAGCGCGGATCTCGCCAATGCTTCCGGAGACAGCGCAAATGACGATACGAGGAGCGAACTCGGAAGCCTGACCCCGATGAGCGGCTCGGAAGACGAAAGCTGTGATGACGGCAACGAAAGCTGAAGATGCTTGCCGATACGACCCAGTTCTTTGGCAAGAACTCTCCGTGCACTACAAATGCGGTGCGCAGGGGTGCTGGAGGTCCACTGAAAACGCGAAAAACGCGCGCCACGGGCGAGAGGATACCATTTCAACAGGATTACTCGACATCAACGCCACGTGTGAGAGTGGAGCACCACCGTGATTGTCATCATCGATCGATACTCCAAAGCAAATCTCAACTTCCTTACACCAACCACTTGCGGCCGGCAATACCTTTCTGCTATCATGCTGCTCGAGCTGCTCGAAGCTGTCACTTACAGTGAACTATTCGGAGACTTGCCAGTGTGGCGACGTCAAATTGGGACGTTCCGTGTGGGTTCTCGGATAGTTCCTCAAAAATATCCGGTGAGCGATGCAGTCGGAGATGCTCAGAGGCCAGACGCCTGCCGCGACCCTTCGCGTGATGAGACAGACGCCAAGCTCGCGTAGATTACTTCACGAACATGCGGAGGTCTCATGCGGAGATCTCATGCGGAGATCCCATGCGGAGGTCTTAAACTTGAGGAAAGGTGGGCATTGCCAGGCAAGCACAACAAGAGGCAGGCAAAGGTCTCGTCTCGAGAACTGGCTGGTCTTCACTAAAAGCCAGCTAGCTTGGCCCAGGCGCCGACCGAAGGATCATAGCACGAGGAGCGAGGCCGGCCGGCTGGCCACCGTCCTTGAGCTGAGCGCCACTGCCCGGCCCCGAGTCGCCAGAGACCGCGCTCGCAAGTCGCGGGCAGACTCGGACGAGCCGAAGGCAGTGCCCCAGTGATGCGCTCGAGCCTGGCGACCGCGAAGAAAGGTGGCGGAGAGTATGCAGGAAAGCATGTGGCCGCGGGCGCCGAGGGCGGCGTCGTCGACGCGCGCGTGATCCAGCCCATCGTGGAGGTCGCGCTGCCGCCCAAGCGCAAGCGAATGCCACCCATCAGCGGCGGTCTTTTTGGCGCTCCCATTCGGGCCAGCTCCGCCAACTCCAAGAGCGATTCTAGTAACAGAGAGCAAGGCCAGGCGACGCGCCCCCGAGGTGGTGGGGCGGCGAATCCTTCTGAAATGAACGAGCCCTCGGACGAAGTGCTTGCAGTAGACCCGGAGGATGAAGCCCTCGCTGCCCATCTGGAGGACTATCATCCGCGTGGCATGGAGCCAGCGGCCACATACCTTCGGCCCATGGATCTAAAGAAGTTTGCGTCGATCCTTGGGACCGACGACTGGGATGACGTCCATCAACGCGTGATCCTATTAGGCCAAGCGCGCTCCAAGAAATTGCGCGAACATTTTGCGAAAAAGAAGGCCAGCCTCGACGAGGTGGGTATTTTTTTGCCCGAGGCCAACAAGCTCCGCGTGGACGCGCAAATGCAGGTTGAGCTTCGACGCACCCTGCAGTATGAGGAGCTCGAAAGGGTCGTTCTCACCGAGATGCTCGTTCAGGAGAGACTCAACAGCGCATCGGCTGCCGAACGCGACGCAGCCGAGCTGCAGGCCAATTTCCAGGCCGCTCGACGGAAGCAGACAGCGACCAAAGTCGAGGGCCCAGGCATGGCGCGTCAAAAGCAAGGGGTTTCGGATCAAGAAAGAGGCCTTCTCGCGGGTCCAGAAAGCAATACGGAGGGCCTGCCTCAGGAAGAGGCCGACGATGGTCTTGCAGCGCAGCCGTGCAAGCCAGCTCTCAATTTTGAGGAGTACAAGGCGCAGATTGCGGCGCGCCGCGCCGCCGTGAACCCGGAGGCTGCCGAACCGCCACCTGGTCCGCATGTTCAGGCGCGTGCACTTGGAGGGCGCACGAACGACAAGCTCAGATTGCGATGTCCGCGAAGCGCCCAAGCAGTCGGAGAAGTTCTGCAAAAGTCGCGCAAGCCACGCATTGCTGCGCGCGAGCAGTCGCAACGAAACTTGGAGGGTAAAGAGGCAGAGCGCCACGAGATCCGAGCCTACTTTGCCGAGCTCGATCGCAAAGAGCGGGAGGAAGCGGGCTTGCCTCTTTCGGGCGCCGAGGAAGACGCCGAGGTCGACCCCACAGCAGAGGTTCTGGCGCGGGACAAGGACGCGAGGCGGCGGCGCCGCACACGCGCGGCCAAGCGACAAAGCGCCGTCCTGGACCCGAGCGCTGCGGCAGACTGCGCCCTCCTGCAGCAGCTTCGGGCCGTCTTCGAAATGCTCGAGGTCCCGCCCGCTCTGCAGATGGAATTGATGATCAAGTACTCTGACCCAGCGCAAGTCATGGACTTTATGGATGTCGTGGCGGACTGGGAGCGCGTCGGAAAGATTGTTGTTCTGCACGAGAAAGTCGTCAAGGTCGTGCTGCTCGCCCGGGACCGGAAAGTCGAGGCGAGCGCGGCCTTTACAGACGACGAGACGGAGGCGCTCGAGGCCCTCGGGTGCTACGTGAGCATGGCCCAGATGTTCGGCGCCAGCTGCGCCAGCTGGGCGCACGCGATTCTTGACAAAATTGCTGCGCTCTGCGAACGCGCAGTCCAAGAGCTCGAAGAAAGATGGCACGACAAAATCAGCTACCGCGGTCACCTCTTTCTCAAGACGCGATTTCCAGCGGCAGCACGCTCGCCACCTAAGCCCGAGCCCAAAGATCTCGATCAGGCGTATGAGAACGAGTTTAACAGCGACCTCAGTGATATCGAGGACTCCGAAGATGCCCGAGATACGAGCGAAGCGAGCAGCGACCAGGCCTCTCATGACGCAGGCCCAGCGGCCTCTGCGTGCACAAATAAGTCTGAAGCCCGCGAGCTCGCCGAGATACGGTATGGAGGAAACCGTCACATTGTGCGACTCAACCCGCTCCTTCTCAGAGATTGAAGAGGTGTTGACACTCCTCGATCCAACCACGTGCGAGTTGCTGCGCCAGGGCCGCAAGGAAGCTTGCTTGTACATTACTAATTTTTCAAAGCTGGCCATCTTCCGCCATCAGGCCTTGCATTCTCCTCACCGCGCTTTGCACGTTGTCGTCCTCGTTGTCGGGCGTAGCACCGTTTCCTGCGCCGACACCTTGTTTATGCCGATGTACGGTGAAGGAGCTGTATCGAATTCCGCTTCTCCGTGAAACCTTGATGCTGCGTCGTTTCCCGTCGGGGCCAAGCTCGGGCGCGTGCAAGCGCGTCTGAACTTCGGTGTCGACCATCATTGTAGCCCAGTCTCGGTTTTCCTTCCGCCGGTGCAGCACAGTCTGACGCTCGCGATCTTGGCGCAAAGCCTCGTCCTCAATGAAACGCTTCACAGCCATGCGGACGAACTTGCGCGCGTCCGGGACATCGCCATCAATAGTCTCCTCCTTCAGCTTGGCCATGCGTAGCCGGTGCTTCTCTTCCTCGTCGAGAACTTGGCATTTCTGATTGTCCTGCGCTTTGGACTCGCTAGAAGCGACGCTAGAAGAAGAATCTTGCCGCTGCAGACCTTTCCCGCGGGTCATGCTGCTTCTTCGTCGCATCTTGGACTGCCGTTGCGAAAAAGACTCTTGACTCTGCCGGCGACGCTCCATGCGCAACTTCGCCCGTAATATGCCTTTGAGGAAGGACTCCTTGGCTCGACTAAGCACGACCTGCTTGGAGCACACGCTTGCCATCGACGTGGCAAGAGAGACCCCGCGGCCCTCTTTGCAAATTTGGGCAGCGCGAGCGTGCAGCTGGGCGGGGTCCACAGCACTGAGGACAGACGCCAAGAGGACCAAGAGTCCAGAGTGCCGTAGGAGGTCAACGTCGAGGTCAGTAAAAGACTCCACAGACTCGACCCAGTCGAGGGACGCCTCAACGTGTGGTTCCGCAACGACACCCGTCTCGCGCGCTTTGGGGAGGCGATTGCACGCCTGGATGACGCCGACAATCCGTCCAGCGCCCAGATCTCTAACTGGAATGCAGAGCTCGGACCACACGGTGTACGCCCGCCCGCCCTCTGACGGCTCCGACCTGGGGCTGAAGATCTTGCCCTGATCGCTCTCGTGCAGTGCCGATGTCACCAGGCAGCTCTCGTGGCGGACTGCTCTCGCGACATTTTCCTTGCTATTGGCATCAATCAGGAAGCGCCCCGAGTGCGTCGAAGTCAGAGCAGTCGGGCTGTGCCGACACCCCGTCTGCGCGACCGGCACGATCGCAAAGGTATCTAGATTTGGCATGACCGCGTGGATGGTCACGCGGTCGCACGAAAGCAGGTGGCGCAGGCGCCCGGCAAATTGGAAGAGCGCCGACCCTACGCCTGATGCCGGGGCAAGCGATGGACGAATGCTAGCCACCGTACCAAGAGCAGAAAACACATCGGCGGCCTGAGAGCACTGCGAGAGGACGTCCTCATATCGCCATAGGTTGTGCCAGAGCGCCGAGGCCTGCGCCATGATCGATTCGACGAGGAAAACTTCTCCGGACGTAAATGACTCAGTCCTCGTATCGACCCAACGCATGGCCTCACTCCAGACAGCTGGCCTTTCGCCGCGCTGTCTGCGGTATTTGGAGACTTGGAGAATGGTCCCTGCACGCGCTGTCCAATACCGCCGCTGGCGAAGAGCCATGTCCGCTTCGATCTCGGTCTGCCGAATCTTGATAGAAACGCTCGGCCGGAACCGGGTGCACTGGTGCTCCATGCCGCAGACGAGCGTGTCGAAGGTGTCTTCCTCGGCTGATGACGCAAACTGCTCGCGCGTCTCCTCGTTTGCGATCCCAAATTCTTCTTCATCGCCGATGAAGGAAGCCGATGTCTGGTCGTCCTCCTCGGCTGCGCTCTCTTTGTTGACAATGGCCCGCTCCAAGCTTGCATGCGGAGCATCAGCGAGTTGTTGCGGGGAGCTTTGCCCTGAGGTGCCCTGAGAGTTGCTTTCGTTACCTCCCTGGGGGCTTTGGGTGGACTCGGACGTCCGCGAGGTGTCAGAGTCGTCGTCCTCGACATCGATAGTTGACTTGATACGGAGCTGGAGAAGCTCGTCGGTGAGCTTGTCGCGGCCCTTGGCCTGGCCGGGAAAAGTAAAATTGCGAATAGTCCTCTCAGTCTCGGAAATGTCCCTGGGATCTTCGTTGCCCCACTTGGAGTGCGCAGAGCCGAGCAGATCGCCATCAAAGTCGTCATCGAATACCAAAGAGCTCGCCACCTGTAGATCCATGGCCTGGAGGACCAGCGAGCTCCCGAGTCGGCGCTGTAGGTACAGGGCATCAGGATTCACGAGGAGATTGTGGTCAAGTCCGGTATTATGCATCTGCAAAAGGTGCGTCGGGTCGACGGTGTTGTCAAAGCCAAAAGCCGTCACTCCGGCGGCATTCATCAGGGCCCGAGTCAATTCAGTAAAGTAGCGCATCGGTCCGGCCATCTCGCCACGACAAAAGTCGGTACATTTAGGTAGGAGCCCTTGTCGATCCTTGCTGGCAGCAGCCTCGCGAAGGCGGCCTCGCATTGCCGTCATCGGCGGGACGAGATTCCGACCAATAGACTCTACGTGCTCTCGTGCAAGAGCGCTGCGAAGGAAGTCTGCCGCAACCTCAGCAAAGTGCATCGAGTGCACGATCCAGCGTTTGGCGACGATGCCCCCTGCAGAGTGCAAATTGGTCTTGTGGCTCGCGTCGAGGCTGCGCAACAGTGGCGACGCCGTTTCGATGAGGCCGAGGAATTCCTGTTCGGGGCGCGTGACGAGCGGCACGAGCACGCGGACGGCGTCCTCGAGGACGATGGGCTCGAAGAACTCCATGCCAAACTCCCGTTTCTCAAACTCACTGGGGTCGTCCTCCGAGATGGCCACGAGAGTGGACGCCTTGGGTAAGGTCGATGCCTCTTCTTGAGAACCCTGCAGGATTCTCGCGCAGTCTTCACGGAGCCACATGCGCGGGCGAGTCTGCGTAGCCAGGCACTCCTCGGCGCATTCGTTGAGGTGCTCGTGGAGCCGGGACGAGTCTTCGTCGCAGACGCCGCCAAGAATCATGTCGGTGAGCGCTTGCTGCGCCGCGCGCTCGTCTCGCCTAGTGTCGATGCTCGTCTGCAGCTCGATCGAGGCCGCCAGGCGCGCCCTGCGGATGTCGAAGAGCAGGTGCGCGGACTCCAGCGCGGAGGCCACGCCAATAGCCACGGCTTGCAGCTTGGCGACCTCGTGGGCCTCGAGAGCCTGGTCGCTGAGGACGCAGAGCGCCGCGAACGCCGGCAGATGGGCCTTTCCGGCAGGCACAGGGACGCAGGTCTGCGCGAGCCGGGTTCGCTTGTGGATGCTCGCGCACAGGTCGTCGCCGGCAAAGCGGACGAGGTCCGGGACCGGGGTCTCCGCCGGGTCCACGAGCGGGCCTCTGCCGGTGCGCAGGCATTTGAGCGCGGCGCACTGCGTTCGCTCGTAGACCCGAAGCTTGGCGCGGATCTGCGCGCAGGGCAGCAAAACGTCGGTCTCTGGGTCTGTGCGATCGTCCAAGACCACGCGCACGGCGCCATCGGATGCGTACTTGGGGCCGTCCAAGGGCACGGCCTCGAGCAGCACAAAGCCTTCCTCGCGGGAGTCGTCGCGAAAGATGATGACGCAGTCCAGGCACCCGCGGATCGATTCTTTGAGCGCGTTTCGGAGCAACATGGAGACTCGCCAGAGGTCGGCGTTGGCGCCTATGCGCTGCCGGACTTGGCAGCACACCTCGTCCGTGGCGAGGCGCTGCATGGCCGCGGCGTCCAGGTCGGTTTGGACGCCGCGGGGCACGCGGATCTCCCGAGCGATGAGGCTCAGATGAGCGGCGGCGCTTCGGAAGGCTAGTGCCAAAAAGGTCTCGTCTAGACCGGCGTCGACGTCGCGGTCGAAGGCGCCGCAAATGAAAGCTTCTGGTCTTCCGAGGCGGTCTCGGACAGCAACGCAAGCGAGAAGCCCAGGCGTAATTCGCATCTGACCCTGCAGCGGGATGACCCGGAATGGCGCTTGATCCTCAGTAACACCAATTTCCTGCAGCGTCGCGCGCGAGAGAATGCCACGCAATGCAGCCAAGAGCGGAACTCCGTGCGCACGTTGGCTCAACGCGAGTCTGAGCGCACCTGCGTCGTACACTTGAGCTGGACCGTAGACTGATGGGTATTCTCCGCGGGGCCCTAGCGCCTGGAGGACAAAGCAGTGCTTGAGTTGGGGAACGGCCTTCTCGAGAGCTATCCGTATCGTCTTGATGTTGAGCTCTGGGGGTGCAGACGCGGACAAGAGGCCAAGTGCAGCTCGCATGTGGTGCAGATTTCTCGCCATCTCGTGCAGGCGACTGACGGCCTCTAGTTTGCCGGCTCGGTCCATGCTGCGCACATCTGCGGCGACGGCCTGACCGGTTTTCCCGCCGAGCACGTGGCGTCGCGCACGAGGAGAGGGCGACTGAAGCTGCACGACCCCATCACAGGGCGGGCGCGGAAGCCGGTGGCGCGTGGGGGAGATTGCGCCTCGAGCGGCGCCAAGATCCACGTGGCCTACCTGAATATCGTGTTGAGCGATAGCGCCCGATGTGGCATGGATGCCTTCCCGTCGGTCCGCACGATGAGCTGCTAATTTCGTGCGAATGGGGACGCTCGTAAGCTGGTCAAATGCGCTGCTTACGCTTCCCTGCGGTGCCCAGGAGCGTGGTAGCGTCACGTCCGGCTCACTCGAGTCCGCAATGTCCAGCCGGCACGAGACGCCTGCGCGGGTCTGCGGAAGATGCCTGACCTCGATACCAGCGAGCTTCAAGCGCGCGGCATCTGCAGCATGCGGCAAGCTTTTGCGAGTGACCTCTTCGCGGCGCCGGGTCCCAGGCGGGTGGTGCATGCTGGTTTCTCTTCTAGTAGGAACGCGGGCCCAATATCATCCTGAAGCGTCTCCAAGAGGAAATAGGCCAGCGATTCGCTCTCTCCCGCGGGTCCTGGCCGTCAGCCAGCACAGCAAGCTCCGCCTCTTAAGGGCAGCGAGCGCTCCGTTGTCACCAACACGGGGCTGGCTTCCAAGTCGTCGAGGACACAATCCGGTCCAGCGCTGCTCGATGGCTCGACGTCGACGATACCTCGCTGGCCTCGCTCGCTGCAGATCTGCCCTGCCGCCCGGGCCTTCGCGACTCGGAGCGGCATTGTCCGCCGAAGAAACCCTCGACCCTCGAACCTCTCGATCAATGAAAACCGGCGCACACCGTACTAAAACGAAAGCGGTCTATTATCGAAAAAAAGCGGGCTAACATGTACAAGAGGTCTATAAAGCGGCCTAAGCGTCGTTCTGTTCTTTGTTCGGCGACCGTTCTCTCTTGCCTCACTGCCTCGTATAACTTCGTATAATGTATGCTATACGAA
>KQ758850.1:2409774-2428349 GCA_001462505.1 Aurantiochytrium sp. T66
TGGTCCGGCGCCGCGTGGACGCGGGCCGCCGGGACCTGGGCCGCGTGGGCAGCGCGGACGCGCGCCGCCGCGGCCGCGAAGACCCAGGACGTCGCCAACGCCGCCGCCGCGGCATCGCCGGCCACGCTCGGCAGCCGCGGGCTCGAGAACGCATCCGCGGCGGTGATGAAGATGGCCGCCGACGGGCGCAAATCCGGCGGCGGCGGCTGGGGCCTCTTCGACGGCCTCCGGGGCCGCGCGGAGAAGACAATGTCCGAGGTGCAAGAGTCCGTCAAGACCGCGGCCGCGGAAAAGTCGAAGCTCGCGCGCGAGAGCCTCGCGCAACAGGCCGAGAGGGCCCAGCAGAGATCTCGGGAAGAGGCTGCCCGCCTTTCGGGCAGCGCCAAAGCCAAGGCCTCAGAGGCGTGGACCGAGTGGTCCGGGCGGGCCCGTGCCGCAAGCGCGCAGGGGCTGCAGCGCGCCAAAGAGTCCGCGTCCACGTCTGGCGCCAATGCCGCCCGCCGCGCGCAGGAGGAGCTAGAAAATCGCAAGAAGGCGTTTCGGTCCATGCCTGGGCGCATTGTGGAGCGCGTCGACCCCATGGCCAAGTTCCGCAAGCTCCGAAACTGGACCATCGGCATTTTGTTACTGCTTTCTGTCGGGTACGGCATGGGCAAAGCCGCCCCATATGCTATTGCAAATGTGTATCTCGAGCTCGACAAACGGGGTCGCGGCGGGAATGGCGTCTCTTCCGCGGCGGCATCAAGGTCAGACGAGGAATCATGACTCTTCTTAGCAGGCGCTAACTATATTCTGACATCTTGAAAGTATGTATTGGAACTCTGGAGGCGCAGACACTGCGTGGAAGCCGCAGCCTACACGTATGCCGTTGGCATCAGCTTGCGGCGTGTCGCGCTTGGGATCCATCCATAACAAATACTAAGAGCATACGTACCGTCGGCAGCGGGATAGATGGCCAAAGTCACTTGGTACGCTCAATGATACATCCACGGAGCATGCCAAGGCCACACCGAGGCCAGGGAGGTCGTGCATGATGATCATTCATCCCCACTGAGTCTCCCCTCTTGGTCTCCGCGAGCAATTCTTTTTGGCTGCCTGCTCCGGTGCTCTCGTGGGCCTCTATCTCCGCGGTGGCCTTGAGATCGCGATGGCCTTGAGATGGGGTTCCGGGAACGCCATCGCCGCTATGGACAGGAGATCGCCACGGCGATTTCTACGCCATGTACTGCGCGGCCTTGTGAAGGTGATCGAATGGCAGCTGCCGTGATGACGAAGACTCTGGTAATCGATGATTCATGTGATAAAGTCGCTCCAAAGTCGGGGTACCCGGGTTATACCCGGGACATTGTCCCGGGATGTCCCCAGGGCGTCCCCGGGAGTCCCCGGGTACCGGTACACACCGTTTGAGAGCGCGGAAGGCATGGACGTAGCGAGGGCTTTGCGCGGTGCGGCGCAGAGCCGGAGACAGCGGCCCTGCGACGCGTCGAATCGCGCCGCGGCAGGCCAGGCCCGGTCTTTGCACGGAAAAAGAGCGCCGCTCGCGGATGTCGAGCTACCACTGGACATCTCGGCCGTCGCCTCGCAAACTGCGCACGCAGCCGCAGCAGCAGCAGCAGCAGCAGCAGCAGCAACAGCAGCAGCAGCAGCAGCAGCAGCAGCAGGATGCTTCACGAGGAGGATTACGTGAGAATCCGAAGGGCCTTACGACCAAGTCCGCGGAGCTTGTGCAGGACATGGGCGGCGCCGAGTGCTCATGGCGTCTTCGTGACCGCGTGCACGTACTCGAGCAGTATTCCATCGCCGCTGGGAACCCTGCAGCGGCGGCGAGGGCTCCAGCAAACGCGTCCAGAAAAGATGCAGCCTTTCAGCAGCCATGGCTCAGCAACGCGACCGATACCGGGTCTACGATCAGCCTGTACGAGCACAAAAAAGCCCTGGAAAAGTCCATTAATACGCACACGACGCGCCTCGCCCACGAGTTCACAAGGCGCATAAAGGAAATGCGCACCACACACGACCACGAGATCCGCAAGCTCAAGCGGGCGCACCAGGCTGCAATTATCAAGCTAAGCGAGGAGATCAACAACGGGACAGCCCGCGAAAGCAAGCTCAAAACCCAGCTTGCAAGCAAGCTGCAGGACCTCATCGTGCTCAGCCAAGCTTATCAGGATTTGCAGACGCAGTTCGTCGCGCGCTGTGGCAGCGTCGATGATAGCAACAGTGGGGGCGACAGCGACGTGGGAGAGGAGGAGCTCGACGACGAAGAGCAAGATTGAAACCATACCAACACCAGATCTGCGGCACATTGTCGTTCCGCCGCCGTGTGCTAGCCAACCTGAATATAATAAATGGCAAGACAGGATATCCGCTCGGCTGCCGCACTCTGATTTATTTGCTCGAGGCCGTGGCGCCTTTGTTGGCGACGCGGAGCTTGGCGATCTCTTTGCGGAGTGCCGCGAGCTCGCGAGTCTCAAAACCCTTGGACGCCGTGTTCTTGATGGTCTTGCATCGTGAGGCAAAGTTGAGCGAGGCCATGGTCTCTGCCGAGTTACAGTCTGCTGGCGAGACGTTGACTATCATGAGCGTCTTGGCATTGCCGCCGATGGAGTCTGACATGAGCTGCGTCAGCGGATTGTTGCGATAAGGAACATACTTGGCGTTGGTCGACAGCGCATTGATGACGTCACCGAGCGCTGACAGCGCCTTGTTGATCGAGGTCGCCTCCTTGAGCGACTCGCCCTCTGCCCCAGACTTGGCGACGCGCTCCGACCCCGCAAGATCGACGAGGGTAATCTTGCCCGAGGTGAGCTCGCCAGAAATCTTGGACTCACTCTTCACGACAATAGATACCACGAGATGGGAGCGCGACGACGCGTCATTCATCTTGGTCACGTCCGTTGTGCGCCTCGCCTCGCCTGCGCGGATCCACTCGAGGAGCTCTGTCTCTGTAGCAATGGGTACGACGGTGATGTTCTCCACGTACACGACGCCGAAGTGGTCCTTCTTCACGCTCATGCTGTTCTTTGTATGCTGAGGCGGGCTCAAGTGCGGCGCTTGGGGCGCGAGAAGGTCTACAAGGGTTTCCCGATACAGCTCGCACATGTAGAGGTCCACAGAGAAGTCTGCATTCTCGCTCTGCTCGTCCATCGCGGCGAAGAGCTTTTTCACGGCGCGAGGGCAGATGCCAGGGTCCGAGGGCGACCCGGTCATGGTGTGCGTCTTTCCGGCGCCTGTTTGCCCGTAGGCAAAGATGCAGACATTATAGCCATCCAGAGCGCTCTGTACGAGGCGCTCTGTGTCCTCGAAGACGTCAGCCTGCCCGCGTTGAGGGCCAAACACCTTGTCAAAGGTCCACGTCTTGCTCACCGACTTTTCTCCGGCCCTGTCCTTGCGCACGTGCGCGACTTTGATGTTGTCTCCCAAAACCTCAACTGCGCCCTGCGAGCTCTTAGTGCTTGTCTCGCCGCGCAGCAGCGGGCGCACTCGCGCGCACACGCGGATGGCCCCCTTAAGATCTTCGATTTCGTTGTAATACTGCTTCTTTTCCCGCAATTCGCGGGCAAGCTGTTGCTCCAGCCTCTGCATCTCGGCCATGCGCTGCTGCAACTCCTCGTGGTGTCGCTGGCGCTCGGCGTCTCGCTGTTTTTCGAGATCGGCGCGCTCCTTGCTTCGCTGCTCCTCGAACTGATTCCTGAGGCGGTCCATATCGAGACGCTTGGAGGCCTCAAAGTCGGCCTTGAGGCGCTCGATTTCCGCGTGCGAATCCCCAGCGCCGGTCTCGCGGCGCTCGAGATCCTTTCGAAGCGCAGCAAGCTCGCGGACGAATCGAGCGTCGGCCTCTTGCGCAATACGCGCTATTGCAGCGGCCTGCTCGGCCTCTCGATCTGCCCGCAACTGCGCCTCGCGCAGTCGGGCTTGCATTTCCGCGAGCTGGCGCTGCAAGACCTCGCGCTCCGGAACGTATTGATTTGACTTGTGGCCGGGCCCGCCTGGGTTGCTGCGACGCGCGCCACTAGGTACTTTGCGTGCTTTGGATCTCTCGAGGTCCAGCTCGATGGGCCGGTCCCAGGTGCTCTGGCCGGTGATCTCGTTGTAATAGAAGAATCGCGTGGAATTGGCGTCTCGCATCTTGCGCCAGCCCTGGGCGACCGCAGCCTCCTCGTCGGAAGCAATAGCAGAGGAAAGCCCGTGACGTCTGGCCTTGTCGTGCAAGTAGTCTGCGAGACCGTCGTGGCCCGCCGCGCGAGCGTAGGCCTCGGGAAGAAATCCCTGCTTGCACCGCAGCGCGGCGTTGGCGCCGCTATCAAGAAGGAGGTCGCAGACGGAGAGACAGTTTTCCGCTGCGGCGTAGTGCAAGGGTGCGCATCCGGCGTTCGCCTCGACCAGGTTTGGGTTCGCGCAGGCCTGAAGCAGCGCGCTGGCGAGCGCCCGGCCACGTTCGAGGTTTGCGTGAACCGAGGGGGTTTCGCAGCAGTAATGAAGCGCGCAGAATCCTGCATCGTTTTGCTCGTTGGGGTTCGCGCCGAGGCGCAAGAGCTCCTGGGCAACGCGCACTTGCTTGCCTATGGCCGCGAGAAGGAGCACCGTGTTTCCTGCGTGATCACGTGCATTGAGGTCGAGATCAGCACCTTCGGACTCGAGGTGGGCCAGGACTGCGTCGCGCTCTTGAGCTGTCCAGAACTCGCAGTTCTGCATCAGCGCGAGGCAGCTGGCTGCGTCGGCCTGTCGCGGCCAGTTGTCATGCCTTGCGTCGTGACCAGCGAGGGCTTGATTACCCGGCGCGCCATGTCGCTCGCACGGGCTCAGTGGTCTCGAGCCGTCCGTGGTTTTCGCCTCCGCGGGGTCGTCATCTCCGCGCAAGGCCGCGTCGCTCGAGGACTGCTCTCGCCGGGGGCTTTCACGCTCTTCGCGCGAGGACGTGGGCTTGGTGAAGCCCGACCCCATGGCTCTGACATCTGCGAGTCTGCGCCGCGCGCGCGCCACTAAGGTCGCCGCGAAATCGTCCCAGCTCGTCGACGCACATAGCCGTTGCACGCCGCGGCGAGGAATTCTGAGGAGGGGATCCTGGGACGAGTCTGATGCGATTGACCAGCAGGATCTGGCGAGAAGGCTAATAATCCCAGAGCAGAGTTGGTGCTGAGATATCTGAGCCAAGCGAGCTAGCAAGCGAGCAAGCAACATGTGTCGGACCTTGCCTGGGCTTTCTTGATGGTGCTCGCTTGCTCTCGATCTTGATGCTTGCACCTTGATGCTTTGCACCTTGATGCTTCGCACCGTGATGCTTGCTTGCGCTTTATCAATTGCAAGCTGGGAAGGGGAGCCTGAGATTGTACGAAAAACAATGGCCTTTTGGTTGTTACTACGGTTGAACATGTGTAGCTTTGTCAAATCTGGAATGGAAGTACGAAATCGGGCCACGAAAGCGAGGCTCGCGCCCGTGTATTTTACCGTGTCTTCTGGCGTGCCTCGTGCGGGCAGCGAAGAAAAGTCTGGTGGCTGGTTCTATGCTATTCGCTTCACGGACGATGACGACGACGATGACGACGACGACGACGACGACGACGAAGACTGTGCGGAGTCGACATGAGCGAGCGTGGGTCCCCGCGCCCGCTCGTGCGCAGGCGCGTAGACGGGGGCGAAGGAGGTCTCGCGCCGACGGGTGGCGTCCTGCCTCGCTCTGGTGATGACGGCGCGGCCGGCGTCGTTGAGGTTCGTCCAGGCTCTAGCGTTCAGAACGGCGGCAAGCTTGGCGTGCATCTCTGGGATGTCGCGCTTTTTCCACTTTTCGAAGGGCACGACGCGCTTGAGCTTTTTGTCGATGGCGCGGGACGACCGCGTGACGCCGCAGTGGTAGGCGATGACGGCGATGTCCTTGAGCTCCCTGTCGATGAAGCAGTACACGATGTGCAGGAGGAGAATCTCCTCCTCGACGTCCCACTTGCCCTTGCGATACTTGACGCCCGGGGCCGGCCCTGCGTCGGAGTCCTCGGTCTCTGCAGAAGAGTACATGAGGGCCGAGCCCGGCTCGTGCGACACGGACGAGGTCCTGAGATGATGGCGGGGCCCGGCGGACGACGACGACGAGGTCGACACGGACGATGCCGACGGCAGCCTGGTCGCGGCGCCAGCGTGCATTAGATGATGCGCCGAAGCGTATGCGCGCTCTGGGTGCCCTCCGAGCGCGCCGTAGTGCCGTGCCGAGGGCGAGGTCGACGCCGAAGACGACGGGATGGCCGACCTCGCGAGAACCGGCGGGCGCCCCTGCGCCGGCGCGTACGGGTTGTAGAAGGACGGGTGCATGGCGTCGATGATCTCGGAGCTCGGGGAAGAGGGCCCCGCGCCCGCAGAAGCCGCCGTCGCCCCGCGGAAGTGGGCCCCGCCGACGTAGAGCGACCGCGACGACGACGACGATGACGACGACGACGACGACGACGATGTGCGCCCCTGCACGGCCGAGTGCTCGAACGCATGAGGGTAAGCAAAGTGGTGGTCGGCAGCGAGGTGCAGGAACGGGCTTGGCTGCCCGTGAGGATGATGCTGGGCGCTGAGGTGAGGCGAGGTCGGCAGGCCTGACCAGGACTGCAGGCCCGCCGCAGTCGTGGGGCTCAGGGGCGAGGCGGAGTCCGGGTACTGCATGCCGAGGTCGATGGCGAAGCCCCGCGGAGATTGCGCGCGTGCAGCAGAGGTCCGCGGTCGCTTGTTGGCGGCAATAGCGTACGCGTGATCTCCGGGATAGGATCGGTGCTCGTAGCGGCGATCGTGGGAAGCGTACGGGTGCTGCTGCTGCTGCTGCAGGTGGTACTGATGCAGAGGCTCGTGCAGCTGCCGGGACGAAGGCGCGGCGGGCTCAACGCTCCTCTCCGCCTCCGTGTCGTCGTCCATGAGAACCTGCAGGTACGTGTTCATGTCGTGCTCGGAGAAGCTCTGGTGGTCTGCCTCGACGCGGAGGTGCTGCTGCGGCGGCGAGGTCTGGCGCAGACTACAAGTCTGCGCAGCGTTCGTCGGGCCCTGCGGCGCCGCTGGTGAGAAGGACGACGAGGACGACGAGGACGAGGTCGTCGACGAAGCGGCGGCACGCGCCGCGGACTTTTCCGTCGCGGGATGCGGGTGCTCGGGCCGCGACCCGCCCTCTGGGAATTGCGGGCGCGACCCGGCAGCGTCGCGCCCGACGGCAATGGCGGCCGCGGGGCGGCGCTCGTGCGCGCGGGCCCTTGGCTCGCCCTCGGGCGCAGCGGTCATGTCTGCGGCAGTGCGCGCGGCGGCAGTGCGCGCGGCGGTAGCAGCGGGTTCTCGGGTCCCAGGGTCCGTGGCCAAGTCGGCGGTTATGTGGACTCCGGAGGCGGTTCTCGAGGACGCCGAGGACGCCGCGTCCTGGGAGATCTCCGGGTTCGGGTCTGCTGCGCTCAAGGCGGCGTGCTTTCGTTTGCGGCTGGTCGCCCCTTTGTTGGCGTCGTAGTGCATGGCGCGCGTGGGGGCCGATGAATAACACAGCTTGCCAGTCTTGCCTTGCCGAAGTCGACAAGGCTCACTTGGTCCGAGATCGATCGCCGGCGATCTCGAGCCGCTGTCCGGGGCCGTTGTAGCGTCGTCCCACTCGGCGTCGCCGCCACGGTTTCGCGAGAAGATGTCGACCAGCTTGGGTGGGCCCCGTCGGCGGGCCTCGAAGCAGAGCAGCTCTCGGGCTCCGAGTCCTCGGGCCGGTCGATCGTTACGAAGAAGCGCAGCCTGAGGCCGGCAGGCCGCTTGCTTGCGCAAGGACGGAGGACGAAGTCCCTTCGGAACGAACGAATGGGCGAATGAGCGAATGAATCCTGGCCACCCCGGTCTTGGTCTGGGGGCGCCCAGAGTCCGCGGAGCGGCGCAGACCGCTTCCCCTTGGAAACGGAAGAAATCCTCGCCCGGATCGAGAGCGATTGTAGACTGAAGTCGGTTTCCAGGCAGCCACTGCCAGGGCAGCAAAAGGTCGTCGCGGGGCTGCTCAGGTAGCAGGCCGTTTGTTGTGTGCCAACTTGGGACGTAGCGATCGACGAGCGCTGCTGCTCTGCTGCTGCCCTCCGAGGCCCCAGAAGAAAGAAGATGAATGGGACTGGGAAGCTGACCTGACCTTGGCTCGATCGAGCGATCGACGGATTCGTCGCGACGCCGCGTCGCGGCCCGAAGAGCCACGTACCGCAGAATGGGGCGAGGTAGGCTTGCCTTCGGGGTGATGGATGGTCGATCGATCGCTAAAGAGACTCGGGCCTTGTCTTCTGTTCGTTGCGGCAAAATAAAGACAAAGAGACCACAATCAATGCAAAACAATGCAAAACAATGCAAAACAATGCAAAGCAATGCAAAGCAATAGCAATGAAATTGAACCCGGCGGCCGCCCGCTGGCCCCCCCTTCAGTGCGTCGCGTGGTCCGGCCTCGCTGGGGCCGGCGGAGCGCCGACACGCCAGAGGAGGCGGCGTCTGGTTTTTTCTTTCCTTTTTCTTTTTCCTTTTCTTTTCACGCCTTTCTTTTCCCCTGCTTTCGCCCGCAGAAACGAGGAGAAAAAAGAAATAGAAAAAGAGAGAGAGACCAAAAACAGAGAGCAAAACAGAAAAAGAAAAGAAAGAAGAAAAAATGGAGAGCGGCTGCTCTCTCGCTTTCTCACTTCGCTTTCGCTTCGCTTCGCTTCGAGGAGAGCCTACCGCCCCGAAGGCGCTCGCGGCGCGGGCGCTCGGCAGGGGCGGTCTCGCGGGCCGCTCCAAGCCCGGGGGCGCCCCGTCCGTCCTCAAAAATGACCTGGCCTTGTCTGGTCTTTGAACTTTCGACGGTTGCTGACTGACTCGCTGACGTGTCCAGGGAGAAGGGGCTCCGAGTCCGCCCCGAAGACCCAAAGCTCAAAATTGCCAAAGCTCAAATGCTGCGCGAGCGAGGCCGCCCTGTCCGGCCGCGGCAACGCTCGCTCGCTCGCTCGCTCGCTCGCTTGCTCGCGTATGATCGTGCGTGCTCCGGCGGCGGGTCAATTTCTGGTGCTGTGTATCACCCGCGAAGCCTTTTCGAGGTACGGTACGTTCACAACACCACTGCCGGTTCGCCGACGGACGACGAACGAACCTACCTCGGTCGGGCCCCGAGTCCCTCTGCAATCCAATCCGCAGAGGCCGGGCCGCCCAGGGCCCGCGACGCGCACTCAGTGGGCAGACGCAACGAGCCTCAGAAACTGCGCACGAGACGAGACGAGACGAGACGAGGTGAGTACCAGCGTGTTTCCTTGCACAATTCCTTGCAATGTAATGCAACGATGCCGAAGCGAGAGGTCTCCCGCGTCTTCCGCGTCCGTCCGAGGGCGATTCGCACGCACGTCAACCACGATGTGCTGCGCTGCGACCGACCTGCGACCAAGGCCTGCAAACGATGCGTAATGTACGAAGATCTACGTACTTGTACGTACGTACGCAGACCTTCGATCGTCTGGTTGGCCTCGATTCTTCCTCGGCGCCCGCGTCGGAGCGCCGGCGATCGAAGATTGCGATTTGCCTGCCTGCCTGTCTGCCTGCCTGCCTGCCTGCCAGGCGGGCTCCGGCGAGCGGGTTGTCGATCGTAATGAATGTCTTCGGGCTCGCAGAGTCGCAGCCAGCCCAAGTTGCACAACTGCTGGCTGGCCGGGAAATGAATGGTATGAACGTGAGTGAGAATGCAAGAAAGAACCAGTCTTGCACGAGGCGCACAGCGAACTAAACCAGCTGGCTACTAAAGCTAGCTAACATGTACATGTAAGCTAGCTATTACGTACTACGTGTATGTCAGCGCACTTTGCGTAGAGCCAGAGGCCCCCGGCACAGGCGACCTAGATTGCCCGTTGACCGACTCGTAAAAGCCCACTCGCGCGCTTGCAGAGCAGCGCCTGCCTGGATCCTGATGCTCCTGGGGATCGACCGCGCGCTCGCGTGCTTCGCGTGCTCGAGTGCGGCTGCTGGCTGGCTGGCGCGCGCGGTCATGGCAGGATTCCTGGAAAGTAAAGTAAAGTAAAGTAAAGTAAAGTAAAGTAAAGTAAAGTAAAGTAAAGTAAAGTAAAGTAAAGTAAAGTAAAGTAAAGTAAAGTAAAGTAAAGTAAAGTAAAGTAAAGTAAAGTAAAGTAAAGTAAAGTAAAGTAAAGTAAAGTAAAGTAAAGTAAAGTAAAGTAAAGTAAAGTAAAGTAAAGTAAAGTAAAGTAAAGTAAAAGTAGTACAGCAAAGCACAAGATCGAATCGAGGCACTCGGAACGGAACGACGGGCGGGCGGCGAGCGCGCGAGCGCGCGCGCAAGCGGGCGAGTGGCGAGCGGCGGAGGGGAATTCGCGGCCGGCGCCGTGGCCAGGGAGCGCGGGAATAGCGAAACGTGATGGCGAAACGGGATGGCGAAGCCCAAAGTTTTGAAATCCAAAAACGTCGCTGAACCTTATAATGACATTATGACCCCCCACTGACTGCAAGCAAGCACGTTTTTTGAATTCGTGGCAATTTTAAACTTTGGGCAGCGTCATGATTCAAGGTCAATGTCATCGCCGATCATCGTCCGTGCTGCACTGCAATGCAGCCTCGCGCGCGCGGCGGCGCTGACCCAGCTAGCTTCCTCAAGTCGCTCGCTCACGCGCTTCACTGTGGCCACGCGTGGTCCGGCTGCTGCTGCTCCAGCCTTGTTTGTTAGCCTTGGGCGGCAAACTATCTATCATCCAACGCCAGATGATCAGTGAAGGTCGGCAGGACGCTTCAATCGACAGCGCTTGCGTACGCGTCATGACGAAGGCGACTTGAAGACAAGGGCGACTTGAAGCATCGGATGGCTGGCGAAAATCACGTGTGATGATCTGGCGTAAAGAGGGTGCTGGGCCGGGGAGGATGAGCGAGTATTCGATGGCAAGGCCGCCGGCACGTCACGTGAACAGTTGTGAGAAGGGCCGCTGACCAAGCCTGGAGAAACAGACGTGGATGGCTGAAGCGGTGGACCAGCAGTCCGTGCTTCGCGTGCCGAAAAGAGCCGCGCCAGTCAGTCAGAGAGCATGAAAAATCTCGTCTCTAGTGACCACTCGTACGTGAAGTTCGGCCAATGCGCAGACTCTGCCCAGTCGGGTTTCCGCGTGATCTGGTCTGTGCTTGCTCAGAAGCCAGCGGCTTTGCAATAATTCGATTGACTGCTTCGTAAGAGTCTGATAATGGCGACCGAGGCTCTGGCGCCGGCGGCCGAGGCTGGAGGCCGTGGTGCTCGTGCTCTACTCTTTTCGCGTGTGAGCAGGCACCACCGGCTCGACGTGGGCCTGGAGGGCTTGCTCGAAGCTTGCCAACTTCTCGTAAGATGATGATCCATAATGGCTGGATCCCGGAATTATCCAGCCTCATCAGCCATTCGCCACGCGTGGCCAGCCTCCGTCCAAGGAAATCTGATGTGGCTCGCACTCTGATCAATGAGCCTCGTAGAGACGAAGCGCGGGAGGCTCTTCTTGGACGAGCGAGAATCTGGGGAGGGGGAGAATTCCGCACGAACGATGTACGCCCGCCAGCCCGCCATGGCCAGCACATCTTTTGTTGCCTTTTTCCCGCGGTTTTGGACCCCCTCGGCGTCCAAAGGGAGCCGAGGAGCCGAGTATGCAGGCCCGGGGAAGCAAACTGCTGTGCGATATGGCAAAGCGAAGCGGCGCGCGCGCAAAGTGCGAAGTGGGCAAGTGCGAGCCTACGTAGTACCGTATGCATCCGCTAGCCTAGTAGGGCCACCACGCACGACGGATGATAAGACCTGCGGCCAGCCATTGCCTGCAAGACAAGAAAATCCTCCCTCCGTCAGGCTTGGTGCCACCCAGAGCTGGCAAGCAAGCATCTTCACGAGCCAGTTTCGCGCGCGCCAATTCGAGCAGGCGAGTCATGATTGTTCGACGCCGCGCGCGCCGCGCGCGCCTCGCGTGCCGCGCGTGCCGCGCGTGCAAGTTGTTCGAAGCGCAGAAATAAAAGCCAGCGCCTGCTGATGAGTACGTACCATGGTACGTAGTACTACGGCCCAATGGCAGGCCCTAGCGCCGTTCTAGATCTGGGCCTAGCGTTTGGGCCGCATTGTGGTGAGCTGACATCGAATGTCATGCGCAAGACGGACTCCTCACAGTTACGTCCAAGGCAAGGCAAGGCGAGCAAGGTTGTCGCAACGTCCGACCGACCGAGGCAGTCGAGCCTCGCTGTCCACCAACTCTAAAGGCAGCAGAGCTGAGCTGTTCCACGATTGGTGGTGCAGCCAGGCTGAGCCAGCCGCCAGCCTCATGATGACTCCCGGACATTGGATGAGTTTCAAGTTCTTGCTCGACAGAGTATGAGCGTTCGCAGAAGAAGCCTTGATTGATGAAGGCTGCAAGCCGTGCCGCTGTCCGATGCAAGATTTTCCCAAGCTACTTGCTGGCCAGGCCAGCCCCTTCGGAGGACCGGCGGGGCTCGTTCCAAGCCTGGCTGGCGAAACACAAAGAGTCTTTGGTGGTCCTTTTGGCAGTCGATGTCCTGTCAGGCAGCTGAAAAACTTACTTTGACGAGGCACTCACACGACGAAAACCCTAAATGCAGCCTCCCTCCCTCCCTCTTGGGCGTGACGTAGTACGTAGGCTATTACGTAGTATCGTAGCTTCAGCAGTTTGCCGTATTCATGGTCGCCGCATCATCATGAGTGATGACGAGTGGGACGAGTGGAGCTGCCAAGCAGCCCAAGCTGCGCGAGCGACCGACGAAGGACCGCCTGTCGCCTGAGCCCTCAATCAAGGTTCTTTTTCCTTGTACTACGTACTGGTACCCGCCAGGCTGGCGCAGGCCGAGTCAAACGCACTCCAGCCGCGGGTCCCGACGCCTGCACCGTACGTACGACATCTAACCGTGCCGCTTCTGTCCTGACGAGTTATGAATGTCGCGTCACCTGACGGCAACGCATCCACCTGCACCTGCTCAGCACGCACGCGACGCAAGCGCTGCATCATCATCAATTTCCTTGTCCGCCAGTTGCGGAGACTGATCGAGTGGGACATCCTTGGTTTTCCGAGCTTCCTGACTGCAAAGGTCAGCGAGCAAGAGGGTTTCTCGATTGCTTGGATTATGATAATTCACAGCAGGGTGGCGTCTCTTCGAACCTGCTCCGAGCGTCGAGAAATGTCTCTCCACGGCAAAGGCCCAACTCCGGCGGCGTTCGCGCTCGGGGTCTCGGAGTCGTCTCGGATCGTCTTCGGATCCAACCAATCGCTCGTCGACCGAGAACTCGACACGTTATCACCGGCCAGTTAGCCCACCGCCAAACGCTCCTAGCCTGGTCGCGTCAGCGCTCGCCGACTCGCCGCGTGCGTCTAAACGGGATTGCGGAGGCCGCAGCCGCGCCAGCCGCAGTCGCGCCAGCCGCAGCCGCACTTGGCCCAGAGCTAGGCCCATGGAAGCCCACAGTGCTTGATTGATAGGTGTGGGCCAGCAAGCACTGTGGGATATGCTGCTTGTGATACAAAACCGCCATTGAACCGCAGATTTTGGAAGCTGTGGGCTGAGAGCCTGAGACGAGTGTCAAAACTTTAAAAGATTTTTTAATTTTAAAATAACATATAACTCGGCTTTCTCTTACCAGAAGACAAAGGCCAGTTGGACCCGGTTCATCGTTCGCGGTTTCTGCTTGGCCCTTCAAGTTAAACGGTCGTAAGTTAGATGACTTCACCTTTGTGAGCCTGGTCGATCGCCTGGTCACCACCCCTTTGGGAGCAGACAGCCTCCACGCCTCGCTATTGGCGCTCGCAAGCTTGGATGTCAGGAACCTGATGACAAAGACACAAGCTTTACCTGCTGTATTTATCATCACGTCCACGTAGCTCGGATCGACACGAGACTACCATCGCGGCTCCACGCCGGATGGCGTCTGCGGGCGCAAACCACAAGCTCTGGCGCGTGATGCCTTGCCACAATGATGGTGAGAAGCTGCTTTCGCCCGGTTTTTTATAATCCAGACAACAAACAGCACCTCGCCGCGGCCCTGCGCGGCCCGCTTCGGCTCACTTGTGCCAAGGAAACGTCGCACGTTACCGTCTCGTTGGGCAGCCGCACACCTGAGCCTGAAGAATCGTTTCCGCCCGCTTGGCGGCTTGGCTTATCTCCTCCCTTTTGTACGGTAGTTCGCTCCTCCGCGACGACCTTGCGTGGTAGCCGCGTCGCCAACTCGGCCTCCTCCTCGACGACCACGGCCAGATCCACGGCCCCCGCGTGAGGATCCTCGCGAACCGCGGCCGGATCCGCGCCCCCCGCGCGACGACCCTCGGGATCCACGGCCAGACTCCCGGCTTCCGGCAGTTCCGGTGGACGTTGTGCTGGCGGCGCTGTGCAGCCCGTTGCTGTTGCTGCTGCCGCACCGCGAGTGGGAACTATCTCTTGTTCGCGCGTGGCGTGAACCGCCAGCAGGCGATCCACTTTTGCGCGCCGCATCTCTCGAGCCTCGGTCGCCTTGCCGTGCTTCGGTGCTAGGGGTCGCGACCGCGGCGGTCTGCGTATCGCCGATCCCGTAGAACAAGCAGTAAAAGCTCGCCAGGTGCAGGCTCGCCGAGGAAGGCCTTTTTCGCGCCGCCAGCGCTGTGGCCTTGACGAGGTGCTCGTGGGCATGGTCTAGCAAGTACACGGCCTCGTTGGTGGTGTCGGCCTTGACGCGCAGCGGCTGGCCCGCGCCGCGCCGCCTTGCGCCCTCTTCCAGCACGCGCTCGAGAGTCCCTGGCTGCCAGTCTAGCCGGAAATGGGCCGTCTCATCCACGCTCCACACGAGGCAGCGCGCGTACTGCACGTGGCACGACGCTACTTGCGTCTCCAGTCTCGGCTGCATCTTTGGCTCCGCTCCGGTGCTGCGCCCGCGACCGCGGTGCTCCACGTAATAAGCGTCCATCTCGATGATCTCGATCGCCCATCTAAAGCTCGTCCAGACCCCGGACAGCGCCGCCTCTACCGGGGCGCCGAGACGCATGAGCGAGATTGCGCACCAAAATGCGTTCAGGGCAATCCGCGACAGTGACTTTGAAGCCCGGAACGAGAGGTTCGCGTGGGTGTCCGGGTCCGTCGTGTCAAAGGTCCGGCACCGCGAGTGCCCGCGTACCTCTTCGTGTTGCATGCGCGCCTCGAAGAGCTCCACAGCGCGGTCGACATGTGTTAGCGCGTCCGTTAGCACCGCGGACAATTCGTCCACGCTGGCGACGAAGCCCTTGGCGAGGCCGTCTTGCCATCGTTTCAGCATGCGCTTGTACTTGCCGGAGTTTTGCGCGTCGCCGTCCCCTGGGCGAAAGACAGCCCGCGCCGGGTACATGACCTCGCGATTGTGCTCAAAGGCGCTCAGCGCGCAGCTCGCGAGGTCGAGGTGGATCAGCGGATTGTCCTCATCCACACTTAGGTTCAGCCTCATGGTTTCGGCAGCCTCGGCGAACTTGAAGCGCGTGAGGTAGAGTTTGGCTAGATTCTGCATCGTCCGCCCGTGCTTGGGGTCCTGGGATAGAGCGCGCAAGTACAAGGCCTCGGCGCCGTCCAAGTCCGAGAGCGTGTGATAGCGAAAGTTTGCATAGTCCTTGACGCAATTTGTCAGCCCGGGGTCCGCTTCGAGGGCTTGGCGCAGGAAAAAGTCGACGTGCTGAAGCAGAACACAAGTCGACTCGTGTTGTCTCATGCGATCCGCCTTGGCAAAGAGCACCGAAGCCGGCGTCAGGTCGCCCTCGTCAATGGGAAGCGCGGCCCGCGTCGCGAGAAGCAGCCTCTCTGTCTCTGGCCAGACGCGGTGGCCGTCGTTGATCCAATACGCGTAGATCTCCTTGCCCAGGTAATACCACGAGCGCGCGTGCTTTCGATTCGTCCGTAGCGAGTGCACGAAATCCGTGAGCCCGACGCCGCGCACGCCCTCCGCGAAGGTCTCGTGGAAATAGTTGAGCAAGAAGCCCCGATTGCACAGTAGACGGACGTCCGAAGGGTTGACGCTGAGGCCGGCATTGAAACTATTCAACGCGAGGCGCGCCAGACGATGCGCTTCCTTGCGCTTGCCTTGGCCAAGCTTGGACCGCGAGCGCATGAAAAGCTCTGTGCCCTCGGCATACTGCATAATTGGCAGCAGGTGCACCGAGCCCTCGACGTCGACCAGATCGTTGCCCTCGAAGGGCTCGAGCCAGTCGAAGCATTTCCGCCCAGAGGACGTGAGCTCTCCCATGAGCAGACCTTGGCGCGCCCTTGCCGGATCGAGACGCAAATCATCATCACCCTGGCCGCCGTTCGCGCCCGCGGATGTGGGGGGGTCATGCCTCGCGGGCGAGGCGGACGAAGAAGGCATGGCTGACCATGGCGGCGCCCCGACGCGGAGACTTTCGCCGCTACCGGTACGTGTGGGTCCTCCAGCGCTCGAAGCCGTCTCTAAGGACGACAGCGATGCCTCTGAAAACGATCGGGCCAACGACGCAGACAGTGTGTGTCGCTCGGCGTTGCGGCCCGCGCGGCCTCGGGTGTGCAGGACGGGAGTTGAAGGCGGCGACGCAAGAGACGCAGAGGACGACCCAATTGAGAGCGACGAGGACGACGTCGAGGCCAACGAGGCCGTCTTGGACAGCCCGAGCACGCTGTTTTGCGGTACAAGCGTGCGCGAGCGCGGAACGCCGACCTGGCCCAAGGGGGCGGCGAGCGCCACGTTGACGGCCTCCTGGCAGCTCGAGGTGAGAACGATTCCGCACATGCGCTGTACTCGTGCAAAGAGCTCTGCCGGGCTGACGCAGCGCTTCCACAGACAGTTGCAGCACATGCATCGCGGCCCCGAGAGGTGGTTTTGCTGCGCGGACGCGCCGGCCGGGGCCATGACGCCAAAGAGCGCCTCGTCTATGGCTTCGAGCGTCTCGCGGATCCCGCCCGCGGCCTCTAGGTGAAATGCAAAGCGCTCCTCGAGAAGCTGCGGCAATCGCTTGCACCAAAAGTTGCGCCGGCCCGCCAGTTCATTGTCCTCCTTCTCGGTCCCGGACCTGTCTTCGCTTCCGCCGCTGCTGACGCTTCGGCCCAGGTGGAAGGCGCGGCGCGCGTCCTCGAAGCTTGGGCGCGAGTGGTTGACAAACGAGTTTCCGCAGGAGCATGGCGGGCCCCTTGCACCATGGAGGCTCGAGGGGCGCAGCGGTCGTTGCCACGCGCTCTCGTTGGCGCGCGCGGCCCCGGGGCCGGGCCGCGTGCACGTGGTGATGCCAAAGATCTGGTTCAGCACCTCGCGCACTGCGGCAAGGTAGGGTGTCACGACCGCCGTGCGCACGTCGCACTGGACGCCTCGCTGCGCGCCGCGCACCAGCAGCTTGGTGACCCTTGAGACGGCTTCGAGGAGGAGCTCGCGCTGCAAGGCTGGCTTGCCGGCCGCGCGCGCGCAGGCGACCCCCAGGAAGCGCATGTTGACGCCGTTGCGGTGAAAAGTCTCGACGACGCAGTGCCAGCGGCCCCGGTCGAGCGCCGAGACCGAGGTTGCCGTTGGGTCGAGGCGCTTTTCGAGCTCGGCCAGCACCACGCCCATGGAGTTCGCGAACATATGCTCGACCGCCTTGGCGGCGTCGCTGTCGAACTGGTCGACGGCGCCGCTGGACCGCGAAGAGAAGTTGGAAAAGGCGTCGCTGGAGAGCGGCGTCTTCCAGGCGCGGACGAGCTCCGGCCGCAGGCGGTTGACCAGATGGTTCGAGGTGACGACTTTGTGCTCGCGGCCCAAGGGGTCCCCGCGGGCGCTGAGCGCCTCGAGCTGGTGCGCTGGCGGCTGCGCCGGGAAGAGGCGCGCAAAATCGACGGCATAGTGGCGGTCCTCGTCGCCCACGCGACATCTGTGGACCTCCATGTCGCACGGCATGTACAGCCAGACGGGGTCCTCGGCGGCGCCGCGGCCTCTGCGCGCCTGCACGGGGTGCTCGGCGAGGTTGAGCGCCCGGGCAGCGATCTCCATGAGCCTCGCCGCGCCCTCGTCGCCCCCGCCCGCCTCTTCGAGGCTGTCCCCGTGGCGGCCAATGTTCATGCCGCCGTCGCTCGACCCGTAGCAGAGCGTGTCCTGGCCGCGGATGGGCAGCACCGACATGGCGACTAGTTTGTAGCCGCGGTGCTTGATGACGCACAGGAGCGGCAGGCAGAGACCGGGGACCGCGGCGTTGAAGAGCGCGGAGAGGCCCTTCATCTGGTGGTTGGCCTCCTTGCTGGCGGACTCGATGGAGCCGCCATAGAAGCCATGAACGTCGTTGGGGAAGCGGAAGAAGATGTTGCCCGCCACGTACTTTTCCCCGCCCGCGTAGCCGCCCACCTCGACGGGCTTGATGGTCTTGCGCTCCGCGACGAGGTGCTTTTCGCTGATGATGACCTTGCCGTAGACGATGGCGGCGTGGCGAAAGTCCTGCACCAGCGCGGTGAGCTCCTCGAAGGTCTTGTCCTCGCGCAGCACCGTCTGGTCCCGCGTCACGACCTCCATGAGCCGCTGGAATGCCCAGTCGAAGCCGCTGTCGAAGCTGCCGAGGTCCAAGGGGTGCACGGACGCCGCCGAGGCCCTCGAGGACGCCTGGCTCGCCGTCGCGGCGAGCGTCGGCGCCTGCTGCTGCTGCTGCTGCTGCTGCTGCTGCTGC
>KQ758850.1:2527614-2548242 GCA_001462505.1 Aurantiochytrium sp. T66
CGACCAGCGCAACGCGCAGGCACAGGCGGAGGACGATGACGTGGACATGGAGCCCGCCGACAAGGACGGGAACCTGGACGAGGAGGCCAACATCACCGCCGACGAGGCGTGGGCCGTGGTGACGACGTACTTTGAGGAGAAAGGCCTGGTGCGGCAGCAGCTCGACAGCTTCGACGAGTTCATCAACAACTCCATGCAGGAGCTCATTGCGGACTCGCCAGACATCGTCGTGCGCATGAACTACCAGCACATCCCCGGGCAGCACGTCGAGCCGCGGACGCACTCGCTACACTTTGGGCAGATCTACATGTGCCCGCCCATTCTGCGCGAGAGCGACGGCACGGCGTCGACGCTGTACCCGCACGAGGCGCGCCTGCGAAACCTGACGTACGCTGCGCCTTTGTACATTGACGTGACGCACAAGGAAGTCCAGATCTCGGAGAATGACGAGGCCGATGCCACACAAAAGTTGGAAAGTGCTCTAGGCCACACCGAACGCGAGTTCATCGGCATGGTGCCCATCATGCTGCGCTCGCAGTTCTGCGTGCTCAAGGGCAAAACTGACATGGAGCTCGCCGAGCTCAGCGAGTGCGTGTACGACCAGGGCGGCTACTTCGTCATCAACGGCAGCGAAAAGGTGCTCATCGCCCAGGAGCGTCTTGCCAACAACTCTGTGTTCTGTTTCGAGAAGCGGCCGCCGAGCAAGTTCAACTGGGCCGCCGAGGTGCGTTCGCACGTGGAGCAGGGCGCGCGCCCGGCCAGCACCATGTACGTGCAAATGTTCGCAGGCAGCTCGGTGCGCGAGGCCACCTCGGGCAACCAGATCCACTGCGTGATCCCTTACATCCGGACCAGCATCCCGGTCGTGGTGCTCTTTCGCGCGCTCAAGTGCGTGCGGGACCGCGAGATCCTCGAGCGCATCTGCTACCAGTTCGACGACACGGAAATGATGGACAAGTTCCGCTCGTCGCTCGAGGAGGCATTTGTGGTGCAGGACAACCGCGTGGCGCTCGACTTCATCGGGCGCCGCGGCAGCGCCACAAATCTCACCCGGCTCCAACGCGTTACCTACGCGCGCGAGCTCATGGAGAAGGAGCTCCTGCCGCACGTGGGCCTCGAGCCGAACCAGGAGAGCAAAAAGGCGTACTTCCTGGGCTACGTCGTGAACCGTGTCCTCATGTGCGCGCTGAATCGCCAAGGCGAGGACGACCGCGATCACTATGCGAACAAACGCCTCGACCTGGCCGGCCCGCTGCTGTCGGGCCTCTTCCGCGTGCTCATCAAGAAGCTCCGCAAGGACGTGATGACCTACCTGCAGCGCTGCGTCGACGACTCGCGGGACTTCAACCTCACCAAAGCACTCAAGGTCAAGACCATCACCAACGGTCTCAAGTACGCCCTCGCCACCGGCAATTGGGGCCTCCAGGGCGAGGCCACCAAGGCCGGCGTCTCGCAGGTGCTCAACCGCCTCGCGTTCGCGTCGTCGCTCTCGCACCTGCGGCGCGTCAACACGCCGCTCGCCAAGGAGGGCAAGGCCGCCAAGCCCCGCCAGCTCCACAACACGCACTGGGGCTACATGTGCCCCGCCGAGGTGCCCGAGGGCCAGGCTGTCGGCCTCGTGAAAAACATCGCGCTCATGTGCTACGTGTCCGTCGGCTCGCAGCAGTCAGCCATCCTCGAGCTCCTCGGCGAGTGGTCCATGGAGAATCTCGAGGAGATCTCCCCCAGCGTCATTGCGCGGTCCAGCAAGGTCTTCGTCAATGGCAGCTGGGTCGGCATCTCGCGCGACCCGGACATGCTCGTGGGAACCCTCCTGCAGCTGCGCCGCAAGGTCACGATCGACTCTGAGGTCTCTATCGTGCGCGACATCTACGCCAAGGAGCTGCGCATCCACACGGACTCGGGCCGCTGCTGCCGCCCACTCTTTATCGTCGAGAACGGCGAGCGCACCAAGATCCGCAAGGAGCACATTAAGCGCCTGCTCAACGTTGCCGCGGCCTCCTCGAGCGCCAACGCGACCGGCGAAGAGGACCACTCGGACACGGCCAGCGAGGCCTCGAGCGCATACCTGCAGCCGCGGTACGGCTGGAACAATCTCCTCGAGGACGGCCTCGTGGAGTTCATCGACGTGGAGGAGGAGGAAACGGTCATGATCGCCATGGACCCCGGCTCTCTCTCGCGCAACAGCTCGTACTCGCGCACGTACACGCACATGGAGATCCACCCGTCGGTGATTTTGGGCATTTGCGCCTCGATTATCCCGTTCCCGGATCACAACCAGAGTCCGCGCAACACGTATCAGAGCGCCATGGGCAAGCAGGCCATGGGCATTTACACCTCGAACTTTAGCCAGCGCATGGACACGCTGGCCCACGTACTCTACTACCCGCAGAAACCGCTCGTGACCACGCGTGCCATGAAGCACATGCACTTTCGCGAGCTGCCCGCCGGCATCAACGCCACCGTGGCAATCTCTACCTACACCGGCTACAACCAGGAAGATTCGCTCGTCATGAACCAGGACTCGATCGATCGCGGATTCTTCCGGTCGGTGTACTACCGCTCGTACTCGGAGAGCGAGAACGAGGACAGGGCCACAGGGCTCATGGAGCTCTTCGAAAAGCCGACGCCGGATACCTGCATGGGCCGCAAGCACGGCAACTATGACAAGATCGACGAGGACGGCCTCGTTCGCATGGGCGAGCGCGTCTCGGGCGATGACATTATTATTGGCAAGACCATCCCGGTCACCGCCTCCGGGACCCATGGCGTCACGAGCCAAACCAAGAAGGACGGCTCCTTTGCGCTCAAGGCCTCGGAGTCCGGCATCATCGATAAGGTCATGCTCACCACCAATGCCGACGGCTTCAAGTTCGTCAAGGTCAAGTACCGCACCGTGATGGTGCCGCAGATCGGCGACAAGTTCGCCTCGCGCCACGGACAAAAGGGCACCTGTGGCATGACCTATGGCGCCCACGATATGCCGTTCACGCAGGACGGCGTCAACCCGGACATTATCGTCAACCCGCATGCTATTCCCAGTCGCATGACCATTGCCCATCTCATGGAGTGTCTCCTGAGCAAGGTCGCCTCCTTGACCGGCGACGAAGGCGACGGCACGCCCTTTATCGAGGAGGTCACGCTCTCGGCCATTTCAGACACGCTGCACAAGCTTGGCTACCAGCGCCGTGGCAACGAGGTCATGTTCAACGGGCACACCGGTCGCCGCATGAAGGCACAGATCTTCCTCGGCCCCACCTACTACCAGCGCCTCAAGCACATGGTCGCCCACAAGATCCACAGCCGCGCCCGCGGACCCGTCACCATGCTGACGCGCCAGCCCATGGAAGGCCGCGCGCGCGAGGGCGGTCTGCGCTTTGGCGAGATGGAGCGCGACTGCCTCATTTCGCACGGCGCGGCAAACTTTCTGCGTGACCGCCTCTTTGTCAACTCAGACCCCTTTGCGATCCACGTCTGCAGCCTCTGCGGGCTCACCGCCGAGGCCAACCTCGCGCGCATGACCTTTCTCTGCCGCAACCCGAACTGCGGCGGCAACACCACCAAGTTCGCGCGCGTCCAGCTGCCGTACGCCTGCAAGCTTCTCTTCCAGGAGCTCATGGCGATGAGCATCACCGCGCGGATCTTCCCCAAGGACTAGAAAGGTGGGTGCGGCAGCCTCTGTGTGTTTGGGTCCGGCATGATGGCCAAGCTCTCAGCGGGCTTTGGTGCCAGACACCACGCAGTGCGACGACTCCCTGGTAGGCTAGTCTTTTCCCTTTCTAGCATCATAGAAGAGAACTTCCTCTGCGCGATGTCCCTCCTTGCAGCCAGGTGCAGCGCAGCAGCAGCAGCAGCCCCTCGCAGCGCAGCACAGGCAGCCTCTTGCTGCAGCGCAGCGGCCCGATGACTCCTGATAATGACATGCATGCATGCGATTTGACCGTTCGAGGGACGGAGAGCGTCTGTCTCTAGGGCTACTATGGAGATTGTGCAAGACAAGCGTTGCGCGGCCCAGACCGTCTTGCCTCTTGACCGGCGACGGCGTCCACTGCGCAGCGCCGCGCGAGCGCCGAGAGCGACGACGCGGCGACGGCGGAGCTCTTGCGGCGGGCGGACGGCTGCCGGGGCGAGCTCTGGTCTTGCAATTTAGGAGGGCGTTTTCACTGGGCCTTCTAGAGAGGGATGATGGCGACCTCGTCATCAACGACGACGACGACGACGACGGCGACGACGAGGCGCTACGCGGTAGGTGGAATGATGGGGCGCGAGCGGAAAGCGCAGGCCCTTACTTCAAAGCTGTGAACGAATGCGCTGACGATACGGAACTGGTGTCTCGAAGACGCCGGAGGAGAAGAAGGAGGAGTACCGCAGGTATCTGGAGAAAGCGGGCGTCGTGGATGGTATTACCAAGGGTAAGTCGCCGATTCGCAGCCAAAGACTGATGCACGGGCACGGCTGACGAGAAATAAGCCACTGCGCAGTCCTTGTGGGCTTGTACGAGGAACCGGAAAGACCGCCCAACGCGATCGAGTACATTAAGCGGTACTTTGGTGCCCCGCACGGCGTCGATGTCGAGGCGCTGCGACAGGAGAACACGGATCTCAAGGACGACAACGCGGAGCTCAAGAAGATCATCGAGCAGCTAGCGAAGAGTAACCAAGAGCTCAAGGACCAGCTCGCTGAATACGAGGGCTAGCTGATCACATTCTCTGTTGCTTTGTTTTTCACATGCCGGTACGGCTGATGTACCACGCTGCCGCCGCTGTGGCTGTTCTAAATGGAAGCGTTGTCATCATGTCTTTCGGTTATTATGGTTTTTTGCGGCTGCTAGCCTAGCGCTGGGGTGGGACGGACGGTGCGCGAAGATCTCCTTGCAGCTGTGTTCGGGACGCGTCAAGTGATTTCAGATGCTGCACGGCGACCAGCAAATGGAAAAAGTGAGGTCTCGCGCGCTCGCTCGTTCTCGTCTTCTTCTGCATACGGGTCATGGCGCAGGAAGACTGATTGATAGACAAACAGACAAGACAGACGTAGGTACGTTTAGCCGACAAGGACCTTGGCACCGTCCTCAATGAACTTGTAAGGGGGCACCTCGAGGTTGAGCGGGGCCGGGCCCTTACGGATGCGGCCGCTCACGTCGTAGTGGCTACCGTGGCAGGGGCAGAACCAGCCGTGGTAGTCGCCAGCGTTGCTGATGGGAACGCAGCCCAGGTGGGTGCAGATGCCGAGCGTGACGAGCCACTTGGGGTCGATGACGCGGTCAGAGTCGGCTTCTGGGTCTCGCAGCTCGCTGAGGTTGACACTCTCGGCGGACTTGATCTCAGCAGCGGTGCGGTTGCGGATGAAGACGGGCTTACCGCGCCACTTGACGACGGTGCTCGAGCCCTCGGGGATCTTGCCCAGCTCGACCTCGAGCGAGGCCATGGCCATGACATCTGCCGAGGCGCTCATGGTGCTGACGAACTTGATGAGCGCGAGGCGGACGGCCGACGCGTACATGAAGCGGGCGCCGCCCAGGGCCAGGTAGGTGAACTCGCGGCGATCCGGGTCACCCGTCTTGACGGCGTTCTCAAAGTTCTTGTCGGTCGAGCCGTAGTTCTCGGCGACCTTGCTGCTGCTCATCCGCATCTGGCCGCCGGCAACGTTGCGGAGCGCCGCGACGCGCGCCACCGTTCCTGCACGGAGCGACATCATCTTTCCTCCTTTGCTCTATATGACGGGACGAGACGGCTGTCCTGCCTGCCTGTGATCCGCAATCATCGTCATCGTCGTCGTCGTCGTCGTCGTCAGTGTCTTCGTCAGCGCGCCGGTATCTTCCCCCGTCGCTCTCTTCGCGCGCGCACGCGCTCCTCCGCCCGCGGCGCCGCGCGGCCGGCCGCGCGCTGGCCGTCCATCCATCCATCCATCCATCCATCCATTCGATTTCATCCCGCATCCCCATCCCCTGCGCCGAAGCGCGCGGCGCGGCGGCGTGGCCCGTCGCGCGGGGCGGCGACGGTTCCCGTCGCGCGCCGGCGGGGCGGCGGCGGCGGCGGCGGCACGTACCTGCAGCGAGCGCTCGGGTATGTCGTCGCGAGCGAAGGCGGTCTGCGGCGCTGCGCGCAGCGGCGTTTGCCGCACTTGCAGGTGCGCTATACTCCACTTGCGGGGCCGCCCCGCAAGTCGGCTATTTCCCCCGCGAACTGCAGCTCGCTGCAGCCCCGCTCCTCCTGCCTCGCCACGGCCCCTGCCCTCCCCTCCCCTCCATTCGCGGCCGCGGCCGGCCCCGTGGCGCGGCGGCGCGCTCCGCCGGGGCCGTCCGCCGGCCCTGCGCGCCGCCCCGCCCGCTCGCTCGCGGCCAGCCAGCGAGGCCGCCCCGCAGGGCCGCAGGCAGGGCCGCAGGCAGGCGGCGGCCTTGGGCGCAGGCGCGCGGAGGAAAGCCTCGGCCCAGCAGCGACGCGCAGGCAGGCAGGAGGGCGCTGCTGGGTGGAGATAGGCAGCGCGCAGTCGGGCGGCGGAGCGCTCGCTCGCGGGCCGAATATGAAAATGGGTTGCGGCGGCAACCGCCGGCCCGTCAGGACCGGACCGCGCGCGAGGCCGAGACCCCGAGCGCAGACCGCGGGGCAGCGCGACGCGACGCGGCGCCGAGCAGGACAAGGGAGGCCTCGCCTCGCGCGCGAGGTTCTCTGGCGAAGATGGGCGGCGCGACAAGGCGCAAGAGCCTCGGCGCAGGCGCGGCGGTGCTCGTCGACATATCCAACGACGACGCGCGCGAGAGGCGCGAACGGAGGCAGACGCTGGCCAGGGCGGGGGCGAACTCTGCGAAGAAGGGCAAGCGGCCCGGGGTGAACTATGACTTCAGCTCCGTCATGACAATGTGCTCGACGAACAAGGTCAACCTCAAGAACTCGTGGAGCCTCGACCTCATCGACCACATCGACGACGTTCTCGACCAGCACGAGGGGTCCTTTCAGACTGCGAGCTGCACGCTCCAAGCGTCCGTGCAAATCTACGAGAAGCGCGTCGACTCCACGCATCAGGATACCTTTAAGATGCTCGAGAACGTCAACCGTACCCGCGTCGGCACCGCCAACGACGCCGAGGAGAGCCGCGAGACCCGCCGCAAGGCCGGCGCCTCGGGCGGCGCCGTCTCCACCTTTCTCGAGTCCAACCTCGCCAACATTACTTTTCAGCGCTCCGTGGAGCGCGAGTACGAGGTCGACCCGCTCTTCCGCAAGATGTCCAAAACTTTTGACGCGGGCGGCGCGCGCGGCCTCTTGCTCAATCACCTCCGCGTCCATGGCGGGCCCCGCGTCATTTTTGACACGAGCGAGACCGTCGCCTTTCCGCCTCTCGGCCAGGAAGACCGCGATCCGGCTGCCCGCGATGAGGCTGACGACCGCCAGCTCGAGGTAGACATGGACCCGGCCAACATCGCGCCGGTCTGCCCCTCCCTCGAGCTCTTGCACCGCAGCCTCCGCGCCGCGGGCGGCGGCGACAAGGAGGAGGAGGAGGAGGTCCAGGACCCGGCCGAGTCTTCCGATGCCGCCGACAACGACGGCGGCGAGGTCGTTGAAGAGCCCGCCGACAGTCCAAACAACCTCGAAGGTGATAACGACGACGACGATGAGGGTTTTGTCTACGACAACGACTGGATGATGGGCGACGACGCCATGCCCGACGAGTTCGAGGTCGGCGCCGAGAGCGAGAGCAGGAGCGAGTTTGGCGACGCAAGCGCCGTGAACCCGCTGGCCAGCGCCGGCCGTGGCCGCTCCGGGCAGCGCGCCCCCCATGAGGGAATCGACTTCGCGCAATTCGACGCCTACAGCTTCTTTAAGAACAACGCGCCTGCGGGAGCCGCCTCGAACGCGAACTGGGCCGGACCCACGCACTGGCGCTTTGGTCGCAAGCGCGATGCGCCGCAAGGCACCCGCTCCCGCGCTCCGCGTACCTCGAAGAAGGCCTTCTTCATCAACTTTAACGCTCCGGAATGGGCGCAGGAGGACCCTGACGACGACGACGGCAGCGCTCAGGAAGAGGTCGCGCCCGCGGAGCAGGCCGCGCGCCCAGCCTCCATCAGTCTTTCCAAGAAGACACAGCAGACTGCTCGAGCCAGCGACCTTCCGCAAGACCTGCACTACACCGTCCAGGATCTCTGCAAGCTCTTCCTCAAGCCCGTGGTCATCTCCGAGATTCTCCGGCGTGGCGAGCGTCGGCGCTCTTCGGGCTTTGGCGTCGGGTCCGACGGCATCGCAAGCGATGGCAACGTGGACGACCATGGAGATGCGGGCTACTTTGACGACTTTGACGACGCCGGCTACGATGATGCCGGCCCCGGCGACAGTCTCCAGGATGACGACGACGACGACTTTGTGCAGCCCGCGCATGTTCTGGAGAAGATCGAGGTCGACTACGCGCGCAAGGCGAAGCGCATCGACGTGAAAAAGCTCAAGGAGACCATCTGGACCGAGATTGAGGACCGCCACGAGGCCGCTGCCGACAAGCAGATTTCCTTCTCGGAGTCCATCAAGCACCTCGCGCCCAAAATCGACAACGCCCAGGTCACCGTGCCCTTTTACTTCATCAGCCTCCTCCATCTCGCCAACGAAAACAACCTCGAACTGCAAGGCAACGAGACCCTCTCGGACCTCCTCATCGACGCCGCCGCCCTCGCCGAGGTCAACGAACTGTAAACCAATCTAGGTCTAGGCTACTACATACCGCAACCCTCAGCAGCAGGCTATTCTTTTGGTCAAAACCCAGCGAACTTGAAGGTGCCGTCGGGCGAAGCAGGCTGTCCAAGTATCGAAAGCGATGCCGGCTAGGATCGTCGTACCTAAAACGCTAGGACTCGCGTTCCCGCGTAACGGACCAAAATCTATCCGTCGCAACTTGAAGGCGCCGGCGCCGGCGGCGACTCCGACTCGGCCTCGGCCTGGACGTCGCTGTGGAGCCCCACGCACGGACAATGCGAGCCTGTTCGCAGCAAGGACTTGTCTATCCAGCGCACGTCATGTTTGTCTAAGAGGCAAAAGTAGTGAAGTCGAGCGCGAATGTGTGCGCCACGCCATGAAAAAAGCGAACCACAGGCGAAGATGCGCTACTATTGTTATCATTCTGTGTGCAGTGCAAGCAAGAATTGCATGTGCAAGCGCTAGGCCTTCTCATGATAATACGACGTGATCTTGGTCGAGAATACTGTCTGCATGGCGCCCTCAGGCGTCGAGCAAAAGGCTCCGCGACGACCGACCGCCATGGCCGAGGGCATGGCGGCGCCCGAGACGCCGCTCTCGGAGATTCCTGGCCTCGGCGGCGCTGCGCTCGAGTCGGAGAGCCTGGACTCGGCGTCGGCGCCGCTCGAGGTCACCGCACAGCTCGAAGTGGCCACCCCGCTCGAGGTCTCCACCCTGCTCACGGCTTCCTCGACCTCGAAGGAGCGTGTTATCGACGAGATCCTCCTGGCGGACGACGAAGCCGTCGACGACGACGAGGAGGAGAACTATGGGCAGGAGACGCAGGCCTTATTCGGGAGCGGGCATGGAAACGTGTCGCCGCAAGTCCCGCAGACCGAGCTGGACGAGACTCGCCGTATCCGGCATACAGTAGAATTCGTCCTCGCCGATGTCGTCGAGCGCGTGGTGGCAGCAAACACGCAGCCTAGTCCGGTCGCAGGGGCCGCGAGTCCGGTAGGCGGGCCCGCAAAACGAGGGCTGTACAAGATCGACACCGGGTACGACATCAAGATCAATCTTCCCGGGCCTTCACGCGCCGCGCCAGGAGCACAGCACCCGAGTCCTGCTGCGGCTTTCGGAAACTTTGCGCCCAGGTCGCTTGAGAAGGATTCGGACGAGTCGTCTGTGGAAGACCTCGGCAAAGCGATTGAAGAGTTTCTCATGGATGAAGCGGAGGAAGCAAGTGACGACGCCGAGAACGCGCTCGAATCCGATGCCAAGACTACCGGCGCGCAGTTTGCGGCCATGAACCGTGGCACGAAAAGTGCCAGCGCGCAGCAGGTCTTCCAAGGCGCTGGCGCGGCAATAGGGAAAGCCCCGCGACCAGACGCAGTCGACCGCCCGGCCATGGTCGAGGCCACCGAAATATTCCCATCCAAGCGAAACGTTGCCGGCACGTACGTGTTCGGCGGTGTGCCGAGCGACGACTCGGACTCGGACACGTTGTCAATATCGTCGAGGGCATCATCGTCCTGGTCGGCGTCCTCGTCCCTTCTTCCGGGCTATTCATCGTCCTCGCGAGACTCGCATGTGCGAGAACGCAAGGGGAAAAAGAAACCACGTGTGGAGCGCCGCCCGCTGGCGCGGTCTCCTAAGCCGCAGGCCAAGGCCTCGCCCGCACTGCCGCACGTCGGCAAGCGAGGCGGCAAGCTATCGCCGGATGTGCCGGGATCGAAAGTTGCTCATGAAGTCGCCAAAACGAAGGCCAAGTTCAACAAGGCGCGATCTCCGGTCATCGACGAGCACAACAGCGATGGCGGAGAAGCACACGGCCTGCACCGGCGACGTCAGCGACGAGAACAAGAAGAGAGAAAAGACCAGAGCGTTGCCGCCCCACAAGCCCAGGAAGACGCGCGGCCTGACGCTGTGGAGCGTCCTATTCTCGCCGGCGACGACATCTTCCCGGACCGCAGTACTCTGCAAGCCGACACGGTCGTCTTTGGCGGTCTACCAGATGTCGGTAGCGACCTCGATAGCCTGTCGAGCACCTCGTCAGAATCCCTCGGCTCTCCGGCGCAAGCCCCGCGCCAGCGTCGTGCGGGCGCCTTCCACGGCCCAAAGTATGGAAAGTCTGCGACAAAGGCTGGCAAGCTGCCCATGGTCGGCAAAGGCGCCATTGCCGCCCCTCTCGGGGCCAACCGCCGCAACTCTCACCACACCAAATTTGACAGCCTTCTCAAGGAGGAGCGCCGCATGCGCCAAAAGTTTAGATGATGACTGATCACTTTTGCGATGCTCGGTCCTTCGGAGATGCTCGGTGCTCAAAAGCTCTTTCTTTGGCAAAGGCTGGAATAGCTCTGCCGACCAAGGCGCCCTTTCTCGAAGCCACCTGCCGCAATTCCGATCACACCAAGTTTGTTTGGCTCAGGGAGGAGCGTCGCATGCGCCAAACTTTAGTTGACTGATTCCTGTTTCTCAATCCTGCTTTGTCCTGTTGCGATGCTCTGTCCTCTTGCAATGCGCTCGATCCTTTCGCGATGCTCGATCCTTTTGCGATGCTCTGCTGTTGTCTGCAGCCAAGGCTGTATTATCAATCCGGCCGGGATTTTTGTCCGTTGTCTCCCAATTCAGTGGCACTCCGACTGCCGCGACCGCGACTCCTACGATCCCTCTTCAGGCTCGAGGCGGCAGGGCGCGAGGTCTCGCGAGCGCGCAGGTTGCAGCGCGTCCACGCTGACACTGGCACCGCAAAGGGGTCGGTCTGGCGTGGCGCTCTCGCCGGCCGAGTCTCGAGGTTAGTGGCATCGTGGAAACCCTTGCCTGCTTGCTTGCTTTCTTGCGCGGCGCAGCCGAGCGCAGAGGAGCGCAGCGAGCTCGTACGCGCGTGCGTGCGTGCGTGCGTGCGTGCGTGCGTGCGTGCGTGCGTGCGTGCGTGCGTGCGTGCGTGCGTGCGTGCGTGCGTGCGTGCGTGCCGTAACTCTTTCGGGGAGAGAAATGGAGACCCAGGACCGCGGCGCAGAGACGAACGCAGAGCTCCTCGCATTGCACCGTCTCGATGAGACGAGCACGCGGCTGCAGCAGCAGGGCAAGTACCTCGAGGCGCTCGAGTGCATGGAGCGGGGTCTCGTGCTGCGGCAGCACTTCTTTGGACCGTCGAGCGATGAAGTCTGGGCAGCCTGCAAGACGGTCGGGCAAATGTGCAACCTCTTGGCCATGACGTACCTGCAGCAGGAAGAATTCTCCATGGTCCTGGAGCTCCTCAAAAAGGCAGAGATTCTCACCGAGCGGGACGACCACGGCCGCGCCGTCACATACAACAACCTTGCCTGCTACTTCCGTCGCACTGGCAAGCTGCACGCGGCGCTTCAGTACCTGCAAAAGGCGCTCAAGGTCGAGTCGCGCCTCGAGAATGTGAGCAACCGCGCCGACACCCATCTCAACCTTTGCGCAGTACTCTCGCAGCTCGGACGCCACGCGGGCGCCCTCGAGCACGCGCAGGCTGCGCTGATCCAGCTGCAAGAAGAGCTATTTCCGAGCGCCTTGGCGGCCTCGGCCAAGGCCTCTGGGGCGGCGTCTCTTGCCAGCACGGACCGCATTGCCGTCCTGGCCATTGCTTATCACAACATTGGCGTCGAGCAGGAGTTCCTCAAGCGCTTCGAGATGGCCATCGACTCCTACCGCAAGGGCGTCGACATCAGCGAGACCCACCTCGGCACAGACCACGGCATCACCGTCACCTTGCGCAACTCGTACCTGGCGGCGCGCCAGGCCGTGGAAGCGGCCAGGGCGCGACGCGGGCCCGCAGCAAAAGCGTCGCGGCGGATTTCCGGCGGTGGCAGCAAGTTCGCAAAGGCGGACAAGTCGGGCAAGGCGTCCAAGCGCAGCCCGAGGCTGCAGCAGCGGGAAGAGCGCCGCTGGAGCAACATTCAGAAGGCCTACGGCGACGTCACAGCCGGTCTCAAGCCGGATCCGTCCTCTTCGGCGGACTTCAACCTTCATGCCGACTACCAAGAGCAGCAGCAGCAGCAGCAGCAGCAGCAGCAGCAGCAAGAGGACGCCGAGGCCGAGGCTGCGGCAGCGCAGGCCGACGCCCTGCATCAATTGCAGCTCGAGGCGGAAGCGGAGCCCTCTGACGACGAGGCCAAGGAGGCCGACAATGACAGCGACACCGAAGCAGCCCGGCTTGGCGACACGCGCGAGGAGAAGTCATCATCCCGGAGCATCGAGTCCAAGCATGCAGAGTCTTCGGCAAGAATTCCGAGCATTGCGCCGCGTAGCGACGACGATGACAGCGCCCACATCGACTTGGCCAGCGCCCGCATCGATCTGGCCAGCGTTCATGATCTCATCACCCCGCGGGACGAATCCGCGCTCGAGATTCTCGAAAGTGAATCTGCTGCCTTTGCCAAGGCCGAAGCAGACGCGCAGGCTGCTGCCGCAGACGGAGACGAGGATGCCGACGACGCCGAGGAAAACGACATGCGAGAGGTCGAGTCCGAGGCCAAGTGCGGCGAGGACGACCGCGAAAGCAAAGATCAAGACGGTGATCACCGCGAAGACCAAAAGGTGACGCAGCCTGACGACGTGGATGCTGCAGAGTCCAAATATGCAGACGAGCCAGAGAACGATGCGGAGGAGGATCCTGTGATGAGTGAGGCGAATGCTCCTGATGCAGAAACTGCACACGAGGCCCCGGCCGCGGAAGAGATTGATGGTGCCGAGGGCAAATTCGGCGAGGGTGCTGGGGAAGAGATCGTGGAGTCCAGCGACGCCACGACGAACGAAGATGTCGCCGACGCCGAGGAAGACGAAGGCAAGACTCGCGACGACAATGATGCGGAAAACAACGTTGATGACGAAGAGAAAGCGTGTGAGAAAACCGCTTTGTCTGGTCGGGATCAGCCCGCCCCAGCTGTAGAAAGTGCACAAGAACAAGAAGCCGAAGAAAAGGTCTCCTCATCATAGAGCTCTACTAGAAGAAACGCGCTGTTCCAGAAAGAATCTTTGCTGAGATACAGTTGACCAAGCCTCGAGTCGTTTTTTCAGAAATCTTCTGGAAGAGGAGCATGGAGCGAGCGTTACATCACTCGATGTCGTCCGCGCGAATGCGGTCAGAGCCCAAGTTCCGCTCGTGTCTCGTGTGTGAAGCTCGACCTCCCTGATCATGTTCGTCAAGAGCCAACCTAAAAGCAACGGCGACACCTCGATCGCATGGCTCACCGCCTGCTAGCTCGGCGTACTTGCTGGCCGGGTGCCCGACGGACATGTGACTTCTTCCCAGCCTGCTCGACGCCAGTAAGTGACTCCGGTACCGTACGAGGGAGTCAGGGCCTGGTGCGCTCCTCGGCATGGCCTGACAGACCTTGGCCGCGCGGCAAACCACCATCTATCGCGCTTCACTATGTGCGCGTGTGCGAGCACGACGAGGGCGAAGCGGGCGGGCAGCAATGGCGTCGAGGTTGTCCCAAAGGTCCCGGCTATATCTCGAGCACCAAGGACACCGTGGCGCCCGAAGTAGGTTAGCACGCGACGGCGGTGATCCCGGAGTGCGCACCGCGCTTCTCGACCGCGCACACACATCGCACTGAGTACGCAGCGTCTTGTCCAAAACCTGCGCCAATGGCCTGCCATCGTACGTAGGTAGAGGCGATGATCGCGCGAGCCTTTGTAAAGGAGCCGTGCACGTGCATGCTCTAGTAGCCATTATTCACGAATCACTCGAGCCGCTTCGGCAGGGTGAGTAAAATAGCGTTCTTGCGCGCTTGCCGCTTCGACCTCGGGCGCAAGTGATCTCGCGCGATTGATAGAATCTGCAACGCCAGTCAAAATTCTGCCCATATGCATGATTGAGTGGACATTGGGTGCTAGACCTGAGATGGACCAAGTACTGCGACGGCCCTTCACTAGATGTCATCACCGGGCAGCGGCCCAAGCCCGCATACCAGTCTTACAGGGCCAGGCACCATCCACAGGGCAGTACCAGTACGTACCATACGTACAGGACTGCGTGCATCTAGCCTACCCGGGTAGTACGAACGTACGGCGTACCCGGTACGTAATACAGTGGGTACGTACCATGGTGGTACCACCCGTCTGCCGTTCATGGGACCGAGGCCGCAGCTCGCTTGCGCTGCAAGAGCTCGGAGGCCCACGATGGAATCGCCTTCCATGTCTCTGCCTTGCGTCGACACGCACAGAGTCGATCTTGACTCTCTCGAACTTCATCTGGGGCACCCGCTCTCGGCCACCGTGACACGCTTTAGAACATGACACGCTTCGAAAATGGGTTGCGCACGCTCTCAGCAGAGGTGGCGCATGTGGCGGCGCGATGACGGCGACAGAAACAACACCAAGAGCAAGAAACCAGCGTTGCAGGCGTCTCGTCCTGGCCAAGGTGACAATAATGCGCAATGGATTGTCAAATTAGATAGATCACAAAATTGTGGAGTTGGCCCACCTGGTCCTGCTGCGTGACTTGGACCTGGCGACACAGGGCTTCCGCAAGAGCACGCGTGAACGTGGGGAGTGCGCGCAGCCTCGTTGTTGCGCTTGAGCTCATCTGGTTCATTGCTCTCGAGCCAGGCATCGTCGGACTCGGCGAGAATTTCATAGTCGGCATCTTCAGCTTGGCCTCGCGTTTCCGTGCTGCTAGGCTTACCCCTTGAGGATGTAGGTGTGGTACCACACGTCGGCTGGCTGCGACGCGCGGAAGAGATTTTGAGCTTCGGCGCGCGCAACCTCCGCTCGAGCGGCGTAAATACTGCGAGAAGCAGCCCTGCGATCCGTGAGTCCAGAGAGGTCCCGCAGGGCCTTGGTGGTTTTGAGCTTGAGCTTGATCGCAGCGGCTACCGTCGCGTTGGCCTGCTTGGCCGCCTTGGCCCACGCGAATTGCGCAGGCCTTGGCTTGCCTGCTGCGCCAACGCCAGTGACGAAGTCGTCGTCGTCGTCGTCTTCATCATCGTCATCACCTGAGTCAAGCACGGTCTTCCCAAGATGGGGGCTTCCCTTCGTCTTCTTCTGCTTCTTCTTCGTGGACTTTGCGCCCGGCGTAGAGCTCTCGACGTGCCAGCGGATGAACTCGTTCAGCGTAACGACGCCATTGCCATCCTCATCCATCGATTCCAGCGCGACGCGAATCTGAGCATTGGAGAGCGGCAGGCACAGCTCCGCAAGGGCCTTCCTGAACTCCTTCTCGTCGATCTCGCCGGATCCGTCGAGATCGAAGAGCTCGAAGGCCTCCTCGGCGTGGCTGCGGCGCAGCTGGTCGGGCTTCATGCGCGTCCGCGCGTCCTTGCGAGCGAGGCGCGCCATCTTGGCGACCTGTGTCCGCTCGCGGAGCTCCTTCTTGCCCTCGACAGTCTTGAGAAAGGCCTTCGTCTGCACGCCTGCCTCGAGCGCGGCCTTGCGCATCTGGGCGCCCTCGAGACCGAGGCGGCGTCGCTCGGCCTCGACGCGGGATGCTCGCCAGCGCCTGACGAATTGCCTGGCGAAGGCGCCGCGCGCCAGCGCGGACATCTTGGTCGCGGACGCGCGCTCGAGCCTCTGCTGCGCGGCCTCGAGGCGCCCGCAGTGGCCGCGGTAGACGCGCTGGATCTCGCGCGCCTTGCGGTCGCGCAGCGACATGATGTCCAGGTACCTGCGGCGCTGCTTGCGGCCGCGGAAGCGCGCCTGTATGCCTGCGAGGCCGACCCTGACGGCCCGCCGCATGGTCTCGAGCTCCTGGCGCGTCTTGTTGCCCCGGAAGACGCGCTGGAGGTGCTGCGCGACGAGGACCTGGTACTTGCGCAGGTGCCGGAGCATCGCGACGTGCTTGTGAGCGCACGAGCTCCGCACGCGAGCCTGGACGTTGGCCAGGAGACGGCCCACCTCGCGGTCGCGACGCAGGCGCGCTTCCTCGGCGCGCTGCCTCGCGAGGGAGATCTTGATGTTGCGGGGAATGCGGACCAACTCCCACTCCGCGAGCCGCGGCAGGCTCAGGTTGTACGAGCTAGCCATGCGCAGGTAGTCGAGGACGCGGCGGCCGAGCCAGCCCCGGATGTACGTCTGCAGGAGGACGACCACGGCGACCTTTTCGCGACGGAGTCGCTCGGCACGAAGCCTGGCGGCCATGCCGCGCGCGCGCGTCTCGATGAGAGTCGCGGCGCGAGTGCTCCGACCAAGCACGCGCCGCCACTGTCTCTGGATGCAGGTCGCGGCCTCGGCGGCCTCCCGCGAGAACCGGAATGCCTCGCCCCGCGCGACGGCGGGGAGGTCGACGGCCAGGAGCGCCTGGTCGTCTTTGCTGTAATATGGCGCAGGCGCCTTGGCCGGGCTCGCGTGCCGGGGCGGCGCGGCGTCTGCGAGCGGGCGCGGGTCGACGCGCAGGAATTTGGCAGGACTCGTCTCGTGCGGCGGCTCCTCCTGAACAAAGTCGGGGACGAAAACTGGAGCGCTCGGCGCGCTCGTCTCTTGCGCGGAGCGCTGGGCGCAGTACGCCTCCATGCCGAGCGGCTCGGCGACCATGGATGTGACCTCGTCGCGCCAAAAGCCATTCCCGACATTGGCGTCGAAATACCCGGCGAGATTCGCCTGCATCTCGGCGGAAGCCGTCACGGCGAGATCGATCTCCTCCGAAACGGCGACGTTGTCGAGCATGTACGTATACGCCTTTTGCAGTACCGTGTCGTCGGGGGCGTCGCGCCAGTCCGTTTTGGGTACGACCTTGAAGGCCTCCTTGCCTTGTGGCGTCGCAAGGCTTGGTGGCAAACGGCCGGGGGGCGGGTGCCGCTTGACACCGTAAAACTTGGGCGCGTGGCCATAGGCGTGGACGATGTCGCGACGACTCGGGAGCTCGCGCACGGACTGCACGCCCTGCAAGGTTGTCGAAGCGTCCAGCGCGGCCTCGACGACACGCTCCGTGGTCTGGTCTCTTATTTCGGGCCTTTCGCGTGCAGGTTCTTCGGCGTCGTGACGGCCCCATTCGTCGAGTAGCTCCTTGGCGGTGACGGCGGCAAGCTTGTCCCGCTTGGGACGCAAGCGTTCTGGGAGGTTGCGCGGCCTCGGACGTTTGCAGGAAGCCTTGCCGCCGGGCGAAAGAAATTTGGGCACTTCACCTGAGAGCAGCCGTTTGCGCTGTGCCTGCGGGTCGGTGCGCGCCACGCGAAAGTCTTTGAGTTCGTTCCCGATCTTCATCATTTCCTGAACCACCGCGCCCATTCGTTTCCGCGCGCGAAGGGCAGGGTCCCGCTTGCTGCGCCAGGCTTCCTCGCGGTCCTGTCTAAAACGCTCGTACTTTGGCGTCCGCGCGGACGCGGTGTACGGGGACTCGCGCAGCACGTTCTCCGCGCGTATTGCGGCCTCGGACTCCTGGATCGGGTTTCCGTCGGCATCTAGGAGCAAGCCGCGCGGCAGCAGAAGCGGAGGGTCCCTCGTTGGTTTGGCGGTGGAGCTCATCGTTCTCTTGCCACGTCGCGAGCATAAAGTCAGGCACTTCTCCAGAAGCGCGTCAGGTCCCAGCTCTGCTGCCCGCGAGCGCGAGACTCCGCAGGAGGTCGACTCTTGCCCGCGCGATGGAAGCGCTCTCGCGCGCCAAGTACTAGTAGGCGCTCTCGGCGTCTTCACTAGCACAGCTGCGTTGCGCCCCCGAAGGGGCGACCCTTCACTCGCGGTTAACGATGCGAATTCGCGCGGGGACTTTCTCCGCCCCGCGCCGCTGCCCCGCGCGGTCTGCAGGGCGACGAGCGAGCGCGCGCGCGCCTCTTGGCGCTCCGCTCGGCCGCGGTCACTGTCACGGCCGGTCTCGATCGACCAGAAAAGGTCCGTTGCGACTTATCGTGCACGATAAGTCGCACTTATCGTGCACGATAAAACGCACTATCGTGCACGATAAGTCGACCGCGGTGGTCGACAATGACCCAGGCCCAGCTCGGCGCGCAACGACGCTAATAAGAACGACGCCACGGCCGGGCCTGGCTTGCGGAGAAGAGGTCGCGCGCGCACGCACGCACGCACGCTCGCTTGCAAAGAACAAATAGTGATCGGTCAGGGCCAGTGCCGGGGGCGGTCAGGTCGTCGGGGTAAAGGTGGTTTTTCTTCATACAGATGCGGAGGTCTTGCGGGCGACCTTGGCTCGCTGCTTGCTTTCCTGCTGGCGCGAGCTGGTGGACGGCGCAAAACCCCGGATGGCGCCGATGCGCGCGATGGTGTAGTACAGGTGTCGAAAGAATATGGGGATCGCAGGGACCCTTCCAAAGGTTCGCTTGCTGGTCCGGAAAAAGTGCATTTGCATCAGCTCGGCGGGGAGCGCCGGGCCGGGCTGGTCGTCTTGCTCCGTGGCGCGCCAGGCCGAGGTGGCGTCGCGGTCGACGCGCATCGCCCAGCGCGGCTTGTTCGGGCGGTGGGAAAGGCGCGAGGACGAAGTCGCGGCGCTGCCGGAGGACGAGGTCGCCGCCGGGACCTCGTAAAGGAGCGTGAGATCCCCCAGCCGAAACGAATTCTGCCACGATTGGAGCGCGGACATAAAAGTGCGCAGGCTAAAGCACTCGGCGAAGCTCATGAACTTGAAGAACTCGATGCCCAAGAGTAGGATGTCGTCGACGCACATAAGCATCATGGGCTTCTCCTCGGACATGGGCTCTCCCGAGGCGTCGGGGCGATCTGACTGGAGAAGCGCGTTATGCGCGCGCACGACGATGATGTTGTAGACCGCGCCGAGCTCCTCGCGCCCGTCGCTCCACTTGCGCGCAAAGAAGCGCTTGCGAAGGGTCTCGGAAGGCACCTTGTAAGCGCAGCCGGCGGAGTCGACGACGAGCTCGCTGGTGCGCACGGCCTGGTCAAAGACCTGATCGAAGCGCTGGCGGTCGTAGATGAAGTCAAAGTGCTGCCGCTCGAGCTCGAGCGTGACGGTCTCGTAGTTGCCGCCCACGCGGGAGATGCGGTCGCCATAGACGAGGGCCGCGGTGGTCGCGGCGGCGTCGAGGCGTTCCTGGTCGACGTCGTCTTCGAGAGACATGGAGGCCTGGCCCTGGCCGTAGTACATGTCGCGCTGCGCACGTGCCTCAGCGGCCTCGTCGTGGGAGCTGGCGTGCTCGCGACTCGGCTTACGCGCGGCGAGGGGCTGCGGCTGCGGCAGGCTCGAGGCCCCAGGCGTCGGGTCCGTCGGGTCCTTGCCGGGCGCGGGGATGGCCGCTACGAAGGCGCGACCGTACAGGTCTTTGTCGACAATATCTTCGTGAAAGACTTCGTCGATGGTTCGCTGGAGGTTGGCGATGTCCTTCTCGGAGGCCTCGCTGCCCCCGAGGGCCTGGGGAAGGGACTTAAACTTGTACGGCATGCGGTGGACGGCCAGAAGCTTGGACCGGGACTTGCGCTGTCGGCGGTGGCCGCCCTGGGGCGCGTGCGTCTCGTTGTTGTAGCGCCGGGTCCGCCGCGAAGGTCGCGCGCCGCTTGGGCCCATCCGTTGCTGCTCTTGTTGCTGGTGCTGCTGTTCGAGCTGGTGCTGCTGGTTGTGCTGCTGGGGATGTTGATGATGCTGTTGCTGCTGTGCCTGAGGATGAGGCGAGGGCTGAAAGTGCGGGAAGGGCGATTCATGAGAGATCGGGCTGGTGAGCGGTCCGAACGCCAGCATCGGGCCGTGCGGGGACAGCAGGACGGCCTCGTTTCCGTTCTGCGGGTCTGGCGTGCCAAAGACGGGGAAGCTCGCCGGGCTCATGGCTGTTTGCTGGCGCAGGGCAATAAACTGCTGCTGGTGCGGCTGCGACATGTGCATCTGCATGGGACTTGCCATGTACCGCGGGTCCGTCATCGCCGCGGCGTAGGCCCCCGCCCTCGCGCCGTAGGGCGTGACGAGCCCCTGCGGCGTCGCGACCGCCTCTTCCCTTGGGCCCGTCTGCGTCGTCGCCGTCGTTGTCGCCGCCGCGCGCCTCCGCTTCCGTGAGTGCGCCTCGGGCGTGAAGAGCTGCAGCAGCGCCGGCGACGCCGCCGCGCCCGCGCGCGGTCC
>KQ758850.1:2550170-2563086 GCA_001462505.1 Aurantiochytrium sp. T66
CGCGAGGAGGAGGGCGAGGGGCCGCCGCGCGCGCGGGCCGCGGCGAAGACGGCGTGGGCGGCGACGCCGAGCCTGCGCGACGAGCTCCGCGCGATGGTGGCGCCGCAGACGTCGAGCCGCGGGTGCGCCATCTTTGTGCACCAGCGCAAGCGCGAGTGCGCGACGCAGGCCGCGTCTCTCGCGGCCTCGTTTGTGCGGCAGGAGGCCTCGAACAATGCGCCGGACGCGCCAGCAAAGCCCAGCGCTGCAGATACCGTGGATCCCGCGACCAGCGAGACGCTGCGAAGGATGCGCGACGGCCCGCAGGACGCTGTCTTTCGCGCGGTCGAGAAAGGCGACGCACGGAGTCTCCGCGGCGCCCTCCGCGGCGCGGTCTGGGTGGACGCACGGGGCCCGCAAGGCGAGACGCCACTGCTTGTCGCGGCGCGCCTCGGCCATCTGGCTTGCGTACGGGTCTGTCTCGCGCGCGGGGCGCGTGTGGACGCGCTTAACTCGAGCGGGGAGTCCGCCTTACATTTGGCGAGCTACGCGGGCCACCTCGAGGTCGTCGAGGCGCTCCTGGGCGCCGGCGCCAGCGTCCAGCACTCGACCGAGTTCGGCGAGTCTGCGCTTTTTTACGCTGCACGCAAGGGCTTTGTCGCCATCGCGCGAGCGCTCATACACCACGGCGACGAGCCTGGTCACGCCGATCGTTTCGGCGACACGGCCCTCGAGCAGGCGAGCGACGCGGCCACACGGTCGGCCATGGAGGCTGCCGCGCGCCAGCGCTTCCAGCCCATTGCGGTGCGTGTGCCGTCATCGGCGCTCGCGACGGTGCTGAGTTATTTAGGCGACGAGGATTTTGGTGCAGCGCAGATGGCCTGCGCGACGTGGGACGCCGCCGCGCGATTGCATGCAGCACGCGCTCGTCCGGCGGCCTTCTTCCGAAGGCCGGTGGGCCGGCCACAAAGCTCGCCGGTGCTGACGCGTGCGATTTTCGCACGCTCATCACCTCGAGAAGCCAAGCCGAACACGCAGCGGGAGACACTTGTAGCCATCCCGGCAATCTCCTCGGCGCGGACAGCGCGTGATCGCTCCCGCATCCACCGTCCTGACAACATTGACGTCTTCTTCTGATCTGACCATTGATTGATAAAAAAGAACATGCACACCGCAACGAGAGAGAGAGAGAGAGAGAGAGAGAGAGCAATCCCGCGTGGGTGTTTCCCTGCGAACGAGCGTGAGCTTGAGCACCGTGATCCCTCACTATAGTGGGTTCTCGCGCCATCTCGAAGGAATGTGCGCGCGTGGTATTTCCCCGCGAGACGCATACGGTTCAGGCGAGACGCATTCATGACGACAGTTTTGAATAGCGCAATCACTTTGCAGGGCAACGATTCATCTTGTTCATTGTGTTCAAGAGCACGACCATTGGCATGTAGGCAATCTCGTTCACCAAGGCTCGCAAGGCCAGATAACTCCAGGATCCGACTTGATTCTACCACTGCAAGCACGCAAACTTCCACGAGACAAGAAGCGCCAGGATCAGCATCAACCTTGAACGCAAGCCCCGCGCAAAGCGGGTTCTACCCGGGCTGCAACCAAAAGCACGTTCTGCCCGGATGGAGTTCATCAGGTGCGCGTGCAGTGCATCGTGATGAAGAAGATCGCTGGCTCGTGATGCATCAACGTACTGTCAGGCATGCATGCATCGGTCGGCGAATGCTTCTCTCGCGGTGCACGCAGGGCACTCGGCGCGTGCAAGAGGCAGCACTTTCTTTTCGGGATGCGAGCAAGAGCACGTTCTGCCCGAGCGAAGTTCATCTCGTGCGCGTGTAGTGCATCGTCATGCAAAAGATCTCTGGCTCGTGACGCATCAGCGTGGTCTCCAGGCCTTTTACGCCTCGCTCAACGAATGCTCCTCGCGGTGCTCCCTGCACTGCCCGGCCCGTTCTGCTCCACGTTAGCCTGCCAGGCCCCTTTGGCGCGGTCGTCGTCACCGCGTTCATCGTCGAGAATTTCATTTCTGCGCTTGGCGCGTCCCTGAGGTCGATCTCGGCCTCTGGCTCGATGCCGACGTCGAAGAATGCACAGCGCGCGAAGAACGTGCCGCGCATCATGAGCGCCGCGCTGATGCTCACGATGTTCGCGTTCATCTTCTTCTCTGTTCTCGTTGTCCACGGTGTCAATCAACGCGCTGCAGACCCAAATCGGCCGCTTCGCCGCGGCAGCGCGCGCCAAGCCCCTACCTCGCGGCGGCGGCGGCGGCGCAGACCGCAGGCGCGGCCGGCGCGGCAGGCGCGGCCGGCGCGGCGGGCGCGGCAGGATGGCGCTGCACGGCGAGGCGCTCATCACCCACCGCGACTCCGTGGTCCGCATGGTGCTGGGCGCCCTGCTGCTGGGCGTGGCGCAGTACGGGTACTTTGCGCCCGCGCCGACGGGCCTCCCGTTCGAGGTTGACTACGGCCGCGCGGTGACGCTGAGCATGATCGGCGCCATCTTCTTCTCGACGGGGAAACACAAAGAATGAGTCATGATCATTCGCGGGCTCTGGAACCTGGACGGTCTTGGCTTTCAGCAAATTCCGGAAGAGTACCGCGAGTTCGCGAATACCAAGCGACTCAAGCTGCTGCGGCACCTCTTGTCTATCTTTGCAACGTGCAGCATGATTGCGCTGCTGCTACCCTACCTGGCCGGGACCTTGGATCTGCGTCGCGTGCTCGACGTCTACACCTCGGTCGCCTGGATCATGGCCGTGATGTTTACCAACATTTACACAAAGCACACCATCAAGAACAGGATAGCTGCGCAACGTTAGACTCCTCGGCGAAGGCCTCGGTGGGGCGGGCGGTCGTGGCGACCGCACGGCACCGTGGAAGCGAGCCATGAGAATCGGTTTTGGCCAAGGCCTGCCTGTCTCAGATCGCGTAGATAGAGATGTATGAGGTAGGCCGCCAGGCAGGCCTTCTCGCTCGCTCCAGCAGCAGCACCACCCAAATGTTTTCGCCAGATGCGGCGACTTTATGAATGACGGCACGCGTTACGAAAGCTTCATCCGGTGACAACCTCGCCAGGACGTGCGTCGTGCCCGACGGACCTCAAGTCATCTCGCTCTGGCTCGGTCAATCGATTATACATAAATCCACCTCGATTGATCCATCATCCATGTCTCCTCGGGCCCTTTCCTTGTTCTCCCGGCGTCGCATCTTGTCCACTTCCCAGCCATCAAACTCCTCCTCGATTCTCACGATTCTCATGGATAAACTCCGTTCCTCGCGAACTTTCAACTGTACCCTCCCGGCCGCCACCGAGCGCGATGGAGTTTCATCTCCATCCCCGACTCGCTCTGCACGCCGACGCGGCGTAAGCTCGGTTTATCGCGACGGGAATATCCCCTCCGTCCACGGGAAAAGGGATTCGCTAGGGCGGAACAGGGAAGGCTTCACCGCAAGCGCTTTATAGTGAGCGGCGGCGCGGGCCCCGCAATTATACTATCAGCCTGCGCGGGGAGCGCGGGCGCGGCCGGACCCGACTCGCGCGCGCGCGGGCGCCCGCGGCCCCGCCGCCGTCCCGGCCCCGGCGGCCCGGTTCGCGGCGGCCCGGGGTCCGACTGACTGGTTTGGATTGAGGTCGAGTGGATTGGATCGGAATTGAACTCGCCGCCGCGACCGCCGACCCCGAGACCGCGCGCGAGACGCCGACGCCAACGCCGCGCCGGCGCCGGCGGCGAACTCTCCGCAGGGAGTAACGTGCCTGCGCGCAGCGCTGGAGCCGGAGCCGAGGCGAGGCCGAGAGAGAGAGCCCGACCGCGATCCAAGAGGTCCAGACCGCCTTCCGAAACGAGGCCGTGCAGCAGCAGCAGCAGCAGCAGCAGCAGCAGCAGCAGCAGCGGCGCAGCAGCTCATTGGGGCTCTTGCTGCTCTTCACGTACGCACGCACGGAGGCTCGCACGTCGACATTGTCGTCTTCTCTTTCGTGGAGACGCGCTCGCAGCCATGGGCAATGGCGGCTCGGACCTCTGCTGCAAACTGCGGTCGGCGGCGCAGAATGGGAGGAAGGAGGAGTGCGTGCAGTTCCTCAAGGCGGGCGCGATGGTGAGCTGCCAGGATAACTTGTACAAATCGACGGCGCTGCACGAGGCATGTCGCTTCGGCCACCACGAGGTGGCCAGCCTACTGGTCAAGCACAATGCAGAGGTGGACGCGCTCGATTGCATCGGGCACACGCCGCTGTTCTACGCGGCCAAGGGCGGCTTCAACTCCATCATCAATCTGCTCATCGAGAAGGGGGCCGATGTGAATGTCGTTTCGACAAAGGGCAAAACCGCGCTGCACAGCGCCATGGAACACGGCCACAAGGTCGCCACGCTGCTCCTGCTCGACGCGGGCGCCAGGCTCGACGCGCGCGATTGCGAGGGCCGCACGCCGTCCCAGCTTGCCGCGCAAAGCGGGCTGCTCAAGGCCCTTGTCACCTGCAAGCTCGTACTCGAAAACTCCCAGAGCGCCAAGCAGGTCGACAGCATCATCGACCTCACCGATCCCAAGATCCCTACTCGGTCAAGGGTGCTCTTGCGGGCCTGGCAGGTGGCCAGCAAGATTGGCAAGCCCTTCCCTGTGCCAAAGACCTGCGCCTTTGAGGCAGAGTCCGATGAGCCAATGCGTTGTTTTCTGGCCTCGCTGAAGATGAGCCCCGCCGAACGCAACGTCGCCATTTTTGGGTGTCTCAAGCGCAAGCGCGAGATGGAAGCCGCGCGTCAGGCCGGAGCCTGCGAGGAGGCCAGTCTGGACGCAGGCAAGGCCTCACCAGCATTAGACGGCTGCCCTTTGCTCGCGGAGCAGCAGCAGCAGCAGCCGCCGCCTCGACGAAGAAGGATATCGCACGAAGAGCAGTCGCCAGGGAACGCCTCGCGCGACAGTACTGCGTCCAGTCGAACGACCTCGTCGCCCTACATGGCCGGCGCGGACCGCGCAGACAGAATTGATGATATGCACCATGCAGGCGGCGTGAGCCACGGCAACGACGATGCGACACGGGACGCGCGCACTCACGAAGGCGCGCATCACCACCACCATCACCATCACCACCATCACAACGCATCGATAGCCCCCCCTCGCGTTCCTGCGCTGCCGGCCCCCCGTGACCTTTCGCACCAGAACCACGCGGTCGGCGCTAAACGTGAGCTCGAACGCGCGACGCCGGCCGTGTTGGCGGAAGAAGCAAAGCTCGATGGGTGACTGACTACGTACGTGTGTAGGTCCGCCTCTCGCGAGACCAACGTTCCGTCTTGTAGCTGCGCGTTCGCGCGTCGTCGTCTGTGTTTGTGTCTGTAAAATTTCCTCTCCATTCTCTTTTTTGCAAGGCTCAAGCTTTGAACTTCTGACTGGCTGTCTTGTCGCCGCACCAAGCGTAGACCAAGGTCACAGGCCTTCATGAGCGCGATACGCTTTTCTTTCGTTTCCAGGCCCACGCCATGCGCGAACAATGTCACTGTGACCGCGATGAAACGCCAGGGTCCGCTCTCAAAGCAAAGGCTGAACGACCTCGGGACGAGGAAATCTAGTACAACTTGTTTTCATCGTTCGTACAGGGTTTTGTTCTCATCGTGGCTTGCAGCGCGTCTACAACTCGCCGTGGTGCGTCTCCGGGCTTTCGGAAAAGAGCGCGACGCGGACAAGGACGACGAACACGACGAGGAAAAGCGGGAGCAGGAGGCGCAAAGCCCAGGACGCGCGAGCGGCCTCGGCAGGGATCATGGCCATGGTCTTGTCCATGGACCCTGTCATGACGTAGTGCTTCGTTGCGTCGGCAGGGTTGGGCAGCGCCGAGAGGCCGGTGACCGGCAGACTGTGGACCTCGTCCAGGTGGGCGAGGTTGCGAAGCGTCTCGAAATCGTGCAGCGTGAGCCCGCCCGCGGCGTCTGCCACGCTGATCATGGGCGGGCGCACGTGCATGGTGGTCGCGAGGCCCTTGAAGACACGGGCGGACTTGCGCAGCACCCACTGCCTCTCTTTTGGCGCGGCCGGGTCGCGCATGAACTCGACGACGAACGAGTGGCCGCCGCGGCCGGGCTTGACCTGAAGCGTCAGCAGACGGTCCTCCGAGAGAAAGCGACAGCGCCGAAAGACGAGGCCGGCCGCCTGATCGGCTGGCACGATCTGCAGAACCTTGCCGTCGGCCACGTTCCATATCCTGCAGGTCTTGTCGCCCGAGGCGGTCGCGAGAAGCTTGCCGGAGGGCGAAAAGTGCAGGTCCTTGACGGGCTTGAGATGGCCTACGAGCTTGAACTTGCGCTCCGCCTTGAGGGTGTACCGGGGTTCGGACGCGGTGGCGGCGGCGGCGGCGGCGTCAGTTTCTTTGTCCACGCTTGGGCTGGACCCTTGGTCCTCGTCATTGTCGACGACATCCGGCTTGGGCGTTGGTGGCTCGGTGCCCACGTCGTTGGCCGTGTTCGCATCGTCATCGTCAGAAGAAGAGGAGGCCTTGTCGAGGTTTTCGCCGTCCTTCTTGACTTCGACGCCCTTTTCCTCGACCTTGGTGCTCGGCGGGGTCCTTGGCGAGGGTGTCGCGAGGTCGCCGTCGGCATCTTGGCTCTCGGCGGCGGCCGCTTCGACCGTGATGGTCCAGATGCTGGCCGTGGTGTCGTCGCCGCCCGTGGCGAGCAGGGCGCTGTCGGTAGGGCAAAAGCGCGCCACGTTCTGGCAGGCCGGCGTCGTGTCGTCGACGGGGTCGTCGGTTGCGAAAAAGCCCACCTCGCGCAGCGCGCACGCCTCCTTGTCGTAGCGCAGTACCAGGCATCCCTCCTCGAGACTACTGGCTACAAGTTCCTGGTTGGGCGCCACATCTACGGTCGTGCACAGCCTGGACCCGGTGTTAAAGGCGAAGACTTGCTCCACGCAAGGGTCATCCTGGTCGTTGTGATTGAGCACGAAGCCCGTGATGAAGTTGCCCACGCCGGACCGCGCCGCCCCCCCGCCGCCCACGTTGAGAAGCGCCTGCTTGGGCGCCGCGGCGGCGGCGGCGGAGTTGGCGGTCCGCTGCTGCACCTCGACGCCGCTGTCGCTGATGGCGAAGACCGGGAACTTGGTCGCCACGTTCACGTGCTGCTTCTTCGCCATGGCGCTCGCCGGCGCTCCGCGTCCGCCGCCGCGCGGATGATCTATAGATCGGTCGACGGCCCCGGCCCGCGCGCGCCAGGCCCCAGGCCCCAGGCGCCGCTCGCGCTGGTCTCCCGCGCCCCGCCGCCGCGCTCCGCTCGTCGCGCGCGCGCGCAGGCACGCGAGGGGTCGCCGCGGGTGTCGTCGTCGCCCGACAAGTTGGAGGTCTGCGACGTGGAGAGCGCCTTCTAGGGCGACAATGGCGCGCCTTGCAGACACCTTCATCCACCAACTCCGTCCGCAGCATGGAGGCGTCCTTGCCTGCCTCAATGAACGCCAAGGTCGGGAGCGTCAAGGTCGTGGCTTCGACGACTTCTCCAAGGAAGCCAGCATCATGGTGAACTTGAAGAGCGTCGAATTCGAGAATCTGCGTCTCAAGATGATCTGATCGTCGAAGCTTGCGTTTGCGAACGATGGCGAGAGAACAAAGCCTGCGGGCTCAACGTTCGCGAGAGATCAAAGCTGGGTGACCTGAGTTACGCTCGCTGATGACGGTCCAAGACGGTATCGTCAAGCAAGCTTCGCGGCGGCTCATTCCTTGAGCCTTGAATCCTGCTTGCAGATCGGGTAAGGCTCACCTCGGCCGAGATGTTGTACGGAAGCTGGTCCAAAAGGGCGTGTGCTGCGTAGACTTTCTCTTTGACTCCACGCCATCTTTCTTAGCCTAGATGTCGCGTTTCTGAAAGAGGGCCAAGATGTGCACATCTACGAGGTCACGTTCCAAGCAGGCTTTGTACGTAGCACGTACGTACCCGGTTGTCTTCGATGTCGACCACGTGACATTTCCTGCATGCTTCGCGCCTACTACGTAGAGATAAGAAAACCGTCTTTGTCAATCTCAGTCAAGGTCGAGTCGCCAAGACTTCACGAGTCGCCAAGATTCTAACTGGGCCAGTTCTACGGACCAACAGCACACAGAGGAAGTCTTTTCATAGAATGGCCTGTCAACGTCTGCGGAGAAACGTCTCATCGCTCCGCACTGCACTCCAAATGATGATCATCATCAGCCCGACAATCCATCGGATCAATAACGAAAAAGCGGGCTAACCGCTCCATAAAATAGGCCTAATAATATTTTGACATCGTGAGCATCCGATTCTGGACGGCTCTTCAGTGACAGGGGGGGGCGCGCGGCAGTTTGTCGCGTGCGCCTGGCGGTGCGGCGCGCCTGGCACGCGTCTGGCACGCGGCCGGCCGGCCGACCGGCTTCGGTCCCTTCGTCACGCGGCGGGGCGCAGCCGTGCGGGGGGCGCGTGCCGGCCCCGCAAGTGGGTTATAGCCCCCCGCAAGTGCCGCTTTTTTGCGTTACAGTGGCGCAAACGTGACGCAAACGCGACGCAAACACTATCCGTCATATTATCGTACGTACTGGACTCTCGTTCTCGTACTGCCCCGGGTACACAAACCAACTCGAAGGGCGGCCACGCGCGACGAGACCTCCGTGGAAAAACCCAGCCGAAGCGATCGTCGATCGATGCGAAGGACTCTTCACATCGTCCGTCATCACATCGTCCGTCATCACATCGTCCAGATGATCAAGAGCATGGACTCGAGTCGAGTTTCTGGGTCATGATCATGGGCCCGTGTGGTGCATCGTCTTCGATAAACTTGCTTGCTTACTTGCACGCGCATTTTGCACGCGAACTCCGACCGAAATCACTGCTGCAGCAAGGAAGGTGAAGGTGGTGGCCTCGTGGCGGTGGTAGTACGGCCTGTGGCCATACAACAGACATAGGCCATAGTATGGTGACAATAGGCCTAGGCCTTGGCTAGGACCTACGTTAGCACTACGTAAAACTGCAGAGAGCGTGTGCGTCTCGGAGTCGACTCCAAAGCGGCTTCGCAGCGGCACGGCAGCAGCGCAGCGCAGCAGCGCAGCAGCGAGCGGGCAGCGGCAGGCGGCGAGCGGCGGCAGCGGCAGCGAGAGACATGAACTCGGGGCGGAGCAACGCCAGCAGCGCGAGCGCCGGCCTGAGTTTCCAGCAGGCGAGCGAGCTCAACGCGCGCAAGGACCTCCTCAAGGAGGAGCACATCAAGTACGTGGAGGAGCACCCGGAGCTGAAGAATATTATGAGCGACTTCCTCGGCCAGGTGCTCGTCATGAAACCGTCCGATATTTGCGATTTCGCCAGGAGCTACTTTGCCGCGCACATGCCCAAGGAAGCCGGCGCGCGCCCGCTCATCCTGTGCGGGCCCTCGGGCGTCGGGAAAGGCACGCTCGTCAAGCGCCTCTTCCAGGACCACGGTGACGTCTTTGGCCTCTCGGTCAGCCACACCACGCGCCAGCCCCGCGAGGGCGAGGAGGACGGCATTCACTACCACTTCACCGATCACGAGACCATGCAGGAACGCATCGCCCGCGGCGAGTTCATCGAGCACGCCCACGTGCACGGCAACATTTACGGCACCTCGGAACAGGCGGTGCGCGACGTTTCGGCCAAGGGCAAGGTCTGCATCCTGGAGATCGACATCCAGGGCGTGCGCAAGGTCCGCGAGACCTCGCTCAACCCCTTTTGCATCTACATCGCCCCCCCGTCCTTCGAGATCCTCGAGCAGCGCCTCCGCGACCGCGGCACCGAGACCGAGGAGGACCTCCTGCAGCGCCTCCACAATGCGCGCGAGGAGATGGCCTGGCTCGAGGAAGCCGGCAATGTTGATGTCAAGATCATCAACGACGATCTCGACCACGCCTACACCACCCTCCTCGACAGCCTTACCGAGTGGTACCCGGTCGTCGAGAAGTCCCTGAACGTGTCTTCATAATTGTGCTCGCGGGCACTGGTCTCTTCTCCACGGCCGCATACCGCATTCGTTCGGGGACAGCCTCTGTGTGTTTCCGCCTCGGGTTTGGCCGCCAGCCCGAGGCCGAATCTCTGTTTGCCATCCTCCTTGCGTATAAGCAATATAAACGCAACGTGCCAAGCGCTTGTTTGATGATTCATTCTGGTGGGTAGCATGGCCAAACGGCCGCTCGTCGCACTCGGCGTCCATCATCCGTGCCAGCTACAAATCTACGAATCGAATGAGTTTCGCGCTAGCTTCCGTGCCAGGCGCCTGGCTGATCGACTTTTTCATCGGCACGGCCAAGACGACCCGCCCGGCTTGGTGGGTCTTCAAGCAATCAACCAACAAATACCAAATTATCATGGGACTGGAACTGTCTACCACTGCCCGCGCGGCTGGCGCTGCGACGAGGGCCCGCCCGAATTTCGCGGGCCGCCGCCGCCCCTGCCTCTGCCGCCGCCGCGGCCGCGGCCGCCACCGCGGCCTCGGCCACCGCCTCCACGGCCGCGCCTCGACCCGCCGCCGCCCCGCTCGTTCTGACCGTTCTGACCGAAAAAGTCCTCGCTGCCCTTGAGCTTTTCGCGGGCGCGCGACACCATGCCCATGAGCCAGGCCGGACGGTTCTCCACCGACGCGAGGTTGTCGGACTGCATGAACTCGGTGACGATATGCTCCATGGTGTCGCGGGGAAAGGTTCCGAGCGCCTCGACGACGCGGTCATCAAAGTCTTCCCTGCGCACCTCGGTGCGCGGATTCATCTCGAGCAGCTCGTCGATCTTGGCCTGGACCTCCTTGACAACCTTTTTGTTCTGCATCGACCGGAGCGTCTTGAGCTTTTCCTTGCGCCCATCGTTGTTGCCTCCGCCGCCGACTGTGCGCTCCACATTGATCATGCGCCCTAGCAGCCGCGTGTGGTGCACGCGGAGCGCCAGCGCCATGTCCTTGCCGGACTGCACCTCCAGGAAGGCGATGCCGCGCGGCTTTTGCGTTTTCTTGTCCGTCAGCAGCCGAATCGAGGTGTTAAAGACGCCGTGCTTCTCAAAGTGCTCCTTGAGCGTCTCCACCGTGATGTTGTACGGCAGCTGGCCCACAAAGAGCGTGTGCTGCGTGTACTTTTTCTTCGATCCCTCGCCGTCCTCCTCCTCGTCGTCCTCCTTCGCGCCGCCGTCTGCATCACCATCTTCTCCTTCTTCTTCAATCTTTGGCTTCTTGGCGTTTTTCTTCTTTTCCTTGTCCTTCTTCTTCGTCGTCGTCTTCTTCTTCTTCTTCTTGGACGCCTCCGGCTCTGGGTTCTTTACGGCCTCGGGCTCGGACTTCTTGTCGTCGTCGTCGTCGTCGTCGTCGCTGCCATCGTCCCGGGCCTCTTTTTCCCCATCCTCGTCCCGCCGCTTGCGCTTTTTGCTGCTCTTCTTCGCGTTCTTCTCGCTCTTGTTCTTGGCCTTCTTCTTCTTGTCCTTCTTCTCCGTCTTCAGGTCGTCGTCCTTCTGCAAAATGCTCTCCGCCACGTTTTCCGCGACCTCCTCGCGGTCCGCGTCCGCGTCGGAGGCGCTCATGGTCCGCGGACCGACTCGAGGACCGACCGACCGACCGACTGGCTGGCTGGCTGGCTGGATGGCGCTGCCCAGGAGCTCCCCGGCAGGAGGGAGCGAGCGAGCAGCCGCGCGGGTGGAGCACGGTCGGCGTCGCGCGCGCGGGGTCAAGGCGCTCTGCGGTCCTTTGATGGCCAGGCGAGTTGGGCCTCTTCAGGAGAGGTTAGGCCCTTTTTAGAGCGCGGAAAACTTTGCGCAATCTCAGGCTTGGCGCCGGTGACGAGAACTACGTGGCGCTCGCGAAAGAGCTGCGCGCTTCGGGTTCACTCCTGGACCTCGCTCGACCCACGCATGCTCCAAGAGTTGAAGGTGCCGTACGCAATGAACGCCACAAAGCGAAGTTATTTCTCTTTGAGGAATTAGGATGAGTTGATCTCAAGTTGAGATCGTCTTCACGAAGGCAAGTGCGATGCCGGGTGGATCAATCAAAGCTTTGAGGGAGAGCGGCAACGTCAGCGCCAAGACGATCAAGGAAAGAAAGCCATCGTAATAAAGGACCTCGCGACAGATTCCAGGGCACAACTTTACGAGACGAAGGTGCAGATTGCGACAATCGTGAAGCTCTTGAAAGCCCCAAAAGGTCCTCAAAACATTCTGCGCATATCGGGGACGATGCCGGCACCGTGGCTAAATCCTTCGCAGTGCATAGCTAGCTAGCTTGCAAACGATTCGGTCAAGATGACCCTCCGGATGTCCGCCGGAGTCGTCGCTCCTTTCCATCATCATGAGTCAGTGCTCGTTGCAGAAAGTCTTTGGCGCGGAAGCGCTGGGAGCAGGCGAGCTGTCTCGGGGCCGCAGTCTCCTGGCGACCCGGAGGCAGGGCGCGTCGTGCTCTCTGTGTCTCTGTGCTCTCTGTTGATTAGCGCAACCCAAATTCGCAGTTCGAAAATTCGAAAAAAAAAGATCGCTTCTCGTCTCGTTCGATCGATCGATCGATCCATCCATCCATCCGCGCAATCGCCCTCCGCCGCCCGCTGCCCGCGCGCCGCGCCGCCGGGACGCGCAGCCGCGGGGCCCTGCCGCCGCGCGCCGGCGTCTCCAGCGCGCCGTCCGCTACTCGGCCGGCCGCCGCGCCGCGGTGGTCTATCTAGTCTGATCGGCAACCATCGACGGCGGCATGAACGACGGGTACTACGGGGACGCGGCCGCCGGCGAAGACCAGGCGCGCGACGCCCGGGCGCAACAGCAGCACCAGCACCAGTACCAGCAGCACCAGCAGCGCGTGCAGATGCAGCAGATGCAGCAGATGCACCAGCAGCAGCACCAGCAGCAGCACCAGCAGCAGCACCAGCGAGCCCCCCCGCCCGGATTGGCGCAGGCGTACGGCGCGTATGCGAACTTGAGCCAGCCGATCGCACCGATGCACGGTGGAATGCAGCAGCAGCAGCAGCAGCAGCAGCAGCAGCAGCA
>KQ758850.1:2570050-2580270 GCA_001462505.1 Aurantiochytrium sp. T66
GCTTCGCGGCGCGGGCGCGTCAAGCTTGACGCTCGCCGAGGCCCCGCGCCCCTAATATGACCAGGCTAGTACGAACGGCGTCGCGACGAAGACTGCGTGGGGCCGCGAGGCCTCAGGCTCGCGCCAACGGAGCTGCGCTTCTGCCTCGAAGAGACGAAGTTTAGACCAAGCTCTACCCCAACCTAGATTTTGCGAACGAAAATGGTGATGGCATTTTGGGCGATGATGGCGATGGCGATGGCGATGGCGATGGCGATGGCGATGATGATGACGACGAGCGTGACGATGATGGAGGAGGAGAACATGCAGCTTGGGCGCCTAGCTAGATTGTAATCGAAGACTGTCGAAATGATGGTCGTGATTGCGATGATCGTAATTACGACATCCGAGATGAAGGGAGACCTTCTGCAAGATGTCCAAATCGTGATCGAAGACAGTTGACGCTGGCGAAGCTTGATCGAGTTCGGCCCAGGGACGTTGAGCTCGGAGACGAGGTCGATGTCGATGTCTCGCGCGGCGTGGCTGCCGCTGCTGTTGCTCGATGATGATGATGACCAGATAAGATCCCAATCCCCGATCTTCGCCGACGCTCGCCGCGACGATGGACGCGAGGCGCGCGCGCGTTGCGCGGGACCTGCAGGCGCTGCGCGAGGCGGCGGGGCCGGGCGTCGCCGGGGCCGACTTCGTCGTCGCGCAGAAGGGCGCCGGCGGGGATGGCGGCTCGGAGCCCTGGGTCGTCGAGGTCCGGCGCGCGCAGGCGGATACCGCGCGCAGCGTCGAGCTAGGCTCCCGCGAGCGCTACCTCGTGCTGCCGGAGCGCCTCGCGGCCGGTCGAGGCGGCGCGCTCCTGCGCCTCGACAGCGTGCCCGAAGACGCCCGCGGCGCGAGCTCGCTCGTCCTGGAGAGCCGCTTCGAGCACGCGGCGGCGCCGGCGTCCTCGGGCGCCGAGAGCGGACACTCGCTGGCGCGCAGCGTGCGCGTGCGCAAGGGCGCCAAGGACGACAAGGAGCTCTGGCTCGAGCTCTGGATGCCCGGCCACGGGCTCGTGAAGGCCGTCAAGCTTTCCGAGGTGGCCTCCAAGATCTACAACGACGCCGTCTTCGGCGGAATCCGATGGAGCCCGGAGGGAGACAAGGTCGTGTTCGTCGCCGAGATTGCGCAGCCTAAAGCGTACGCAAACGCCTTCAATCCCGAGGACGCCAAGAAGCCGGCGCCGTTGGCCGAAGACAAGCAGGAGGCCAAGAAGAAGCCTTTCGCAGAGTCCAAGTACGAGTACATGGACGATTTTGGCGAGACGCTCGAGGGCAACCAGCGGCCGGGCATCTTCCTGTGGGACCTCACCAAGAGCGACGCCGTGCGGCAGGTAGCTTGCCTTCCGGCGGGCGTGGTCCCGACTGACCCGCAGTTCGTAGGCGACGGTCTCATCTTCAGCGGCGTGCACGCGCCTCTGCGCAAGCTGGGGCTCAACTTCTGCCTCAACCGCACGACCCGTCTATACCTCATTCCAAGGTCTGCGTACGAGACCCCGGGGAGCGGCGACACCACGAGTGACACTTCAGGGGGCGCTGCGGACGCCTCGATCTGTCTGACGCCGAACCTGGCGCTCGCATACGGGGCGCGCGTTTCGAGCCAGAGCGGACGAATCGTGTTTTACGGGCGCAAGGAGCCCTTTGTGAGCCATACGACCTGCTTTGAGCTGTACGCGGCAGAGCTCCGGGGCGCAGAACTCGTTAACCTTCGCGTCGTCTTGAACCGTCGTCGCGAGCGTCCGGACCCGGGCGTCTCCGGCCATTTTGCAGGGCTTTATGGGTACCACGGGTCTTTTCGCGCGGCAGACTATCTTTACGGTCTCGACGCAAAGGCAGAGACGGCGCCGCCGCGCTGGTTTTTGCTACAGTCGCCCTCGCAGGGCCAGAACCTAATCTTTTTGGTCGACCTTGAAAGCACCGACAAGGTCGACGCTGTGCCGGTGGCACTGTCGGGGGACAAGGACGCTTTTGCCGAGGGCGAACTTACTCTGCTTCGAGTTCTTGGCGAGTTTGCGCTGGTGAGCCACGCGTCGACGACGTCCCCGGGCGAGGTCCTCCTCCTGCGATTCACGGACCGCGCGCAGCCCTTGCAGGGCCTAACGACCGTGGCCGTGGATGACCGCATGCGCTCGCGACCGCCGGCTCCTCTGCCGCGATCGATTGCGGATGATGCGCCATCGTGCGAGCGCCTCTTTTCACGCGAGCTGCTGCGCGAGCACCGTGTCAGCGTGCCGAGCGGCGCCGAGGGCTACCTCTCGTACGTTTCCGACGACTCGAGCGGTGCCGAGGGCGGCAAGCTACCCTGCGTGGTAATCATCCACGGTGGGCCCTTTAGCGCGTCGCCGCGCGACGGATTCTCGCTCATGAAGAGCTTCTTGCACCAGCAGGGCGTGGCCGTTCTAGTACTCAACTACCGTGGGTCGGTGGGCTTTGGCGAGGACTTCTTGAACGCGCTCGTGGGCACGATTGGCGACGTTGACGTGCACGACTGCGGCCAGCTCGTGCGGCGCGCGCTGGAGGAGCACGCGGATGTGTTGGACCCGAAGCGCGTCGCTGTCTACGGCGGTTCGCACGGTGGCTTCCTCACGGGTTGGCTGGCCGGCCACCCGGACTACAAGGACCTCTTTTGCGCCGCCGTGCTGTGGAACCCGGTACTCAACTTGAACTTCAATCTCGTGGCCACTGACATCCCGGACTGGGTCCTGGGATCCGCTGAGGGCAAGGAGCTCGAGCACGGAGTGACGCCCGAGCGCTCGCGCTTGCTCTACGAGCGATCGCCCGCCTCTGTGGCGGCCAATGTGAGCATACCGTGCCTCACCCTGCTGGGCGACTCCGACTTGAGGGTCCCGCCCCGGCAGGGCGTCTTCTTTCACCACAGTCTGCTGGAGCGAGGCATCCCGTCAAAGCTGTACGTCTTTCCCGACAGCGGCCATGCGATCGCGCCTACGGAGCAGAATCTCAATGCCGTCTTCGTGCTCCTACTTTTCCTGCACGAGCACCTCCTGCCGTAACGCGATAAATCTCTATCCAAGGCGTAGCGAATCTCCTGAGGAGGCAATCTCGAACGTCGCAAGCCGAAACTCGATGGTGGATGACTCACAAAGCCCCCCTGAATCGTCCCAATACGCTCGAGATCTTGTCCCCCATCTCGAGAAACGCAGACTGCTGAGATCGTGCAACGCTTCGGCATCCTTGCCGGCCTGGCGTTGCCGTTCTCGCGGCGCTGAGCCGCTTGATCTGTCCTGCGAGATCGCTTTCTAGGCCTACTTCTACAGTTCTTGCAAGGCGGTCTCATCAGCCAGCTGGGCGAGCTGCCTCGACGTCGACCTGCAATGCCAAGATGATGGACGAGGCAGAATTCCTTCGTCGTGGGGAGTACTTGTACGCGTCGTACATGCGTCGTACGTCCCGGCGGCGTCGAGGTACGTATAGTATTGTATGGTATGGTATGCGTCATCGCGGTCAAGATTCGCAAACTCCAGACGCCTCGACACGCGCCCCAGACCGGCTCGCGCGCCGCGGCTGCTCCCGAGCCCCGCCCCCTCTCCCCGCGCGCGCGCTCGGCACGCCGCCCGCCCGGCCGGCCCCTCGCGCTCGCCCCGGAGCGCGGCGTCGCGGCGCGACATCGGGCAGGAGATGGGATCGCAGGAGGCCGCCGCGGGCGACGTCGGAACGTCGGGCGCCCAGGCGGACGCGGCGGCGGACAAGGCCGCCGCGGCGACGCGCGACCGCTCCGCCATGACGAACCTGATCGACGGCAAGAAGCTGAGCGCAGAGATCCGGAACGAGGTGCGGCTCGCCGTCGAGGAGCTCATGGCCGCGCACGACGTGCAGCCGGGGCTGGCCGTCGTTCTCGTGGGCGACCGCCCCGACTCGAGCACCTACGTGCGCATGAAGAAGAAGGCCGCCGCCGAGGTCGGCTTTCTCTCAGTCAACATCGAGCTCGACGAGTCCGCGACGCAGGAGGAAATCATGGCCGCCGTGGACGACCTGAACGCGCGCGAAGATGTGCACGGGATCCTCGTGCAGCTGCCGCTGCCGGACCACGTCGACGAGCACGCGGTGCTGAAGCGCATCAAGCTGGAGAAGGACGTCGACGGCTTCCTCGCTGAAAATATTGGAAACCTCTGCATGCGGGGGGGAGACCCGCCGCTCGCCCTGCCATGCACGCCGGCGGGCTGCATCGAGCTCTTGCAGCGGTCCGGAGTCGAGTGCGAAGGCAAGCACGCCGTCGTGGTCGGGCGCAGCAACATCGTTGGCATGCCCGCGGCCCACCTTTTGCTATCTATGGACGCCACCGTGACGATTGTCCACTCCAAAACGCAGAACATCGAGGATATTGTGCGACAGGCTGATGTAAGTTTGCCTCCCTTCGTGCAGCATCTTTCTTGTGCTTGCCCTCCTGACCGACGAACTCGCTTGTTTGCCTCTTTCTATACACGCAGATTGTCATCGCGGCCGTTGGTCGGATGGAGTTCATCCGCGGGTCCTGGATCAAGCCTGGCGCCGTGGTCATTGACGTGGGCATCAACTCCAAGCCGGACGCAAGCAAGAAGGCGGGTTATCGCCTCGTCGGCGACGTCGCCTTTGACGAGGTGCAGCCGCTCGCGAGCCTCATCACCCCTGTCCCGGGTGGCGTCGGGCCCATGACCATTGCCATGCTCTGCAAGAACACGCTCAATCTCGCGCGCCACTCGCTTGGGCTGGAGCGCATTCCCCTCCGTCGCCGTCGCGAGACCGTCGAGGCGATCAGCACCTAAGCTGATTTCCGCGGCGCATAACAATCATAGTCGCTGTTCGTTTGTCCACTCCCATCCAAGAGTCAAGAGCCGGGGCTTGCAAAAGTTGCAAAGCGGGCTTGCTGTGCATGGAGACATCCATTAGCCCGGAGACCGTACGTTGGTGAATTATTACGGCAAGGAGATTCCTCGGAACTCGATTTTGATTGCCGGGTATATCAAATTGTGTCTCCTTCATCGAGTTCTCTTGTCCCAAAGCGCAAGAGTTTCCTCTCCCAACAAGCCAACCTTGATCCCCATCGCAAGACCAAGACCTCATCAGGCCTGATGATTGATCCGATTGATTTCCCTCGCTCATGACTCATTCCCGGTCCTCTCGACCGGTCCATCCCCTGGCAGTCAAAGGCGCTCGCTCGTGTCTCGTCGACGCGCAGGATGCACGCACGCACGACCCTCGCGCAGTGCACTGCAGCGCGCCACGGCGGTTAGGATCATCATCGCAAGATCAGCACACAGTAAGAGGTGCGATGGAGTGGGTTGATCTTTTTTCGACGATCCTGGACGAAGTCATCGATGATTCTACCCGTGAGTCTACGGATTTTCGAGGGGACGGTGGAACAAGACGTTATTCATATGAGGTATCTCCATACGGCTTTGATGATGTCCCGCACCTCCCTCGCAATAACCTTGTCGCGCTCCATTTGAGATTCAGGCAAAGGCTTCGCGCGCGCGAAGTTGAGAATGTGAAAGTGCCCTGACGCCGCGTCCCTGACGAAGTGTGACGGCAAGATGGCTTCGTGCGAAAAGCCAGCCATGTGCAATGCGTCGAGGCACTTCCTGGCTTCACCGATGGCCCCTTTATCTGAGGTTACCTGCAGCCCCATGTCCAGCGTTGCTACGACGTTGATGTTGTGCTCGGGCTGACCCACCGGGCCTCCGTAGATGAGAATGGGGACGTATCCACCTTGGACGTCGCGGAGGGCATCATAAACATTGACCTCGTTCATCACCAGGTGCCTTTGCTCTTCAATCTCCTCGTCACCACCGTTATTAACGTCACCACCGGCGCGTACGACGTAGGTCTTCAAATAAATGCTGAGCCCGTTCTGAAGGGTCAGCTGCTTGACGTTGGTGAGACGTGCGTCGGCAACGTGCTCGAAGGACTTGGCCCAGGGCACGGGCAAGATCGATTCGAATTCGTCCCGGCTCAATGGCAGGCGGGATCCGCGAGTCGCGTGGTTGCCGTCCCGCGCACGGGCTCCAGTCCCGTCCCCGCCTTCGCCTTCGCCTCCGCCTCCGCCCCCGGTGCCCGCAGCATGAGCGCTTGTCTGCGTGTTTCCTGGGAGATACGGGGGGGCGTGCTCCAGAAGGCCCACACGGCGACCTCCCTGAGAGATCAGGCGGTGATGACGCCGGCGACGAAGTCTTTGGCCTCCTGTGCTGCAATGAAGGCAGGGGCATCTCGCGGTGGATTTCTGCCGCTCAGCCGCGATCGCCACGACTGCAGAATCGTTGTGTAGAGCGCGTCTGTCGGGCCCGGAAACATGCCCGTGGCCTCGTTGTCCATGTGCGCGTACAGTAAGATCTGGAGGTATGCAAGTCGCACCGATTCCTCGCCGGTGCCCAGGCCGTGGAACCCCCGGCTAATATGTAGCACCGCCTCGTCTTCGGTTTCCTCACGATAGAAGAACCACGTATACTCGGTCGTGCTGAGCACGCCGAAGCGAAGACCCAGGACCACCATGTAGCTGAAGAGCTGGTTGATGGGAGCCATCCCTCCGGTATAAGATGGGGCGTATTTGACGAGATTTTGGATGTCTAAGTCGCCCCGTGTGGATGCCGCGAGACAGGGGACACAGTTTGCGGCTTTATGTTCGTGGACGAGAATAGCTCTTCCGTCGCGGTGCCAAACAGCATCGGGCTTTGAGTTTACAGGCGTATTCACCTCGAGTAAGTTATCAAACGAGAACTGCGGCAGAAGTGGGGTGAGAATCTCCGAAAGCATTGTGCTGAGGCACGCTCTGTCCATGAATCTGTATGCGCGGTGTACGGGCCAATTTGCGTCGTACGGTAAAGGACCTTGGAAAAGGTACCTGCTGACACGCCTTCCCTGGATAAAGTCAATAGCGTCCTCGGTACTGAAGCTTGTCCACTCCCGCAGATCCGTAACCTCGATGGCCCACACGGACGACGAATTTCCGGGCCCGAGTGTGCACGGGACAGATGTAGAAGCAATGGAGTCTTGGCACGCCGAAACCGCACTCATGAAATTCCGAACTTGTCCAGTCAATGTCGCCATACGTAGTTCCGGGACTGATAGATTCTACGGCTGCAATCAGACCTGGGTTGCCAACGAATCGCTCCTGCAGAGCGAGCACAGCATCATCGGTCAGCACTTCCGCGAAGAGCCCATTGTGCGATGCGATCGTACGAGGTTCCCACTGCGCGACATCCGCCGGACCGAAGAGAACGCGGGGTGGGGTCGAGACCGCCATTGGTGGGGGGAGAGGTTAGGAGGGCAGGCTGATTCCGGTTTTGCATGGTACCATGGTACGCACCTCCACGCATTCCCATATTCCCCGTTCTTCCCCCGCTCGTGCTCAGCTGGAGCTCTCTGTCGAGATTGTCTACGTGGTATTGTCGATGGATATTGTTGCGTAGTTTCTGCCCCCTTGCCCGACCGAGCACGTGACTGCTCATTCGGGTCGCTCGGCAGACGAGGACGAGGACGACAGCCCCCGCGCGCGGCCTCGTGAAACTGCGCGCCGTGGACGCGCTGGAGATGGCGGGGGGCGCAGCGTAGGCATCGGAGGCGAGCCTCTGAGTTCTCGTTTGCTCCTTCTCACGGCTCGATGAGCGGGACTTGGAAGGTCCTGGGCACCCTGACCTCTATTGACGGTTGGCGTCTAGGCCCCAGTACCGCTGCTACGACGGGATCAGTCTCGGCAAGCTCGAGCACTTGTCTTATTCAGGCTTCGAGGCTATTCTTAGAGACAGAAATGAAATTTGTTCGAGCTCGGCGGGCACGTCATGCCTGGCCTGAGCTTGGCCGAGCGACTCTTTGCGCCCACCTCAAAGACCTCCACATGATATTTGCCTTGTACTTATCATGCCACCGAAACTGCCTGCTTATATCGCTCAAGCTCCTTGACCTGGGACATCATTCGGAAAACGTGTACACGCTGCGGCTGAGACTGAATATGAGCGCCATCTGTGCGAGAGTCTGATGTCCGACGATACGTATCGCGCACGGATTCCTTCAGAAGCGTTCCAGCGATGTCGCGGTGGACATGCGCTGGATGGAGCTTACGAGGATCCTCATGATGTCATACAAGGCATCGTTCGAGACCGATTACCGTCTTTGTTCCCGGGCCTGGCACCGGCAGCATGACGTGCACAGAAGTCCAAGCCTCGCTCACAGTCAAGCGAACGTAACGATGATCCAACGAGAAAAAGCGTACGTGCTGTCAAGATGGAGCGAAAAGTATAGCTCGCACCCTCGAGCTTGGAAATCCGCTGCCTGATAAACGTTGGATCACGCGTCATCATGATGCCAAAGTCAATCGAGTCCTCGTGACCCTTGCGCGCACGCTGCCAAATTGTTGTGTTCATCATGACCTACTGTGTCATCCTCAAGTGCTCGGCCTCTTCGGCAGGCAGGTTTCGCACCATCAAGAAGATCTTCGAAGCGCTTCGCGGCCTGCGGATGCTGCAGTTTGGGTCGTCTCGCGTGGAGCGCAAGGCGCCCGTATGGTTCCTTGTTAGGTTAGTTCGGGTACGTATCCCTGGTACCGTGTCCGTGACGTACGTACTACGCAACGTACTTGCCTAACGTGTCGGGCAAGGCAAATCAACGCTCGCTCGTGCAGCTTTTGTTGCAGCCAAGTGTCAAAGCAGCGCATTCAGTGGGCCCGTCGAACGTGACGCCTCTCCAATTTTAGTTTTTTTTCGTGAAGTCGTGCGCCACAATGTCGGCTCCAATCTGATCGAGAACAGCGTTATTAGTCTTCGGGAGTCGAGGGTCCTAACGCGATTTGCGAAACGAAGGTCCGGATTCATGCACCTGGCCAAATCCTGTGCAGCTTGCTCCTACGTATACTGGTCTACTGGTACGTACGTATACGTACGTATGTATACGTACGAGCGTCAAAACGACAGCGACAATCAACGTTTCACGCCGTTGGGCGAACAACCGGCCAACCGATTCTCAAAAAAAATCAAAGCCGGAGGGGTCTAGGTGCCGATTGGCCTTCGCATCATGTATGTCCCAACTCAGCATGGCATGGGTCGCGCGCAGACTCAAATCATCATGTTGCACGCCATCATGGACTCCGTCGAGGTGAAACGATTGGAACCGAACGGGAAGAAACGTGTGCTAGACCTGCCCCGAGGCGTGGCAGATCGTGAGACGATCATGATGACCATCATCAATGATGACGCGGAGGCCTGGCCGCCTGGATCTGCGGGGTAGCACAGCACAGAGGGTCGCATAGTCCAAGATGCCCTCGTTCCCTTAAGGTGGTTCATGGTTTCCCCGGCAACCGTCCTCGTTCCCTCGATGCTGGCCGCGTTCGCGCCCCTCATTGCGTCCGTCGTCGCTGTCTTAGTTCAGCTTCAGCCTTAATTTCGGGAAATCCTTGGGCTGGCATCGATGCGGCCCAAGCAGCGCCGGCGGATCCTCGCGCAGCTCGGGGAAACATGCTCGGCGGGCAAGAGCATCTTTACCTACCACAGTCCGTGCACGTGCCGCGCTTCTTCTTTTTTTTTTCTTTCTCTTTTTTTCTCCTTTTTTTTTTTTTTTTTTCCTGAGGTCCCGATTCCCGCGACCGACCGTCTCTCCCTCGCTCGCCCGCCCGCGCGCCCGCGCTCGCGCAGCCGGCCTGCCGGCCGGCCGGCCGGCCGGCCGGCCGGCCCGTGCTCGGTCCAGCCTGGCTCCGGCGAGGCGCGCGACCGGCTGCTTGGCGGCCGCAGGCAGGCGCCGAGGCCACGGTATGTATAGGCTAGGCTCGCGTCGTATACATAGTAGAAGGGAAGGGGGGCCATGAATTCTTCGGCCCGGCGCTGCGCTCTCGAGGCGAGCCGAGGCCGCCTCGGCGCCGCCTCGAGAGCGCCGCGCCGCAGGCCGGAGGCCGCGCGCACGCAGCGGCCCCGGGCCACTGCAGCTGCGCGGCGAGGCTGCTGCTGCTCTGCTGCTCTGCCGCTGCTGCTGAGGTTAGCGGATGGCCAACGGGCGAGCGCTTCTTTTGCGGCGACGTCCTGCGGGTCAGCCTTAACGGGAGTACGGTACCGCGGAGACAAGCAGAGGCCGCAGCCGCCGACAAGGAGGAGCGTAAGGTGGACGGCCGTGCACGCGCTGGCGGGGGTGTCCACTCCATCTTGAATGAAAGAAAATGAAAAGGGCGATCGATCAACGGGAGACAGCACCACGTCGCGGCCGCGCAGGCCAGGCAGC
>KQ758850.1:2615626-2628562 GCA_001462505.1 Aurantiochytrium sp. T66
AGGCGCGCGACGGGACGCTAGAGATGGTCTCGTGCGAGTACCAGAACCAGTGGGTCGTCTTCGCCTCCGAGCTCGGCCGCATTGGGACCGTCGTCGAGGCGCGCAAGGACCACCCCCGCGACCAGACCAAGGGCGGCTACTCCGTCGACGTCAAGCTCGGCGACCGCGAGGACCTCTGGGTACGAGTCCTGGCGCGCCAGCTTGTCGAGCGCACCTACAAGATCGCGCAGAAACCGCTGCTTCTCATGTGCTCGCTGCGGCTCTCGGACGATGACCCGGACGCCGCCGAGGCCAAGATCCGCCGCACCATCGCGCTCTTTGACAAGCTCGCAGGTGCGGCGTCCAGCAAGGAGGCATCCGCTCAGACGGTCGCCGCCGCCGCACCAGCGGCACCAGCACACGCAGAAGCAGAAGCTGTGTCAGGAAAGGAGCCATCATCGTAAGCAGCTATATATCTTCATCAAATCCAGTCCGAAGGCCAGGTGCTCCCCTAGCCCTTGTACGAGGACAGCTCCGCCGAGGTCCAAAGACGGACCTTGCCGCTAGCATTGCCGCACGCGAGTCGGCGCTGCGCCTTGTCCAGCCCCAGCGCCGTCACGGGCATATCGTGCCCGAAATCGAGCACGACGCGCAGCGCGAATTGGCGACGCCCAGGACCCTCGGGCAGGTCCCAGAGCGCTATGCTGCCGCTCTCGTGGCCCGTGACTGCCACGATGCCGTCCTGGTAATCGTCGCACGCTGTCGCGAGACAGCACTTCGGATAGTCGAGACGCACACCGTGCAAGACGGGCGTCATGTGCATTGTCGCCAGCAGCTCGCCGTTCACATGCCAGTAGCTCAGATCGGGCCCAGCCAGCGTCAAAATGTTCCCGTTCGCCTCGTTGATCGACACGTGCGCCACGGGCCCCGTCTGCCGCGCGAGCTGACGGATGAATCGCTTCTTCTCCAGGTCCCAGAGCACGGCCGTGCAGTCGCGCGATCCGGAGACTGCAATTCCCTGTTTCTGCGAGGTCGCCAGCGAGCTGATCTCCGCCGTGTGCGACGAGAGAACCTGGACCTGGTCCAGCACCCACGCCCCGTTGCGCTCCTTGGCCTTGCGCAGGTGCCAGACCGCGACCAAGGCGTCGGCGCCGCCGGTCCAGATCCGCGTGCCGTCCTCGCTCACACTGCAGGCCGTAATGGCTCCAATGTGCAGCGCCTCGAAGACGGCTGCCACCTTGCCCGGCGTCGCTTGGTAGTTGAGCCCTCCTGAAGGGGGCACGCTGTGCAGGCGCAGCGAGCCATTCTCCGAGCCCCAGCTCAGGTAGTAGCCCGCAAAGGGCTGCACCAGCGAGGCGTCCCCCGTGAGGACCACCAGCTTGTCTGGAGTCACCATGATCTCGCGTGCCGGGCCCGCGGCACCAATATAGCGCGGCAGGATTCCGGACTCCACGCGCGCCATAGAGCACTGTCCGGGAAGCTGGCTCGCCCCGTTGGCCCCCGGCTGTTCAATGTGCGGTCGCGCGTACGCCCCTGGCACCACGAGCGGCGGCGCAATCCGCTGGTGCCAGCCAATTGCGGAGGAGTCAGCTTCTGAGATCGACTTGGCACGGTCGATCCGCGGCACCACGCGCTTCGGGTGCGGCTTGGAGAAGAGCTTGCGCGGCGTCTGACCGAAATTGTGAATCTGCGCCAGCGTTGCCTTCTTGAGCACCGGGTCTTCGATCTCGTCCGGGTTCACCTCGCCTTCGTACGTCAGCGGGTGGAACACATTCTGAGACTCGATGGCCGCCCGCCCGCGCTGCTTGTACCCAAAGATCAGGTCGATCCACTCGTGCAGGTGCTCGGAAACGTATTGCGACTCCAGCGCACGCCGGTGCATGCGCACAAAGTAGAACGGGTCGTCCTGGCTCCACACGGGAAGCTCCACATCGTCTACGCGGATCCCCCGCTGCGTCGTCCCAAAGTCGAACTTGTTACGGTTGTACAGGAACTCGGGCAGATAGAAGAATTCTGGGATGAGCTCCCGTACGTCCTGCGCGTTGAAGTCCTCGCCGGAAACGCTCCGCCAGCTCGATATGAACGAGTGGAAGAGGCGGTCGGCCCGGTCGAACTGGCCGCCCTGAAGCTCGAGGGCCATGCAAGCAAATGGCTCCAGCCGGATGAGGAACTGAAGCACGTACGCTGAGCACGAGTAGTGCGTGCCGTAATGGAACGGCTGCATTTGCGTCTCCGCCGACGTTGAGGCTAGGAGGGCATATCGCTCCGTGAACTGCTTCGCGCGCTCCGGGTTGAGCGCCCCCATCGGCTTGGAGAGGTCCCGATAAGACGCCGGGTCCTCCAGATCGAGCTGGTCCTTTGTGTATTGCTGGAGAATCCAAGGAAACACCGGGTACTGCGTCAGGTCGTTGTGAGACCGCCCTGCTAGCATATTGAGGTGCATCAGGTACGAAAAATTCGAAATCTCCCCATCCAGCCACTGCCTCGTCACCGAGACGCGGAAGCGCCGAAACGGCGCCATGAGCGCTCCCAGCGACAAGCCCTCCGGGTTCATCAGGCTCGACTGCGCAAGGCCCTGCATGGTGCTCGACTTGGAAATGATCAGGTGCGGCATGTCCTTGGCCAGCACCTTGGTGAACATCCAGTCTCGGTCCTCTTGCGAGTCGAAGACAAGCAGGAAATTTCCTCCGTCCACGGCGAAAAACTCAATCCCGACCTCGCAGAACATATACCTGCGCCGGTACATCTCCCTGATCTGGTCAAAACGCAGCTTACGGATCTCGTGCGCCGACATCGACACTTCATTGCCCGCGTCCGTCATGTAGCCCATCGACTGCGAGGCATTGGACAGCGCCGACACCGACCGCGGCACGCCCTGCCGCAGGTACACCGTGTTGCCATACGGCTCGCCGTGGGCCAAGATATGTACATAGTCGCCGCGCATCGTCACGTCGTACGTGTGCGTTACGCTGCGCTCGGACTGCGGGAGCTGCTCGATGTTGTTCTCGTCCTTGACTCTGTAGTTCGAGACAAAGTACAGCGACTTCTCGCACAAGAGGCAGATTCCGCGGTGCGCCTCCATCATGCTCACGTCCGCACACTCCACAATGCGCTCCGGCTGGCGCTTGCGGTCGAGATGGTCTAGCTCTGTCCAGATGCGCTCCTCATTCTCCCAGCCCAAGGCCGTCATTTCGTCCTCAATTGACACAGGGCCAGCCGTCACTGTCGTCGCCGGGGCTGCTGGTGCTCCTGTAGCAGCCGTCGCTGTTGCGGCTGCTGCTGTTTCACGAGGCGCGTTGGCGGGTGATTCTCCGGCCGCCTTCCCGGAAGTGCGTGCGCTCGCACCCGAGGAGCTTGAGGACGATTCCGCGGTCGCCTGCGGAGGCTGCTGCGCAGCCTCGGTCTGGTCCTCTTCCGCATCACTGGGGCCCTCCAAGTCGCGCTTTGCGAGACCTCCCTCAGGCGCGCTGCTCATGGCCTCGCCGCCCGCTAGCTGCGCGGCAGCAGCAGGCGCCTGCTCGACGGCGCTTTTGACAGTCTCGTCGTCCTCCGCGAGTCGGAGAGATTGTCGTTTCTGCAAAGGGTTCCTTTTCCGGACGCTTGTGAGCTCCGGCGCCCCTAGCCTGAAGTCCTCCTGCGTGTCTGCTACTGCCGGGCCTGTTGAGCTGTCATCGTCGCTGCTGCCCTCGCCTTCCTCCTCGGCCCCAAAGCCCCCGGGTTTCTCTGCGTCGTCATTTCTTCTTTCACTTTGGGTGTCGCCGCCACCCTCGTTCTTCGCGGCACCCCCGAGATTGTCGTCGCCGTCCTGGTCGTCTGCATTGTCATCCACGTCATCGTCCGCGTCGTCGTCGTCGTCGTCATCACCGCCATCTGTGAGTGAGCGCAGGCGGCCCGCCCTAGAGTCCACCCGGGGCGCACGTAAGGAGAACAGGACCTTGTTGAGCTCTTCTTCGAGTTGCTCGCCGTCCTCAAAGCCAAGCTCGGCCTCGACAGCGCCGCTCAGCGACGCGCTGCGAATACCCGCGCTAATTGAAGAAATGGGCGTCGACGCTACCGAGGCGGGTCTGCTGGCAAAAGTCTCGGCGCCCGGGGCTGCCTCCTCCGGCTTCCCCTCGTCCACCGCAAGGTGCGATGGGGCCGGCTCCGGGAGGTACCCGATGAAGCGGAACTTCTCGGTAAAGTTGAGGTGGCGCATTGTTCGGCGTCGCATGCGATCTTGGCCGTCACTGCAGTCCAGCATAAAGTACAAACCCTTGGCAAGCGGGTTGCTATTCTCAGAGTCCTCAACCGTCGCACTCGGGAGAAAAAAGTCGCTGTGAACGCCTCGCCGGAAAGAGTCCGACTCCTTCTTCCAGCACCGTTTGCCACGGAGCAGATGCTCGAGGCCTACGCGCTGCCACTGGCGGTGACGCTCCGCGGCCTCCTCTTGAGTGGTCGTCATGAGCGTCTTGGAGGCCATGAGGACCTTTTCTGGCGACATCCGCCCTCGCAGCGCCGGGTCGTTGCTACTCGCCCGGCGCTTGTTACTTTGGCGTTTCATGTACTCCACCTCAATGTGCAAATACCTGCGCCGCTCGGGAAACTCGATCTCGAACGTCTTGCCCATCGCTTGTAGCGTCGCCGGCGGAGTCAACCCGCACTGCGACTGGCTGCCAAAGAGCTCAATCCGCTTCACACGCGTCCAAATGTGCCTGAACCACTCCGGTTCGAGGGTGCCGCCTTCGTGCTGCTTCTCGGCCCATGCGAGAAAGGTGGGCATCGCCTTCGGGTTCAGGTCAATGTCTACTGGTACCGACTTGGACACTTCCGCATCCTCCTTGCCGAGAACGAGAGCGCGAAGGCCTGAGCCGATCGATGGCTCCATGAGTAGAAGTGTCGCTCGGCTCGCCGCGGCCTTGGCCAGGTCCTTGGCGAGGACCTCCTGAAGCTCGACATCCCCCGCCGAGATGGCCAAACCGAGGAGCCGCAGACAGAGGCCCGCAAAGCACACCACAAAAAGCGTGCTTTCATCGTACATGTTGAATTCTCCGCGAAGATCTTCCGGGATCATGTTCGCCATCACGTACGGCTCGTTGTTCGGGTCGCCCATCGGACCGGACGAGCTGCTCTGACCGTAGGAGCGGAGCACGTTGCTAATCATCTCATTGGTCCTCAGACGAGAGTAATTCCGTCGAACCCCCTGCAGGAGCTGTCCGACTGAGTCTGTGGTCTTGTTAAGCACAGACACGTCCAGCGACCAGAGGATCAGGCCTCGAGCGCACCGCAGAATGCGCTCCTTGAAGTCAAGCGTGTCGACCCGCGTTTCAGCCTGGAGAGTGAGCTCCAGGATCGTGTGTTCCGAGTATGGAATCCACCCGAATGAAGCGCGGCCAGCTAGATAGCACACCAAGGCGCCCACCTTGTTTGGGTCCGCGTTGTGCGGGAGCTTCATGCGACTTCCAGCACTCGTGCGTGCTTCCCATGTGCGGTCGTCCAGCATGAGTGTCAGCCGCGGCATAAAGGCCTGAACGAGCGCAGTCTGGAACCCGAGGGCTTCCTCGGCTGGGGCATCCCTAGGAAACGACTGCATGAGTGTCTCCAACAGTTTCCGACCGTCCTTCGCCCGCAGCGATGGGTGCTCCATGGATGCCGCTGCGGCGGACGGGGCCACGCCCGAGCTGGGCGACCCCGCGTCGATCGTGGCGGCGCCGTCTTCCGAGACGGCGTCGCACAAGAGCTCGCTGTAGAAGATCATCATGCCCATCGCGACGGGTCCGGTAAAGCTGTGGGTTGTCATGGTCGATCCAAGGGCATCCGTCGCAACCTCCCGCACCGTCATGTGCCCTCGCGCCTCAACAAAGAGAAGCTCCGTGCACATGTCAACATACGGGCTTGTCTCGAAAAAGCCGACAGCCTCCGGAAAGCTCTGCACGGCGATCACGAGAGCAGAGCACACATCTGCGCACAGCGCTTCGGCGCTGCGCCGCGTCCATTGGAACGCCGGCTTGCCCGCAGACACGGGGCTTTGCGGAGTCGCCGGGACCGTGCCATCGTCATTGACGGCCGAGACCAGGCCGCACAGCAGCTGCATGAGCGCCTCGTGCGCGTCCAAGTACCATCGCGGCGGCGCAAAGCGCGCTGACTGCGCCACGAGAGCGCGAAACTGCTCGATAAAGCTGGCTCGAAGCATTTCCACCGAAGAAGGAGCCTCGACGGTCGACTTGCGGCTCAGGAGGCGGCGTTTCACCCCGGGGCTCACAAAGCTGCTGATGCGCTCCTCGGTCTCGTGGACCTCACCCTCGGGCACGGCATCAACTCCAGGCGCCGCACCCGACGGAGAAGCCCTGCGCCCTGTACCATCGTTGCTGATGCGGCTGCTGCTGCTGCTACTGCTGCTTAGTCTCGCGCGCCGCTTGCGCTCGTTGGAGATTGGCGAGCCCATGAGATGGGCCGGAATTCCACATACGAGCACGAGAAGGGAAAATGCGAGGCTCTCGAGTTCTTTGTGCGTCTTTCCAGCTTCCACGAGCATGGCAAAGCCCCCGTGCGCAATAAAGTGCCGCGCAAACTCCGGGTTCTCCTGGAGAATCTCCACCAGCAAGCGCACCGCCAGCAAAAAGGTCTCCGAGTCGCTCTCAGGCTGGATCAGACAGGTGAACCAGTGCACCGAAAGAATGTCCGAGAAGATGGCGAAGATGGCCGTGCGGTGCTCGGCGAGAGTCCGCGATGAGTCTGCGGGAACCTGCTCTGGGATCTCAAGCAAAAGCTCGAACAGCATGCACCGGATTTTGCGTAGGATCGCCTCGCCCGCCTCGGAGAGGTCGTCATCCGAGGGTAGCGCCAGCCGTCGTCCCGACTTGGTCGTCTTAATCTTGACCAGATCCGTCACGGTCCGTCGTCTTCGCCGCCTCCGCCGCGGTTGGGCGTTGGCCTGCCCGACCTGCGGCATGGCCATGCCGCTGCTCATGCGCGGGGACCCGGGCCGCGATCCGGCGTCCTCGTGCGTCGATGACACTGTCGTATCGTCCGTTTCAGCGGACACGGTCCGCACGACTCGCTTCTCCCCGTCGACGTCCGGCATCGATGGGTCGGCAGGCGCCGGTCCCGTATCCGCGTCATCCGGAATAGAATCAGCAGGCACAGAAGCCGACTTCTCCTCCTGCGCCGCCCGGCTTGAATCATCTTCGTCGACAAACAGCTCTTCCTCGCTCGGAAGCGAGACGAGGATATGCTTGAAGAGCTCAAAGAGAGAGCGATGAACGAGGCGCTGCTTAATGAGGTTGTGCAGAAACTGCAGCGCGGCCGCGAGCACGTCCGAGATAATGCCCTCCTCGGGCGGAATGTCGATGGCGAGCGTGAGGATGATTTCGAGCACCCAGTCGATGATGTTGAGACGGTGCAGGGCGTCCAGATTCAGACGCACGTTGAGGTTGTCCTTGTCCACAAGGTTGCTTAGGCACTGCAGAATGATGACCACGAAGCGCCAGCGGTGATGGCCCGAATGCTGAGAGCCCCGCCAGACCTGGTGGTTCAGCACAAGTTGGTGGAGCATCTCCGGGTCCACGATGAGCGCATCGACGCCCTCGCCAAGGACGGCAAGGTTGAGCATGTTCTCAAACACCTGTGACGTAAAGAATTCGCGCGTGCGTTGCGCAATGCCAAAGAGGATCCACGCAAGAAGACGATGCCCATTAAGCTGGCGGAAAGCAAAGCGGTTGTACTCGTGGCCGCCGACGATATTGCGCAGGAGGCGCAGCGTCAAAACAGTCACGTCTGGGTCCGGGCTGAGCTCGAGCAACCGGAGCACGACCGCCACGCCGCCCACGCTGCGCACCGTGTCGCAAAGTGGCAGCGGCGTCACCGCAAAGGCGCCTCCGCCCAGAACGGCCAGAATCTGCTGCTGCCCTGCACCCGGCGCAGTCGTCGTGGCGCTGTTGACCAAGACCGTCCGCGGGACGTCGATCTCGCGAATCTTCTTCTCTACGAGAGACTTGGTATCAATGGATTTGAAGCCCTCGAGTGTGGTCCGGCGCCCTGCGTAGAAAGAGCAAATGACATTCTCGAGTTCCACATGGCCAGGCTGCAGCAAAAACTCGCTGTTGCGCTGCAGCAGGTCCTGCCAGGAGGCGCTCGGCAGGCCAAGGCGGTCGAGGTGGCTTGTCACGGACCCCGCGTCCGCCTCGTCGCTGCCGCGTTCATACGCGAAGACCTTTTCGAGCAAAACGGTTGTAAACGAGCGCGCATCGCGCATCGTGGCGCAGCTACGGCTCATGGTCCCATTGTAGTTGACGCCCAAGAGGTAGGTATCGCGTGCGAAGGAGTCCGTCTTGGGGATGTCGAGCATCAGCATGGGGCCGAGACGCCAGAACCGCACCGCGTCGCTGGGCCGGCGCGTGGCCGAGACGACCGGATCGACGCCCATAAACACGGACGTCTTGAGACCGCCATTCGGCATTGAAGTAGGGTACGGGAACTTGGAAGTGGCGACCTCGACACCGTCGCAAAAGAGAGTCATGCGGCCGTTCAGGGATTTGTCGATGATAAGACCGATGTTGCTCATGGCTTTGTGCACCAGGACTAGGTGGTGCCAGTGACCCGGGCGCAGGTTCAGGTTGGGAAAGACAATCTCATAGGGAGCCAGATCGCGCAAAAAGCGCTCGCGTGGCGAGGCGCTCGGTTTGGGCGGCGACTGCAGCGGCGACACCGGTGACGCCACCGGCGATGCGCCGGCTAACGGGCTTCCGCCCGAGCGCGCGATGCCCAGAAGACTTGACACGGCGGCGCTGGCCTCGGCAGACGCTGTAACAGCCGCCAGGGCTGCCCTTGTGAGCTCGGGAACAGGCCCAGAACCTGCGTCGGCGCCTAGATACCCGGCGTTGGCGCCCAAAGGCGGGCTTTGTCGGCCGGGTCCACTGCCATCCCCGCCCGCCGTCGCCCGAGAGTCGGCCCCGACGCTCACGGAGCCAAACGCGCCGTGCGCCGTGGGGGCGCTGCCGGCAGCGTGATGCGAGGCGCCACCCTGGTGGCCAGTTGCGCCGGAAGAGACTGCGGTGCTGGTTCGCGGCGAGCTTGGACCGGTTCCCGTTTGGGGACCGCACGTACGGCAGCGGACGAGACCCCCATCCTCGACGGTGACGCGGAGGAGCTGCTGGCCGTCCTTGTTGCGTACGGACGCTAGCACGATGGGTTCGCCGACCTCCTCGCCAAGCCAGAGCCAAAATGAGAGCGTGTAACCTAGCGGCGGTGGCCAGGGTCGCTTGCCGAGGCCTGCAATGTGCAAGTTGCCGGGCGCATTGTCCTGCACTGACGATCGGTGGCTAGCCTGCTTGGCAAGTTTGCGCGGCCCGCTTGCACCGCCGCGACCGTCGCTGGCCTCGTCCGCGAGCAGGAATACGTCGCTGGGTCCGGACATTTGCACGTACGGGCAAAAGAAGGCATCGTCGTTCCCCGGGTTGGCAGCGAGGTTGAGCACCTTGAGAAGGGCAAGGACGGTGGCATAGTCCGCATCGGAGGTGCTCTTGCGATTGTACACGTCAAAGATGGCGCTGAGCAGGCGCTCGACCGACCGCGTCGTCGAGCGATGGCGCTCAAGACTGCCGAGGAGAAGGATTGCCGTCTCGTGCTGCGGGTGGCCCGCGTCACAGAGTATCTTTTCGAAAAGCTCGTCCATGAGAATGTTGGGCAGCCAGGTCTCGCAGAGGATCTCACAGTTCGCGGCTTGCTCGCTGTGATCCCCGTGTACCATGCTGGTGAGCCGCGTGAGCAGCTGGCCCAGGCCTGCCTCACTCAGGAGCGAGAGCCGAATCGTGAGGATCTGCAAGGGGTCCACGTTTCGTATCCTGAGCGTGTCGGCGTCCACGTGCTCAGCGGCGTGCCGCACGCTGCTTCGGTTCCGGCTAAGACGGATCTCAATGACCTCGGTGATGCAGTCAATGACCATGTCTACAAGGACGCGGTCACAGGCGGTGCCAAAGATGCCGATTGTTTGGCATGTTGAAGACATGGACTCGTAGCGGATCTCCTCCTTGACGTAGGCGCGATTGACGATGTGATTGCCGGTCATGGCGACCGTGAAGACCTGAAAGACGCGCTCCAGCAGCGCAACGGCCTCGTTGCGCTCATCGTCCGATACTGAATCGTCAAACTGGCCGTCGAGGCCGGAGAGCACGTACAGCATGGTCTCGAAGCCGCTGAGGCGGCGCATGAGGTCCTTGACGCCGTGATTCTTTCGCATCATTTCCACCAGGGTGCCCAGAATCTCGCACTTGCGGGGCAGGTCGTGGCGAGACTGCTGCAGAATCTCGAGCAAGGCACCAACGTCTTGCTCCACGTACGGGCTATCGCCGCGGGCGAGCTGCAAAAGAACGAGAAGCGGGGGCGCCGGCTTGCGCATGACTAGTCTGTACAGCGAGTGGTGGGCGTTAGATTCACGTAGGAGCTGCTCGTTGACGGGGTCGCCGTCGAGCATGTCGCACAGAAGAGAGCACCAGCTCGAGAGCATGTGGAAGAGTTCGGGGTCGCCCTGTTCTGACGGCGCGTCCGCGGCCAGGACGAGAAAGGGAAAGAGAGCCTGGGAGAGGAGGCCGGCCTCGCGCAACTCGATGCGGTATCCCTCGTCGCTGCGAATCATCTTAATGAGCGTCTGGCAAAGAACGTGCATAATAAAGGTCCCGGCAGCGACGTGGGCCTGCTCGCCCGAGGCGTCCGTGATGGTCTGCCCGCTGGCATTGCTCGTATGGCCAGTCTCGTTGGTGGTCACCGAGGGGTGGCGCGAGATCTCAGCGCCCACGGATCCGCCGGAAGCCTCTGTGTCGAGACTCTGGCTCGGGCCGGCCAGAGCCGAGAGCGAGTCCGCCAGCGGGTAGGTGGGTGGATGTTCTTCAAGGAGCGCGGGAAACTCAGCCACGGCCGTGGCGTGAGCCTCTCTCTCGAGCTGCTCGAGCGCGTTCGGCTTGTCGGTGTCTTCTCGGGTGAACTCCACGCGGCGATTGATGACAAGCGTGGGAAGCGTGCGCTTGCAGATGGTCTCCAGGAGCGAGGCCGGACGGTAGTCCATGCCCATGGAGATGAGCTCGAGCAGCTTGGCGACCATGAAGAGAAACTCCTCGTGGACTTCTAGACTCGCCCCGAGGCTCACGAGCAGCGTGCTCATGACGCCAAACTTTTCATCGAGCATCCCAAAGTTCACCGGATTGGAGGAGTAGATGGTAAGGACGCAGTGAAGCAGCGGGAGTCGCAACATGTCCGCGCCGGCGATGGGCACGCGGTAGCGGTCCAGCTCCGAGGCGGCCTCATGTTCGCTCATGGTCATGTACCGCCAGGCGAACATGTGGTTGTGCCAGATGGTCTGCTGCGCCTGCTGATTCTGTGCGCATATTGAGTACTCGAGATGGCAAAGCATGCCCGCGACGACGGCAAAAGCGGGCTCGTTGCGCGCCAGAAATACCGAGTGTACGACGCCGAGGTGCTCGGCGTCCTCCTCGGCCTCGGCAAAGCCGGGCCCGAGGTAGACGAGCTGGCGCAAATTCGTGAGTGAGACCTCGGTCATACTCGGGACGGCGCAGAGGACGTCGTAATAGAGCACGTAGCCGCCATTCTCCTGAAAGTCGTCGAGGAGGCGCTGACTCGACCGACACGAGGCCACGAGGAGCTGGACGATGCATGTGAGGATGCCCACGCTGGAAATGTCGAGATTCTGGGCACGGATGGCGTCCATCCAGCGCGCGAGCAGGCGGTCCTCGACGATGTGGTCGACAACGGCTGCGGGCATGAGGCTCTCGGAGACGGCCTTTACTAGAGATGTCGCCTCGTCGCGCGCACGCGTGGCCTCGACAACAAAGAACAGGTAACGCAGGCCGTGATCAGGCTCGCGTAAGAGGCTGAGAAGCACGGACTCGTTGGGCAGCAAGTGGCACAGCATGGCAACGAGGCGCTGCATGACGTTTTGGGACCGCAAAATCTTGCCGCCGGCCTCCGCAGGTTGTACATCAGTCCGGGGCAGATTGACCTGGGTCCCGCCGGCGCCTTGGTACACTTCGATCGGGGACTCTACGCCCATGAACCCGGCGCCGAGGCTGGCGCGGGCGTGGCCGGCGGCGCCCTCGCCATCGGTGTCTTCTTCGTCGGTCTCCCCCTCGGTGACAAAGCCCTCTTCGAGGGAGTCCAGGCGATAGAGCCTGGCGTCATCGATATCGTCATCGGAGCGAAGGGCGAAAGAGGAGCGGTCCGGGCTGCTGACAATGCCAAAATAAAGTGAAAGCGCGTACAAGAGCTGCGCGGGGAGTCCGACAGCCGCGCAGGCGTCTGCGCCGTCCTCGAGCGCGCACGAGACCTGCTCCAGAACGTCCAACGTCTGGAAGCAGAGGCCTTCGCGCGCCACGGAGGCCTTTTGTAGAGTGACTACCGTGGAGTGTCCGGCGCTAGTGTTGATGCGGATGTGGCCGCTGAGGATCTCCATGACCTCGTGCAGGTTATTGGCACTTTGCAGGAGCGCGTCCGCGACGAGGCCCGGGAGGACGTCTTCGGCGAGGCGGAGGTTCTCCCGCACGACCTCTGGGGTCATTGTCTTCTCGAGCTCCGGGTCTGCAAAGTACGCGACCAGCGTGCGGTGCGACCGCCGCGCCGCCGAACTGCTCTTCCGGTTCATCCTGCCATGTTTCCGTCTTTCGCGCGCGGTCTCGGTTTTCTTCTTGGCCGTCGTCGCCTTGGCGCCGTTGCCGCCCTCGCCCGTTCCGCTTGCGCCGCGGCCGGTCGCCCTGAAGCGGTTGAGAAAGGACCTCATTTCCGGCGGATCTCGGGTCGGTAGCCTCGGGCCTCGAGGATCGATTTCTTTACGCCTTCGCTGCGGACGGCCACGTCGCCTCGCCTCTGCTGCTGGTGCTGGCGCTGGTGCTGCTCGGGGTGACCGCGAAGCCCGTCAACAAGGCGCGCGATACGGTTGATGATATCTATCTTGCGCTTCTTCGTCCCGCGCGCGGG
>KQ758850.1:2644451-2674387 GCA_001462505.1 Aurantiochytrium sp. T66
CGTCTCCTCGTAGATGAGCCCCGAGATGCGCTTCACGCCGCCGCGGCGCGCGAGCCGGCGGATGGCCGGCTTCGTCACGCCCTGGATGTTGTCGCGGAGGACCTTGCGGTGGCGCTTGGCGCCGCCCTTGCCGAGGCCCTTGCCGCCCTTCCCGCGCCCGGACATCCTGTCCGCCGCCCTTCCCGCGCCCGGCCGGGGAGCCGCCGCCGCCGCCGCCGACCTCTCGGAGAAGCCGGGGACCTCGAGAGCGCCGCGGAGCCCGGCCTCCTCTGCTTCTCCGTCGACTTCTTGCTAGCTAGCTACGTACGTAGTAGGCTATTGCAGGTATGGATGGTACCTTACCTTGTGCGAGAGTGCCAGCACCCCACGATCAGCGACCACGACGACGACGAAGACGAAGACGATGACGAAGACGACGACAGCTTCTGCGTATGGCGGGTTCGAGGATGGTTCGAGGCGGTCCGCGGTCGACGTCCAGGAATTCATGAGTCAATCAAGCATCAACAACAATCAACTTGAAGCAGATCATCATCGGGTAGGCCCTGTCAGGCATAGACAGACGTGGGTGCTACGCAATCATCACTCTCTGACAGCCAGACTTTTGCCTCATGTCACAGCCTGGCTGATGGATCGGCTGATGAGCTCTCTTGCAGGGCAGCCTGCAACTGTCCCTGCAACTAGGCCTAACCTGACCGTGGAGTCGTGGACCACTGATGACTATAGAAGTAAAGTTGGATGTGGAACAACATCGTCGTCACTGTGTCGGCACATAATGCATGCATGCCATGCCATCGATGGCCCCGTGGTCATGGTCATCAACTTGGGCTTGATCAATCAATGATCATCAAGGTTGTCAACTATGATCATTCAAGAACTTGAAGATGGATGTGTTTTTAGAGCGATGACGGAGAGTCGTGGGTGAGGTTAGCGCCACCCAGCTTCCGTGGTGCCACTGCAGGCAGCAAGCAGGCTTGGCTTGGCTTGGACAATGGCTTCTCCTTATTGGCACTGGCACATTGATAATTATTGATCGACAGTGAACTTGTAGCCTCTACTTGTTGATTGAGGCCGGACCCGAAAGGGACGAAAGGTCCTCCTTCCGCTGCCACTGGCCACTGTGGGCGGTGGAAACACCGCACGCCCTCTCATCTCATGTGGAGACATTCGGAGACAGACCATTTGTCGATTGATCAAAGCAAAGCAGGCTGAGACAAGCAAAGCAGGCTGTGATGAACGAACGCACCGAAATGAATTCACTGCCTAGGTAGAGGGCGGAGTCAGGTCGATCCGCGCCGGGCCAACGAAGCCCGAAGTACGTGTGTAGCATAAGATTTCTTGATGATGAGAGATTTTCCGTGGTTGATGAACTTCAAGTGAGAGGTGTATTTCACTCGCCCTTTTTGCAAAAATTGTCATGGAGAGAGGCCTCTTGACGGCCTCCAGGGAGGCATTCGACTAGAATTTTTGATCCGCTCGGAGGGGAAGGTTCACAATGGCCTTGGGTGCGGATAGGGTTACTTGCTCGCTCGCTTGCCAGGTTGTATGCGAGTTTTGGGTGCATGCATCATGGTCTGAGCCAGATCCAGGCTGGCCACTGCATTTCTTGGTCAATCAAGAAGAAAAAGACCACCATGATGATGATGATCAAGAGGTCCCTGCCGACAGCTACACCAAGTCCATTGCGTCCATTGCAAAGATTTCCCGGCCGGTCCGGGCCGGCCGGTGCAGTGTCACTCTCACGGTGCCATCTTTGCCACTCGAGCAAAACGGACACCATATCGAGCAAACTCGAAATATGCCCCTCTTTTATCAAGATGCGTGGAGGTAATCTAGGTACCTTATGGGGGCAGGATAAACGTTAGGAGGCATCCGGGTCCGTTGAGCGCCGAAGTGCCCAGGCCGCCAATGGGGCGACCGCCAAGTGCTGTGCCAAGATTGACCTGGCGGCCCGCTCGTCTGCATCCTGGACCTTCGCCAATGCGCCGACTGGCTGACTGCTCCGGTACTGAGCTCGAATTTGATAGTAGGCCAGGGACTTCGACTTCCGAAAAGAGTCGCTACGGCCTCGCGCGGCCGCTCGTTCGTTGCGCATGCCTGAATAGACGTCTGACTGGCCAGCTGGACACTGCAGTGGCCCCAGCGAACTTTAACTAGCTGCCCAGTTGTTGGGCTTTCTACTGGTAAAACTCCCCGCCACCAAGCAGCCGCCGCTCGCTCGCTCGCCAAGATCAAGTAAATCCCGCTTCTTCAAGAGATTCGAGCCGACCGAAACCGCACCTTCGTTTGCATGCGAGCGTGCGAGCGTGCGAGCAAGCACACGTGCGCGACGGCGCGCGAGCGAACGAGACGCTGAAGGTCTTCCCTCGCATCGTCGGGCCCCGCCGCGCATCCGCGTGGGCGCGCGACCGCTGACATTGCGCGCGCGCTCAGTCCTGGAGAACGGCTCGCCAAAGTCTAACTTGAGCGCGAAAACGCAAGGTTTGCGTCGCCCAGACAGCGCGGGAGCCTTCGCGCGCAGCTCAACTTTGACCAATCAGGCCGGGCCAGACCGGGGAAGGGTAGGCCAGGCCTCCGTGCTGACAATGGCGTCGGCGCAAGACCCTTCGCAGAGACGGCTGCGGCTAGGTCCCTCGCATGCGAGGCGCCCGCGGTTCTCGAGCAAGGCGACGCAAAGGCTGCGCTACAAGGCGCGCGGGGTGCTGGCAGTGGGCACTTTCCTCATCGTTTTCTTCACAGCAGCATTCAGCTACATCAACCAGCATGCGCAAGGCGAGAGCGTAGCGACAAGAGGTTCCGGCAGGCGAACTTTGAGCGAGGCCGTGCAGATATCGGAATTCTGCGACCCAAGGTTCCCCGATGTCCAGACGCGCATCAGCGAAACCAAAAGGGAGATCGAACTGTACAACAATCAGACGGAGGATTGCCCCGTCGACTTCACGAACTACGATTCGTACCCGGTGCCGCCCTTCGACCCGTGCAGGACGACAGGGGTCGCCGTGTACTCACTTGTCATGCTTTACATGTTCGTCGGCTTGGCCGTGGTCTGCGATGAGTTTTTCGTACCGGCGCTCGAGGTCATGGTGGAGCGCTTTGAGCTCTCCAACGACGTGGCTGGGGCCACTCTCATGGCAGCGGGCGGGTCCGCGCCGGAGCTCTTCACCTCCATTATTGGGACATTTTTGTCCGAGAGCAATGTCGGCTTCGGAACAATCGTCGGCTCGGCCGTCTTCAACGTGCTCTTTGTGATAGGCATGTGTGCGATCTTTTCCAAAGAGGTCCTCAAGCTGACCTGGTGGCCCCTTGCCCGCGACTCTTCCTTCTACGCGGTTTCGCTCTCTGTGCTCGCGCTCGTCTACTCAAACAAGCACTCTTCGGGCACGACCGAGATCGTCGCCTGGGAGGCCGGCCTTCTCCTCTGCATGTATGCGCTTTATGTGACCATCATGAAGTTCAACCGCAATCTCCAGTCCCTCGTGGAGAACTTCCTGAACCGAAATTGCCGTCGCAGCGCCAAGGTTACTGGGGTTCCCCAGGTCACGCCTGAAGGGGCCCTGCCCTCCAAGCCCGACGGCCCTCTCCACGGACCCGGCGAGGTGTATCGTGCGCGCCGACACTCCAACCCATTCCTGTTTCACAACCAGTTTCGGTCGGGCCTTCTCCACCTCATGTTCAAGGAGGGCAACATTTTGGACCATGCAAAATTCCACATTGTTGCCGGAGTGAAAGGCGACGTAAAGGAGACCTTCAACAAGCTCGACCTCAACCTCTCCGGTCACATCGAGCTCGAGGAGATGCAGCAGGTTCTCTCCGTGCTCACCGGAACAGAGCCTAGCAAAGACGATGTTCGGAAGGTCTTTGCAGACCTCAACGTGGACCCTGAAGAGGGCATCGACCTCGAGACCTTTACAAAGTGGTACTTGCAGAGCGAGCACCGGGTTCTGGCCGAAGCGCACCGATGCTTCTGCATCATGGACACCTCGGGCGACAATCACCTTGATCGCGACGAGATTACGGCCGTCATCCAGGCCATGCAGAAGGAGCGCAACGCTCCCCCCTTCACCGAGGACGACATTGATAAGGCAATCGCCGAGTTTGATGTCGACGAGAACGGCAAAATATCGGAGGACGAGTTCCTCAAGTGGTATCGCAAGTCCATGCTCTGGCAAGAAGTCCTCACCGAGGTAGCCAACTGCGAAGAGGACGGCGGCCCGCTCGAGCTCGAGTGGCCTAGCTCTCGCTCGGGCCAGGTATTTTTCATCCTCACGGCGCCTATTGTCATTCCGCTCTGGCTCACCATTCCTGACGTGCGCCGTGACGGCAGGGAGTACCTTTACCCCTTGACCTGGGGCCTCAGCATCACCTGGATCGCCATTTACTCGTACGTCATGGTCTTCATGGCCGTGCTGCTCGGTGACGCGATCGGCGTCCCACCCTCAGTCATGGGAACCACATTTCTTGCTGCGGGGACGAGCATTCCGGATCTCATCACCAGCGTGATCGTTGCGCGCCAGGGCTTTGGCGACATGGCCGTGTCCTCGTCGATTGGGAGCAACATCTTCGACATTCTCATTGGGCTTCCAATCCCCTGGCTCTTTTACAACATTGTGAACGGGCCCGTCCAGGTCACCGGAAACAACCTCGTCTGGTCCGTTGTCGTTCTCATTGCCATGCTCTTTTCCGTCATCTTCACAATCGCCGTCAACGGCTGGAAGATGACCAAATCTTTGGGCGTCACCATGTTCGTCCTCTATGTACTCTTTTTGGGCCAGGACCTTTATCGTCAGTCGCAAGGATGCTGATCTGCAACAAAACCAAGGCTGCGAGCGAGACCACCAGCATGCAAGCCAAGGATATGCCGAGCCCCAGGCGTCCCGACTTTAGAGTTGAGAGCGAGATTTATTCGGCTCGCTCCCACAATTTGGGCGGCATCCCTTCCCCAGTCGGCGCTCGAATACTCTCGACCATGAGATTCCAGAGCTCAACGCTCGCACTCTATCTCTGTTCCGGAGTGGGCACTATGTCCTGATGAGCGCGGTGCTTTGATGCACCGCGCCAGCACAGCCGGATCAGCAGTGTTGCGCCCAGAGGGTGCCTGCCATGGTACGGACATCACGAGAGACGTTCTGCGAACCAAGCATGGCAGCATTGCCGGGCGAGACGCTTCCCAAGTACGAAAATGGCTGGGATAAGCAATCTTCCAAGCGGGCGAGAGCAAACTTTTCGACGACCGGGCGAGGCCGAGTCTCGCGTCCCTGGGGAGCAAGTGCACAATCGCATTCACATGGCACTTTTCGATAAGCGCTCTCCACGGGAATCGGGCAATTGCGAGGATCATAATTCTGACAAGCCGCACAAAGAACGTACATTGCAGGTAGCACGCACTGCAACGAGGCGGAATAGAACGCGAGCTCAAGTCGTCATAGCGGATCTGACTGCAGCAGATCCGCGCACAGTTACAGATGCAGATTTTGAACGAAATTCATTGGCTTCACCCTCTGGTGATCTACCTCGAGCTAGGGGTGGACAGACGTACAATCCCATTTTCTCCAGAGTGCAATGGCGAGAAGACTCGCGATACTTTCGATCTGAGCTGCGCAATCAGGCGGTGGCAGAATCACTCTGCAGAGACTTTTCCTTCGGCGTCCTCGGCAGCCGCCGGCTGCGATAGAGTGATAAACTCGCGCAGCACGCTCGTCGCGTACGAACCTTTTGGCAGGCAAAAGGTAAACAAGAGACCTTCTCCATCGTTTGACGTTTCAGATATGCCCGGAGACTGCGATGTAGCAGGTGCAGGCGGCCCAGCAGCTGAGCTTGGCGCGGCGCTCGGGGCCGCTTGCGAGGGCCCAGCCTCGTGAGCGGTGCTTCCCGTGCGCTGCAGCTCGTCATCGAGGTACGCGTGAACCGATGGGACCTTTTCGACTTGAAATTCGAGCTGGTCCATGCTCAGTCGCGCTGGGCGAAGTGTCGAGCGCTGGTGAGAGAGCCAAAAGGCCTCCCAAGGCAGGTCGCATACGTATCGAGTCATGCGCGACTCCACCTCCTGCGCCTTTCCCTTTGCAAAGGACCCGCCTCGGTCGCCCACAAGCGGAAGCGCAAAGGTGATGCCCTCGGCACGGTCCTTGGAGGTCGGCAGAGTCGCTTCGTCGTCGACGAGACGCGCAGCGCCGCCAGTCTGGTTCATGACCACATCTCCCACAACCTCTTGCGAAAACATGTCGAGCTTGATCCTCTCGCTGAGTATCGAGTTGAAGACGGCACTCTGGAACGCATTCATGCTGAAGTCCGATTGAAAGGTTCCCCGCTTGCGAATCTTCTTTGCCTTGCGGCAGAAGCGAAAGAACCCCGGGCGCGTCGCCTTGCGTTTCTTGCTCCCGGGTCGCGCATTTTTGTAGGCGACAGGGTCTTCCTCTGATTCATCTGGCGTCTTGTTCTTGTCCGCTGTGACGGTCTCGGTTGCGGAAGGAGAGGTAGGCACGGGCTCTGGATCGGTTTTGGCAGCAGCAGCCTGGTCCTGGGTGGTCGTCGTGGCCTGAGCGCCGTTTCCTATGCTCGCGACCTCACCGTCGGACTCTGCATCGGAGAGCGAGTCGATGTACTCGCGCGCGATGGAGAGCTCGCGGTACCCGGCAAGGGCTGTGCTCGCATTGTTGCCGACGCGCTGGTCGCCAAAGTAATTGGCGACGCCTCGGGCAGCCAGATCCTCAGCAATGCGATGGGCGCGCGCCAGGGCCTCGTCCGCGCTGACGGCCAGATCGGTAATGAGGATGCGGAAGCGATTTCCGCGCAGGTGGCCGCGACGGAGCTTGCGCGATGCGCGCCTGACCTCGCCAACGAGCTGGACGCGTGGCGTGCTCGTGTCGGCCTCGAGAAGCTCTCGAATCTTTTCGAGGCTGCGGTCCGGCGAGTCGTCGATACTAAAGGTTTGCGTGCAGGTGGCGTAGCGATCTTTCAAGCCGGCATAGCCCACCGAGTTGCGGCGCACGCCGAGTACCTTTTCGAGCCGGAACGCGACGTCTTTGGTGTTCATCCCCGAGCGCCGGAGCGTGATCCACACGTGGTTGCGCTTGGCCTCTGGTGCTGCTGCGTTTTCGTCTTCTCCAAAGGGAATCTCCGTCACGTTAAAGTAGGCCGGGGCCTGCTTGAGCACGCCGCCGACGCCCTCGAGATCTTTGCTGCGGACGAGCGCCAGCTTCTCGAAGAGGAATTTCTGGCGCAGCTCCTCGTACTTGGCGGTCTCCTCCGGGTGGCTCTCGGCCCTCCTGTCGCGGTCGTCCTTGGGCTTGGCTTTCGCGGGCTCCTCCGCGGTGCCGCCCGGGGCGTCGCCACGCTCCGCCGCGGGCTCGCTGGGCCTCGGCGTCTCGCGCGGGCCGTCGCCGCCGCCCTCCGTGGCCTCCATGGCCGCCCGATCCCGGACCTCCGCTCCGCCTCGCGCAGCGCCGGGGAAGAGCCGCGCAGCGGCAGCCCGCGCAGAGGGCTCCGGGCGGGCGGCAGGCCGCGCGCGGGCGCGGCGCTCGAGCGGGCTCTGGGCCCCGCCCGGCCCATCGATGGTCGCAAGACCCTCGGGGTCCCCGACGCGTCCCCGCGGCGGCGCACACCTTTCGCACACCTTTCTTCTCCCGTTATTTTGGGCCGCTTTTTAGCCCGTTTTTCGGGGCTCTCAATCATTCCGAGTCTTGTCTTGAAGATGTGACAAAGCGCCAACGGGGAGCGAGCCGCGGGCCCGCGAGCGCGCGCGAGACCCGCGCGCGGGCCGCCGGAAGTCGTGGGAAACGAAGGCGGGGTCCGGGCTCTGACCTGGGACGGCTTCGGGGAGCGAGCCGACGAGGAGTGGGCGGCCGCGAACGGTTTTTCGGGGCCCAAACTCGAAGGGGTGGCGAAATCTGGAGGCCTGCCGCGCCAAAGACGACACGATTGAAGAGCTCGAAGAGCTCGAGAACTTGAGAGCTCGAGGCGGGCTTGGCGAACAGCGGAGACTGGAGAGAGCTAGCTATCAGGAGGTTATCGCGCCATGGAAACGAACGCCGGAGGTCTGCTCCGCGTACCCTGCGGACATACCAGATTCTCGTGGGCGGGACGCAACGCGGCCGAGTCGGTGCCGCCGGGCCACACATGGGCGAGCTGGTACGGGTCCACGACCTCGAGCGAAAACGAGGCGCGAGCGCGGGCGTACGGAAAACTCGCTGGCGTCATGCGCAAACGAGGGCAGCCCAAGCGAGCGCTTGCTGGCCTCACCACGGCGCTCGAAATGGCCCCGGCACTCCCGGCAACGCACTTTAACCTCGGGTGCGTCTGGGACGATCTGGGGGCCCAGACGCTCGCTATTGCGCACTTTGACCTTGCGGCCAGCCTCAAGCCTTCATTTGCTGAGGCGCTCGACTGCTTGGCGGGCGCCCTGCTGAAGCGCGGCGGCCGACGCGACCTCGAGCGTGCCCTCGCGGCCTGCGAGCAGGCGCTGAGGCTCAACATAGATGACAGCGCCGCGCACTGGAATCTCGGGAGCGCACTTCGGCGTCTGGGCAAGAGTGAGGAAGCCATTGATCGTGCGTGGACCGCGATCCTGGCGCCTGCTCAACGCTCAGACCCTGTTGTCGTTAAAGTGCAAGCGCTGGCCAGCTCATCAGAAGGGCCAAATACTAATAAGCTCGCAGTCGTCTGCGTCAAATGGGGCACCAAGTATGGCGCAGCGTACGTGAATCGGCTTCGCGCGGCGGTGGGCAGGCACTTGCGAAACACCGAACACGAATTCTTTTGCTTTACAGAAGACGCGGCGCAGGTCGAGGGCAAGACCTGTCCGCTGCCAAATAACGGCTGGACAGGCTGGTGGCACAAAGCCTCGGCTCTCTTCTCGGGCCACTTGGAGACCCACGTTCCGGACGAGTATACACGCATCCTTTACCTCGATCTGGACACGGTCATTGTGGGCGATCTTGATGAGTTGGGGGAGTATCGAGGCCCCTTTGCGACGCTGTACACGACGGACTTTGACAGAACCGAGGACCGCGCTGATGGGTACAATTCCTCCATTCTTTTGTTTGCGCGGGGCAACACTGCGCTCCAGACGGCCATCTACCGCCAACTTAATGCGCTGGGCATCGACCTGGTCAAGCGCCATGTGCACCGACTCGACTTCTGGCTCGAGATGACCGTGCAAGGCGCCGATTCGCTGCAGGCGCTCTTTCCGGGCCGCATGCTCGACTACAAGACCCACGTGCGCGACGCAGACACGGTTCCGGCCTCGGCGAGCGTGGTTAACTTCCCGCTGCGCCCCAAGCCGCACGAGATCGCAGACGCGCCCTGGATGAAGAAGCATTGGGTCTTGTCTGCCGAGTTTGTTGACACTAGACAGTCAAGCACGGCGCGAGAAGGGCGAGACATTTGACGTTGCAGCGAAGGTTGCTATCACACAGCGCGCCCGTCCCAAGCAGCTTGGGTTTTCCATGTGCTCATCAATATTCAGAATTGGAGAGCTCGCCGGTTCGTACTCGGGCTGCACGGCGGAATCAGGCCCTACAACGCCCTACGTACAACTACATGCCCGCTCGTCCATCCGCGTACTACATACGTACTACGTACCCGGTACTTCGTGCTCGGAACTATTCCGTTCTTCCGAGGTGAAGAGAGTTCAAGAGACGCAGCATGGCGTGATCCTCCGACGTCCGCACTGCAAATGCGCATCTGGCTCTCAAATCCTCTAAATCTTTCTTTGCCAGGTCCAGTGCGCAGTGCGCACCCTCAGGAAGAAAAGAGTTGCTAATCGCCAGCGATCTCGCCAGCACAGGCAGCACAGGATACTTTTCGTCCGTCCTCTTCCTTTCGGTGGGACACGGATCCTACGAGCAGTAATCAGGACTATTGGTCACTCAGAAGACAAGCCAGCAGCAGAAAATTTATCAGCTTCAACTCGTCCGCTAGGCCAACCCGGCGTACGTAACCATACGACCTGTCGTCGTACGTACCCGGAGGAACGAAGAATAGCCGTCTTCGCCCTCACCGCCTCACTCGGCCTTCGCGCCTCCGAGCTCATCACCAGCGTTGATTTGATCTCGGCGCCAGGCGCAGCCCCTCAGCGTCGATGGCCGTGGTCAGCCAGTCTGGTATTATCGGCACCACAATGAAGGCAGGATCTCTTCGTTTCATTCAAACTAGGAACGTTCACATCTTCCAGGTCCGACTTGGAGTCCGCGACGCTCGAAGCCCAAAACGCGAACCCCAGCGCCCCAAGACCCACCGCATCGAGAAGTCTCGCTCCGCCGCCGCCGCCGCCAGCGAAGCCAGGACCCCGAGAAGACAGTCGCCCGCGACCTCGTCCGCGCCGCCGCACCCGCACTGGCAAAGGGAGATGGCGCGCATGATGGGGCTCATGGCCGTCGCGGCTGTACTGGCGCTCGCAGGATCCTCGGAGGGCGTCCGCGTCGCGACGGGCGAGGGCGAAGGCACGCAGCAGCGTCTCCGGGCAGCCGTTAAGACGGAGGTTTCCGTGGAGGACCTGGGGGACTACAAGCTCCATTTCGACCTCAACCTCAAGCCCTTCATCATCAAGGATGCCGAGGGCATCCCCGTCGGCATCGGCGCGATGGACATGGATCGGTACGGCAACCATCAGGGTGGTGATCGCAACGGCGGGAACGGCGACGACGGCGATGACGGCGAGCCCGAAACGGGAGAACCCGAAACAGGAGAGCCCGAAACGGGAGAGCCCGAGACAGGAGAGCCCGAGACGGGAGAGCCCGAGACGGGGGCGCCCATGACGGAGGCGCCTGGATTCTCCAGCTACGTCGAGGTCCGCCTTGACTATCTCGACGTTTACCCGGGCTCTGACGTCGCTCCGGAGGACGAGATCGAAGTCGACGGCCCGCTCGTGGTGACTTTTGATCATGAAGCGCAGTCCGCCAGGATTGTTGGCACGCTCTTGAACCTCGAGCCCAGCTCGACCGGTGGGATCCACGTTCACGAAGGAAGCAGCTGCGAGACCGCCGGACCTCATTACTGGGAAGGCCCTGGCGGAGACCCGTGGGCCGCGACCAAGTGGGTTTCGGACGAGAACGGCATCGCCCAGATCGACGTCGTCACGAGCGAGCTGTATGTTGCGCTGGAGCGCGACTCGACGCCTGGCCGCACCGTTGTAGTCCACAACTCTGCTGGTGCCCGTGTGGCGTGCGGCGTGCTAACCGTTCCGGACCAGATGATGGCCACCATTTCGCCGATCAACGATTCTGGCTTTTCCGGTTTCTTTTATTCGGTTGCCAACGCGAGCGACTACGTGTTCGGGGTCTCCTGGGCCGACAACATCTCGGGCCCCTTCGTTCGCATGGCGGTGTTGCACGGCTATGACTGCCCAGCAAACGGCACCCAGGAATACGCGTACTCGAGCGCCCTCCACGACGCCGATGAGATTCACAGTGAGATTCTCGAAGTCGTGACCGCCCCGCGGGGCGCGGCTATTGCGAACCGGACTTTCACCCACTTCCCGGTCGACACTCTTGAGAACGTCGAGCACTTGACCGGAATCTACCGCAGCCTTTCAATTGCCTACTTCGACGAGGCGGATGAACTCATTGGCTGCGGCGATGTTGTGATGAGTGACGCCGATGGGCGCTAACGCCCTTTCCGCCGTTGAAATACTAGGAAAAATGCATCGCGTATCGCTCGCACAAGCAGCGGCCCCATAGTGATCTAAATCTGTACATACATTCATCGCAGACGAGCTACCACCTAAATATTCTCTTCCACTCTCTTGCGAGCTTTTTCACCAGCTCAGCCAAGACGGCGTCCATCTTTCTATTGCTTGCTATGGTTGTCAGGTATGGGTCTTCAGAAACCATCGCCATTCTATTTGACCCCTCGGCATCGCTATCCTGACCAGGCCTGACCATTCGCGGTCTTCTCAAGGGCACAAAGCTCACCGCAATGACAACAACGTGATGAGAAGCTGGCCCCGCCCACCTCGCGATCTCACAACAAGCTTCAAGTCGCGCGCTCTCGGCTCCCCGCACCAGGTTCCTATCGATTCTCGTCCGTTTCTCGCCCCCGGAGTCCGGACGACCGGACCCAGGCTGCTAGCAGCGGCCCTCAATCAAGCCAGCAACCATCCGTGGATCCACAACGACATAGGATACGTATGGACTACGAGGGCTGCCTGATCACAGTAAAAGTACGTACAGTACTTCCGCTCTCTGGTCGCCACATCGATCCTGCCGTTTCTGAGACGTCCCTGACCAGGGCCTCGCGCCGGCAGGCCGATCGAACGGTCGTCACGCAGGCAAGCAGGCAAGTGCAAGCAGGCGAGCGAAGACGGCGAAGGAGTTGGTTCGTCTGGAGACTTGTCGCGAAAGTTGTTGAAAGTTGAATTCAAGGTTTTGGGGTCCATCTCTTCGCCTCAGATTTGGTCCTGGATCTCTTCGTTTTCGGGGCCCTCAAACCCCAAAACCTCGAGACGAGTCATAACCCGTACTTCGCGACCGAGCCACCGACCCCGCGCGCGACGACTCGGCCCCGAGTAGACGCCCCGCCCCGCCCCGCCCCGCGCCACGCCCGCACGCCCGTACTCCGAGCCCCCCGCTGCGAAGATGGCGGGCATGAAGATGCTCCAGCGCGTGGCCGTGATGGCCCTCGTCGTGGCCGCGGCGACCACCGGCTCGGAGGCCGTGCGCATGAGCGCGGACGAAAAGGAGGGCGAGAAGCAGGAGCTCGTGCAGAGGCTCAAGGACCAGCTGCAGGAGCACCTCCAGACGAAGGCCAAGGACGCGGGCGACGACAGCTCAAGCTACACGCTCGACTTCGGGAAGGGCTTCAAGCCCTTCGTCATCAGGGACGCCGATGGCCATCCGGTTGGCCTCGGCGCGGTGGATAACAAGTTCAAGAAAGCGTACGAACAGGTTCTCGAAGAGAATGCCCACGAAGGAAGGGGATCGGGCGGCATGCCCGCCAACGAGACCGCTTCGACGGCCCCGATCATTTCCGAGGATTTCGTGCTCCATGTCAACTCTCTCGGACCCTATCCCGGCGCCAACATCGCCCCGGAGGACGAGGTCAAGGTCGACTCGCCTCTCATCATTACCTTTGACGAGGACGCGAACTCCGCCACCATCACCGGCACGCTCTCGGGTCTCGAACCCAGCGCGACCGGCGGTATTCATGTGCACGAGGGCAGCCGCTGCGAGACCGCCGGTCCGCACTACTGGGAAGGCCCTGGCGCGGATCCCTGGGCGGCGGCCAAGTGGGTTTCTGACGAGAACGGCGTCGCGCACCTCGACATCACCACGACCCAGCCGTACGTTGCGCTGGAGCGCGACTCCACGCCCGGTCGGACCGTTGTGGTCCACAATGCCGCTGGCGCTCGCGTGGCCTGCAGCTGCATCCATGCCAAGGACCAGCTGCAGGCAACGGTTCTGCCCTTGAATGATTCCGGAATGTCCGGCTTCGTCTACACGGCGGTCGACACCAAGGACATGGTCTACGGGTACGCCTGGGCTGATGGCCTCACCGCCGAGAACAAGGTCACTATCTCCGCTCTCCACAAGTTCAAGTGCCCGAAGGACGGGAAGCTGTCCAAGAAGAAGCTGTCCGAGGCCAAGGTTCTCATTTCTGGAGAGCTGGACGTCATCTCCGATGTCCGCGGAACGGCGCCGGTGAACCGGACTTTCGTTTACTTTCCCATCGACACGGTCGACCGCCTCGAGGCCTACCGCAAGCACTTCAAGCACCTCGCAGTGGTCTACTCTGACGAGTCCGGTATGCCCATTGGGTGCGGCGACGCCGGCGAGTCGCACGCGGACTAAACGTGAGCCAGACTCACCCACTTCACGTGAGTTCGCACAAGCCCATCGCACCAGGCCAAGCTCCAATCACGCTCATAAGTCAACAATTTACTTCTTCGTTCAAGTTTTGCTACCTTTGGGCGTAGTACCCTTGGCACTGTGGCGCCGAAAAGAGAAGAGAGCCAAGCTTCGGTAGAAAAAAAGCAAAAAGCGCAAAAAGCGGATCTGCGCAACCCATTTTGCCAACGGCTATAAGGCTCTCGAGACAGGGTTTCCGCACGCTCGACCCCGGCGAGCTCGGCCTCGTGGACCTTCTGGACCTTCTGAGAGCCGCAGACACCGTCCGCAGCAGGCGGAAACGCGCGCGTGTGCTCTCGAGGTTTTCGTGCACGAGCAGACCTCGAGGTCTCGGGCCTCGCCTCGCTTCCGGGTGTCGGCTTGTGGCGGCGCTCTGGTGAACTCCGTATCGCGAGTCGCAAGCGCCGAGAGGGCGCCGAGTTGAGAATGCCGCGACCTGCGGAGACGCAGCAGAAGCGTCGGGGGCCCTTGCCGAATGGGAAGAACGTGCAGCGGCCCAGCAGGGCGAAGGGAAAGCAGAGCGCAGCGCGCAGAGCGTCCGCAGGTCGCATGCTTCTCGACTTCGGCGAGCCTGTTTACAAGGCGGGCGCCCGCCTGCTCGTCTCCGACGCCACGGCCAAGATAATCTCCAGGGTCTTTGTTCCCATCGAGCTCAGGCTGGAGCGCCTTCCCGAAGACCACGAAAACTTTCTTCGCGAGCCCTCACCCGAAGCGACTCGCAGCGCCAGCCGAGCGCTCTGCGTGGTTGCGCAGGAACCGAAAACGCGGGCAAAATCTAGGTTGGTTCTGCGAGACTTCGACGTCGCCGCCTTTCGGAAAAGTCTTCAAGGGAGAAACGACGTGGGCAGCGACGCCCGCGCGTCAGAAGTGCTCGACTCGGGCCTAGAGGCCATGCAAGCCTGGCTGCAGGGGCGCCCCGGTGCTAGTATGCCCCCGACCTCTGCGTTGACGCTGGTACTCGGCAATATTCTTTGCTGCGCCAGAGACAAGAATCGCTTCGAAGTCCACTGCGACGTGACCCGTCTGCCCAAGCTGGAGCGAGCCGCGCTCAGAAGTCAGCAGCTGTCCGAAACCCGGAAGAAGGAGAGTCACAGGATCGAGCATCAGGGTTCCCGAGAAATCAAGCTCGCTCCAGGCGAGGGACCGCCGCGCCGCAACGACAATGAGTGGGCCCTCGGCTGTGACGTCTCCGACTCCGAGTCCGAGTCCGCAGACGAGGCCGCCCCGGCAGCTTACCAGACCACGCAAAATATTAAAGAGCAAAACGAGCGAGTGCGAGCGGCGCGCGCAGCGAGCGTGGGCGATCATGTCTCGGTCGCAGAGCTTGCAGTTCGGTCCATTGCAGGCGAGCTGCGCCGCCAGCAAGACGGCTTGGACGAGCAGAGCGTTACGGCCGCCGCCTTCGAAGCACGCGAGGCCCGCAAGCTGGGAAAGCTGCGCGACGAGCATGCCAAACGCCAAGAAGAAAACCGCGCCTACCGGATGAAAATGCACGAGGCTGTGGCGGCTAATGAATTGGCACTCAAGCTCGAGGCCAAGGCAAGACGGGACAAGGTGCGCCATGTACGGGATATGGCACGCATGAAATGGAGCTGCTTTCCCTTTGCCAATGGGGGTCGCTGGCAAAAAGGGGTGGTCATCGGCCCAGGCCCGCTTCCCATCCGCAAGCTTGCGCTGCTTCGTAGACCGCACCACGAAAACGGAGTCTTCGGGAGTGAAGACGCCCATCGTCCAGGTTCGTATGGCAGTGCTGATGCTGACGCCGACGGCGCAAGTCAGGCCCTTTCGTCGCTTGGCTCGGGACAGGGAGGCTCCAAGGGTGCCCATAATCAACATGATCGCCTCGCCGCGGCCTTCCAGCTTCTGCGGGGCCTCGCGAAAACGTACGACTCCCACTACCTCGACTTTGATCGCGCCTTTCACCGACTCGACCGCAAGTCTCGGGGCTTTCTGCGCCCGGGTGATCTTCGCGTAATGCTTCGTCCGCTTCGACTCACGGAGGACGACACCACGCTTCTTTGGTCTCATTTTGATCGGAACGGCTCGGGGTTCGTTTCCAAGGATGACCTCGTTTGGGGCTTTTACAACAAGCGCCAAGTCCTGCGCGAGGCGCAGCGAACCGACGAGTCGGTGCTCTATCGCGCCGACGTTCTCGACCGCATCCTGCACCAGCGCGGGTCTCCAGACTCGCTCGATTCCTGCGGCGACCGCAATGCTGCGGAAGGCGGTGTTGCCGTCAGCAGCAAGAGCAACAGCGAGACCCGCCGCAGTGAGCTCACGCAAGTCCACGTGCGCATCGGCGGTCTGCGCGGCCTGCGAGGCGTTCCGGCTCGCTACAGCGTCTTCTGCATCGCCTCGAGCTGCCAAATTTGCAAGGAGGAGGGCGAAGACACGCTTGTCATCTCAAGCGAGTCCCGCAGCGGCGCCGCAGTCGCCAGTCTCGCTGGGACGGGCCCGATCGACTCGGCCGAGGCCACGTGGACGGCCAGCGCAGCCCACATTGAGCTTACCGGTATCTCCCAAGACCTTCTTGAGATGGAGCACATTCTGCTCGAGTTCCGGGCCACTGCGCCGGGCGCGACCTCGGATGTCAAGTCCCTTTTTCTGGGCGAGATTTTCTTCCCGCTCACGCAGCTGGATCTGCGGACAGCGCGGAACCCAGTGTGGGTGTCTTTGCGCCACGGAGACCATCGCGGAGAGGCCCTAGTCCAGGTCTGCGTCGGCGAGCCTTCTGCGACGCACTTCGAGACCTCACAGCCCCGCGCAACGAGTGCACCGGCGACGAACCAGATCGCAGAGGATGTCGACCGCTTTCCGCGCGAGCGCGCCGCAGCGCAGACCCTCTTGCTCTCCCTATTACAAGATGCCATGAACCCGCCTCAAAGGCGTCCCAAATCTGCTGGTGAGACCACTGAAGCAGCGGAACTCGAGGATGCCCGCTTCGAGGAAGAGCGAATTGAGGCGAGATCGAAGCTACAAGAACTTCTCGCGTTCGGCAGGTGAGCCAAGCTGCCGCCGCTACCGCCCATAATTACGAGTGATAAGCATCTCTTTGTGATCAACGTTATAAAGTACGGTAACCTATCGGCGTCCTCGGGGCTTACCACGGCCGCGACCGCCACGGCCGCCACTGCCATGTCCACCACGGCCGCCGCCGCCACGGCCGCCGCCGCCACGGCCGCCACTGCCTCGACCGCGACCGCCATGCCCGCCACGACCGCCACGGCCGCCACGGCCTCTCTGGCCCTGTGCCCGCCGTCTTGACTCGGCGAAGTCGCTGCTCTCCTGCTTCTGCAGCCACTTCTTTTCCTTGGCGGACTCTGGTTCGCCCTCCAGAAGCTGCGCAAAAGCATCGGCGTCGGCAAAGCTCGCCGCGGTCTTGTTGCGCTTTCGGGGCCGCGAGCTCTCGCCTGCCTCCTCATCGTCGTCACCATCGCTTTCCTCGTCCTCGTCATCGTCCGAATCAGCAAAGGCAAAGACACCCCCGGCATCGTCGTCCATGTCCTCGTCCTCGTCCTCGTCCGAATCGTCCTCCATTAAGGCTTCTCCATCGAGCACCGCGTCCTCGTCGGCGTCAGAATCCGAGTCCTCGTCTCCAAAGAGCTCCGCCTCAGTTCCTGCGGCCGGGGCCTTCTTGGTGGTCTTCCCCTTGCGTGTTTTCTTTCCGGCAGGCGCCCCGTCGTCTTCTCCGTCCTCGTCCTCGCTGTAGTCGAGATCGAGATCCAAATTTCCGTCAATATCTGGGTTGCCAAAGGTGCTCTGCATGAGGTCTTCCGCAAGTTTGTCCGCGTAAGCGTCGACCTTGTCTTCCTCGTCGTTGAGGAAAGGGTCGCTCGAGCCGGACTTGGAGTTGGCCAGCTTCTCGTATAGGTCGCTGCGAAGATCGCGGTTTTGCTGTTGCGCCTGGCGGTGGAAGTACTCGTGGAAGAAACGATCCTCCTCGGGGACCTCCTCTTCGGACTTGAGAAGAAACTTGGCCGAGTTGACCGCGTCAGCAGTGGCCTTGCGGCCCATGCGAGCGATGCGACCGTGCATGCCAAAGGCGTGCTTGTTGTCGTTCGACTTGAGGGTGTCAATGTCGCGCTGGCGCGGATTGCGGTAGACAAAGCGATCCAGGAAGGCCGTGCCACTAAAGTCGCGGAGCGGGTCCCCCTCGTACGCCAGACTGCTCGGGTCCTTGAGTAAGTCCAGGGCGAACTTGCGGACAGATGGGTGGTAGTGCCGCGCAAAGGCGGAAATTTCCCACATCAAGCAGGACTTCGAGCACCCGGCGAACCGCGGCTCGCGCTTGCTTGGGTCGTAGACGTCGCCGCCAGAGTCCCCGTCGACCAGAGCTGAGGCATTGGCGCCTTGTGCGTCCGCCGAAGCAGACTTTCCCTGGGCACTTGCATCATCCGCCTCGTCGCTCTCGTCGTTTTCTTCGTCGACCACCAGGAGCTTGAGTTTTTGTTTCTGCGAGTCATCCTCGTCCTCGTCGTCTTCGTCGTCTTCGTCGTCGCTCGAGTTCGCCTTTGTCTCCTCCTTGGTGTCTGCTTCGGCCTCGGGCTGTGCGTCGCGCGCAGGGATGGCGGACTCTGAACCCAAGACCATCTCGTTAAGAACAGGGCGTTCCCGGATGACCGCAGAAACGAGCACGAGCACGCCGGCCGCAAAGGGTGCCGAGGAGTTGGCGGCAACCTGAAGCATGCGCTTGAGGAAGGCGCGAATCCGCGGAAGGACGACGTCGTGCTTGACGGCGCGAAAGAGAACGTTTAGGAACATGGTCTGCTTGGAGGACGTGCGCAGCTCTTCGTCGAACATTTTGGCGTAGAGGGTGCGGAAGAACCTATCGGAGAGAGCATTGCGCGAGAGCATGATTTGCAAGAGCAACATGAGGGCCTGGGTCGCGGTGCCGAAGCTGCTCACGTGAACCATCTTGAAGAGCGTGTCGATCTGCTCCTCGAAGTCGGATCCCTGGCTGTTGGCGTACGGAAAGGCGCGGTTAACACCCGTAAGGATGGCGGACAAGAGACGCGACTTGATGTCCTCTGTGGAGACCTCGATTGTAGGCTCCGCGGTAGCGTTGTGCTTGCCCTTTTTGGCGTTCTTGTGACCGCGCCCCTTGGCGCCCTTGCGACCCCGTTTTTTACTCTTTTTCGCGACAACCAGCTGGGCCGGTGTGTCGGTCTCGCCGAGATTTTCGATACCCATGGAGTGCTTGAAGAGGCGGATGTAGATGCCAATGAGCTTTTGTGCCAGCTCTTCGTCCGCGCCGCCGCGTTGCAGGATGATCTGATTGAGGAAGACGGCGCCGTAGTAGATGCCCCGCCCGGGGGTACGCGGACGAAAGAGGAACTGCTCGACCTCGGTGGCGACTACGGTGCGCATGTTCGGGTGGGCGTCGAGGAGCTGGCCCAAAAGGTAGACGACATGCGAGGCCAGACGCTTCGTGGAGTCGCCAAGCTTGTTGACGATGAGCATGAGCAGCATTTGCTCCTGCTCGGGTTTCTGGCGCAGCAGGCGGTACGCCGTGGTGACGGCCTTGCGCTTGGTGTAGTCGACCGTGTCAAAAGACCATTGCTCAAGGCTGCGCACGAACTGCAAGAATTTGGCCTTGATTTCGCCCTCCACCATCCAGAACTGGAGGTGGTCCTCGGTGACCTTTTTGCGGCCTTTGGCGCTAAGGGCCTCGATCTGCTCGTTGAACGAGCGCAGAGGGCGGTCGGAGGGCAAGAGGTTGTTGATGAAGAGGTCCGCGAGCGCGTCCATGGCGAGCTCCGCCTCGCGCCGGCCCTTGGAGGACGACATGTTCACGAGTGACTCGAGAGTATCAAGCTGCTCCGCCGGCGCTGATGACACGCTCAGCGCCATGGCCGCGACCTTATCGGAGACAGTACCGGAGTGCATTACCTTGCGCATCCACTGCGTGTCGGGGTCGTTCCGGCGCTGGGCAGCTAGCGCCGAAGCGCGCTTCTTGACGAGGGCCTCGGCGCGCGTTCGGAGCTTGGCCACAGTCTCGTACTTTTCGCGCTTCAATTTCGATCGCTCGCTCGGCTCCATCTTGGCGACCTCGGCCTCGCTCTCGGTCTCGAGCGTCGCCAGCCGAGCAGCCGCGTCCTCGAACCAGAGGGCCCCTGCCTCCGGCTCAGCGTCTCCGTCGTTCTCGTCCTGGCCGCCCTGGTCGTCTTCTTCGTCCTCTTCGTCGTCGTCGTCGTCGTCATCGTCTTCATCGTCGTCGTCCGCGTCCTCGAAGACGGTGTGTTTCCGGGACCCGGGAGTCATCTCGTCGTCCTCGACATCTTCGTCGTCCTCCTGCTCCGAGTCATCATCAAGGTCGCCGTAGGCTTCCGCCATCCCGTCGGGCATCTCCTGGTTCTCCTCGTCGTCGCTGGAGTCGCCCTCGTACAGGGGCTCCTGGTCCTGCTTGCCCTTCCGGGTCGACCTGACGGCCGCGGCCTTGGCAAAGTCGTCCGCGGAGGCTCCGGGCAGGTTGAGCTCTTTGAGCATGTCCTGCAGGTCCTTGTGCAGCTCCCCGCCCGCCTTCTTGGCGGCGCCGCCCGCGTCCTTGGCGGCTGCCCTCTCGGGCGCCTACGAGGCGAGGCGCTAGGGTGTAGGTTCATCGCGAGACAGGAGTACCGCAGCCCAAGCTCCTGCACGTGGGTACGATTTTCGCATTTCAAGGATCTCTTCTCCAGATCCTGATTGTAGAGCAGGGCAGGCTGGAAGTCGACTGAGCGTCGCTGATGTTTCGCAAGCAGCCCGGGCGCCCTGAAGGAGAAAACCCTGGACGCCTGAGGATCCCGGCCCCCACCTGTCCGCGTCGCATGGTTTCCTCTTCACTCCGGAGGAATACGTACCCTGACGACGATCTTAGCCAAGAATGTACGTAAACCCGAAATCGTCCTCACGTGCTGCAGTGACTTTCGCTCGAGCTGTGCAAGGGTCCTCGCAGGTTTACCTCGAATAGCTTTTGCTCGAGCTTCCTCGTGGGCGCAGCCTGAGGAAGCCCCTCCCCTCAAAGGCCTCCAAGAGAGAGAGAGCTAGTCTACTTGACGGGCCGCTCCGTCAGCTCGCTCGCTCGACGACTGCCTCATCACAAGTCGATTCGATCACAGGACGAGTCTGGACGTAGGTAGATGAGCTTCGCGATCGCTTCGCGCGCTTCTTCTTTGCTGCTTCCGCGGTTTTCAATCAAGCAACGAAGTCCTTCTCGGTTTGCCTTGGCTTGGTCCGGACGGCATGGTCTCGGAGGCCGTGACGAAGATGAAGAAGATGAAGAAGATGAAGAAGATGAAGTTGTCCTCGGGAGGTTCACCGACGACCGACCGTGACTGCCATTGATAATAATATCAAATCCAGAATCGTCTCGAGCGCGAGACGCAGGACGAGACCGCACGGAGACCCGCGCCCGACGCGGACGGAAGCACGAGGACCGCGACGGCGAGACCGGCGTGGGCACCGGCAGCGGGATCGGCATCGGCAGCGGGATCGGCGGCGGCACGGTCGAGATGAGCCCGGCGCTGCAGCGCGCGTGGACCGCGGCGGTGAGCCTGGCGCCGCGCTCGCGGACGACGACGACGACGACGACGGCGATGAGGACGGCAGCAGCGATGCGACCCGCGGCCCGCCCGAGCGCCGCGGGCCTCGCCACGCTCGCGCGCAGAGCGCAGGGGTGGGCCGCCGCCACGCCCGTGGCCAGGGCGGGCCTGCCGGCTGCGCGCGAGCAGCGGCGGGGCCTGAGCAGCGGCGACGACGCCGGCGGCGAGAAGCTCGTGGCGGCGGACGAAATGCTCATCAAGATGGACTACACGCTGAAGCTCGCCGGGTCCTCGGAGGTCCTGGACTCGAGCAAGGAGCGCGGCCCGATGTCGTTCATCCTGGGCCGCCGCGAGGTCATCCCTGGCATCGAGGACGAGGTCCGCGGCATGAGCCCAGGGGAAGCGCGCTCCGAGGTGCTCATCGCGCCAGAAATGGCGTACGGCGAGAAGGACGACCGCAAAGTGGCCAAGGTGCCGCTGGAAAGCCTCCCGGAGGACGTGGAGGCTGGCGCCATGCTGCAGATGTCGACGGGCCAGCGCGTGCGCGTTGAGGAGGTCGTCAAGGAGGAGGAGGTTGCGGTCTTGGATCTGAACCACCCACTCGCCGGTGAGACGCTGAGCTTTGATCTCAACATCGTGGACGTGGAGCGTCTGCCGCCCGTGCGCGTGGACGTGACGACGCCGGGCACCGGGGACATCAAGCCCTCGGTCGGCGACAGCGTGACAATGCACTACACGGGCCGCATTGACGGTTCGGAGGAGCCGTTCGACTCGAGTCGCGAACGCGGCGAGCCGCTGACGTTTACGGCGGGCCACCGCCAGCTCATCATTGGTCTCGACAACGCCATCATGTCCATGACGGTGGGCGAACAAGCCACCGTGCATTTGCCGAGCGTCCATGCATACGGCGAGCGCGGCGCTGGCAACGGCACGATCCCCCCCCACTCTGATTTGGTTTTTGAGGTGGAGATCCTGTCCGTGGAGCCCGCCGGCCAAGAGACCTCGCCCGAGGACGCCTAAAGGAAGCGAGCAAAGGCGTGGGGCTGACTGGTGCATTGACGCCGTCTGCTAGGATTGCAGGCAGGATCATGAAGTGCTGAACAACGTCGCCATTCATTATTACTATGACGAGCTGGCGGGGCCCTTGGGACGTGCGATGGCCGAAGCAGAGTGGGCTCGATCGACTCACCTGTTCTGCCTGCCAACTTTTCGCTCGGGTAGAACTTTACGACGTATTTGACCGCCGGCGCTTGCTTGCGAACGAGATGATCTAAAAAATGCAAATTGGCTTTGGATGAGTGAGTGTTGATGATGATGGTGGATGAACAGAGATGGTTGATGTCGAGGAGAAAAACACGTGCGATGAGAGAGCCGAATTCGGGGCGCGTGAGAGCACAGGTTGACGAACAGGCGTGACGTTCCGGAGCGAGCTGGCGGTGAACAAACATAGGCAAGCGTTGATTGGCGTGCGTGCAGACGCAGGCGGTCCGACGCGCGGCAGCTCATGTTTCTGATTTTTGCCAGATCCCTCCAAAGGGACAGGACTGCAGACAGGCGCGCGTGCAAGCACGCACGCACCGACTAGCTAGGCTGGGCGCTCCATCGCAGCGACACAGAGAGGGCCCGCTTGTGCGGCCGCTCGTCCCGCCGCGCGCGCGAGAGAGAGGATGAGGAAAAGGTGTGTGTATGCCGGTGCTGCACGCGCACGCGGCGCAGGCATCCGAGACAAATCAATCCTCGCGCGCGGGCGGCGACGCGGACCGCGGCGCGAGCCCGCTTAGCCGCAGCAGCCGCCGCCGGAGCTGCGCACCTGGACAAAAGGGTTGCCGGGGGACTTGACGACGAGCATGTCGCTGCCCTCGTTTTCCCTCACGAACCTGGCGATCTCCTCGCAGCGCTCGCTGGTCGTCTGCGCGCCCTGCACGCGCTTGAGCTCCTCCTCGAGCGCGCGCATCTCCTCGTTCAAGGACTTGAGGTCCCGGCCGAGAGGCATGGTGCTCGCTCGCTCCCTCGGAGAGCGAACTGGACACTCAAGATCGATCGATCGATCAGTCGACCGCGCCTTGCCGCGCCGCCGCTGCCGCTGCGCGCGCGCTGCCTGCCGACGCTTCCCGCCTGCGCGCCTGCCCGCCTGCCGCCGCTGCTCTCGCGCGCGTCCCTCGCTCCCTCGCTCGCGCGCGCCGTGCCTTGCCTCTCGTCTCCTCTTTTGCAGCTTTGCTCTTCCCTTTTTCTTTTCCTTTCTTTTTCTTTTTTCTTCTCTTTTTCAAGTTCTGCCGAGGCTTTCAATGCTTTTCTACAGCGTTCCGCCCCGTTCCCCGCCGTGCCAAAAGCAGGCGGCGCGCGCCGCGGCCCCCGGATCATGAGCGAGCAAGCAGCGAAGCAGCCGCTGGCGTCCGCCGGAGACAGGCCACGAGGCCGCGAGAAGCGTGCCAGGCGCGCCCCCGGAGAGGGAGGAGAGCGGCCGCGACGCGTCCGGAGCACGTCGTGGGCCTCGGGAGCGCGGGCGGAGGATGGGAGCGAGGGCAGCGGGAGAAAAAGGCGGTCAATCCCTCTTTCGCGAGACGGACGCTGATTTGCTCGTGTTGCGGGGCCGATTGCTCCACTTGCCGAGGGACCATTTTGCACTGTGCAGCTGGCTTCTAAGTTTGTTTCTTTTATGCCTTGTCTTGACCCGCTAGTTTCGGACTCTCCACTCTGGAATCCACTGGAAATCTCGTGTCGCAGTGAAGGTACTATGTACATATTGGAGGTTCTCGGTTTAAAAATGAGTTAATCCAAATATGGCCAGACTATGGCCACTGGCGAAGCCACGGCCTCTCAAGAGATGCACACATGGCCAGTGGTGCCCTCTGGCTGGGCGGCAGTGGGGACAAGAGTGCACACACCGGCGCGCGCATCTTATCTATCTATCTGGATGCTGCATCTGGAGGTATTCTGATGGCGATACTTCACAATGATCTGCTGGCCGGTCGTCGGAGTCGCATTTTCATCAGCCTTGCACTCGCACGTGCCACGCCTGAAAACTGGCTGCCAGAGTCTGCGGACAGACGGACGGCAGACGGCAGTAGGCCTACGCCAATACGTAGTATCCGTAGTACGTACGTACGTACGTACGTACGTACTCCGTGGCACGCGCGCGGCGACGAACTGCGGGTGTTTTGTTGCATTTTCACAGCTTTGTGCATGGTGGATCTGGGCTGCTCATCTCTGTCGACTGGGTTTAGCGGCAGCCCAATCAGCAACGAACGTGCTTGCGCTCGGCGCTTGTGGGTGGCCGATGAGCATGCTGCCGGGTTCCCTTGCCTTTTATGAGGTTTGGTCAAACGTCGATCGAATCATGCCAGGCGATTATGCACGAGGTTTGCTCAAACGATCGAAGTCGCGCAAATCGTTCGCTTCGCTTCGCTTCGCTTCGCTTCGCTTCGCTTCGCTTTCAGTCGCCGCCGGCGAGCAGGTTGACGACGCGCTCGAGCCGGCCCTGGTAGCGCTCGAGGAGCTCGAGATTTCGCGTGTGGTCCGCAAATCCCATGGTCTCGAGTTCCACGAACTGGCTTGGATACTTTTGCGCGGCCTGCGCGGCCTGCTGCGGCGGGACGCCCTTGGCGACGAGCGAGTGGAAAACGTGAACCTTGTCGACGCCGCCCTGCCCCCCCGCGGCGGCCGTCTGGTCCGCGAGGGACTCTTGCATGGCCTTGCGCAGATGCTCTTCCTCGAGAGACCGGTCGAGCTGGGCCTCGGCGGTTTGCATGGCGTCCGTAAAGGTCGCCGAGGCCTTTGGCTGCCGCTGGTCCTCGTCTTGCGTCGGCGCCTCTCCGCCCATGGCCGGTGGGGAAGGCGAGGAAGGCGGCAACGGCGGCGAGGGCGTCGTGGCTGGTGCGTTTCCAATCTCCTTGGGACCCGTCTCGGCAGGCACCTCGCCATCCTCGGCCTGAGACGGCGCTTCGCCACTGGGGAAATAGTTCCAGCTCACGAGGAGCGACTCACGGCCGCCGAGACCAACGTCGGCGAGCGAGCGGTCGGCCATGCTCGCGTCGTAGCGGACGCGCGGCTGTCCCGCGAGCGCCTGGACGAGGTAGAACTCCGAGTTGTCTTCGGCGTGGAGGGGAATGTCTGAGGGAGGTTCGGGCAGGTTGACCGCAGCCCAGTCGAGGACGCGCGAGAGCGGATCATCGGCGCCAAAGCTGCGCGTAAAAGTCTTGCCGTTGGGCATGCGCACGCGGAGCGGGAAGGTGCGCTTGCCGCTGCCGGCAGAACCAGCAGCAGCGGCAGCGGCTGCGGCCCCCGAATCGCCACCGGCGTCAGCCGCGCTCTGCTTTGCGTCGATGCGGGCGCGGCGCGCCGCGAGCCAGGTCGCACGCTCTTCTTTGCGGCGGAGCTCCTCCTCGGCGCGCTCGCTAGGCAAGAGATCGACCTCTACGTCGGTGTTGAGAATGAGCAGGGCCGGGTCCGGGGAGATGTGGCGCACGACGAGCTCGTACGTGATGCCCTCGTGCCGGATGGGGACGACGTCGCCTTCGGTGAGCGTGAGCATGTCGCGAAGCGTGCGCATGAGGACCGTCTTGATGTCGATGTTGACGACCTCGTCGTCGCCGCGGTGGAAGCCGTGGCCCCGGGGCTGGAAGGCGACCTTGACCTTTTCGTGGTGCGGAAGCTGCACGAAGCGGATTCGGACCTGACGGCCGACGAGCCAGTCGACCTGGTTGCCCGCCGTGAGCGAGAGCGCGACGGCCGGGGGCACGGCGCAGGTCCCGTCTTCGGCGGTGAACTCGTCCACGCCGCAGTGCGTGGTGACGACGCCGACGCCGTCCACGTGCACCGAGACGGCAAAGGTGAGCGGCCCGCCGATGACGTCGAGCGCGCGCTGCGCCTCGAGCGACTCGAGCACGCTCTTGGGCAGCACGATCCTGTTCGTCTCCGCCTTGGCGCGCGGCTCGACCCGCAGGCTGACGTCGAGCTGGATGCCCTGCGTCTGCTCCTCGAAGCGCGCGGCCTCGCGCGCCTCCTGCTCCCGGGCGCGGCGGCGCTCCTCGACGAGGCGCGCCACCCTCGCCTGCATGGCGTCCGCCTCCCTGCTCAGCTTCTCCTGCCGCCGCCTGCGGCGCTCCCCATCGCGCTTGCGGGCCGCCCGCTCGCGCTCCAGCCGCCGCGCGGACGCGGCGAACTCCAGCTCCATCTCGCGCGGGGCCGCGCCGCGCTCTCCTCCTCCCTCGGCCGCTCGCCGAGCGGGTTTGCCTGCCGGAGTCTCGATCGCCCAGACTCCACGAGGCCCGGCCCGAGGCCCCGAGCCCGACTCTCACTCGCAGTCAGGCTGACTTCGCTCGGCTTCGTTCCGAGATTGGCCGCCGAGGTCCGCTCGCTCGCTCAGCCTGCGGACTGCTGCTGTCGGGTCGCTCGGGATGCCGGAACTCCATAATGTCATGATGGAGGTCACCTTCAAGATCAAGATAACCGGTAACAGCAACGAGCCTAAGGCCGCCACCCCGTCCGTGACAACGGCGTCAAGAATGTCTGTCGTAAGTCAGCCAAGGGCGCGATCGATCGATGTCGAGTTTTCTGGGCATTGGTCGATCTGGGCTCTCGATCGTCGGCCTCGGGCCCAGCCATGCATGTTCTGCGCTACGGCCTCTGGAACGTCGACGATGACGCTAACAACAAGAGCTCCGTCCGAGTCGTCACCGAGTCGTCAGGCAAGGCAAAGCATGGAAGACAAGATCAGTTCGTAATACTCACATGAGGAGGCCCGCTCGCGCCGCGCTGCTGCGGAGGCGCCGGAAGACGCGCAGGAGCGCGAGGCCGACGAGGACGTGGCGAAAGAGGTAGACCATGCCGGTGAAGCGCCAGATGTAGTCGTCGTAAATGCGCGCCATGGTCCTGCGCAGGCCGAGACTGCGCTTGGCGGCCTGCGGGTCCCGCTCGAAGATGTCGCGGTCGGCGACGAGCACGCGGCTGACGGCTGCCGCGATCGTGTCCGAGCGGTAGAAGAGGAGGAAGAAGCGCGCGACGGCCCCCATGCCCGGGTAGGTGGTAGACGCGGGCGGGCTGAGATGCGCAATGTCGCAGCGCCGGGTCTCAAAGACGACCTGGAAGAGCCCGTGCCAGAAGTGGGTCCCGAGGCCAGACTCCATGCCAAAGCCCTCCATGGCCGTGCGCCGGAGCTCGGCGGTGCTGGGCCGCAGCGTCTCGAGTCTGCGCGGCGTGAAGGCCATAAAGTCGTCGACGCAGGCGCGCATGTCCTCGAGCGAGTTGCAAATGTTGTACTCGTCCATGATCCCGAGGTGGTAGCCAATGAGGCGCCAGCAGTGCACCATGGCGGTGGCGTCCTCGTCGGAAAACTTCCCTGCGCCGAGCTCGTCTTCGAGGATGTCGATACAGATCCCGGCGAAGCCGAGCTGGACCTCGGCCATGTCGAGCTGCGAGAGCGGGACGCCCTCGCCCTTGGACTGGTCAAAGATGTCGCCGCTGTGTCGCCGCGCCCACTCGTGCATGGCGCGGACGTTGGCGATGCCGCGGCGCGCCTTGGACTCGGGGTCTCGCAGAGAGCTACGGTAAAAGTCGAGAATGTAGAAGCCCGTGGCGCGGTACCGCTGGATGGCCGTCTCGCCGTTCTTCGCGTACCCGTTCAGGTAGAGGATATCCGCGAAGCGGCTGATGCTGAAGCCGCTGAGCAGCGAAAGTCCGAGGCCCGTGAAGCTGCGGCCGATCTGGGCCTTCCACAGCGCCTGGCCGCGCTCGACGAGCTCCCAGTCGACCCACTCGGGCTCCGGGTCCCGCGGCAGGTCGCGTGCGGTTTTCCCGTGGCACGCGAGCTCCTTCGAGGGCACCTTGGCCATGAGCGGGTCCGCGACGTTGAGGCCGCGCGCCGGCCGCGCCATGGCGTACTTGTACGGCGCCGGCCGCATGGACTCGCGCTGGTCCCAGCTCGAGAGCTCCGCGTCGCTGTAGTACGCGCGTCCCATCTTGCCTTGCCTGGCCTCCGCCGCTGCGTCGTCGCGGATTCCGGTTCTGCGATCGCCGGCTGCGCAGCCCGTGCAGCGCTGCGGCATCCACCGCGCGCGTTGGGCGTGCGTGCGTGGTACGTACGTACGTATGATGCGTGCCAGGACGTACGTACAGCGCGTGGCCGGGATCCTGGCGACGGATCGCGCGGCCCGTCCGCGTCTGGCGGCCCAGGTCGCGGCCGCCGACCGGTTCGAATCCCGGCTAACGCCAGATCGCGCCCTCCCGACCTCGAGCCCGCGCGCCGCGCGATCACCGACGAGGGGATCGACGAGGGGCTCCGCGGCGGGCCGGCCGCGAGCGATCGAGCGGCGCGCTGGCTGGAGGCGAGCCGAGGCGGGGCGGGGCGAGATCGAGAAAGGGAGGGGAGGAGACGAGAGAGGTAGCGGCCGCCGAGGACGAGGTGAGGTGGGGCGTATCGATGCGAGCGAGCGAGCGAGCGAGCGATGCGCATCGCAGCGACGCGACGCCGCGCGACGCCACGCTACGCCCATGCAGCGCAGCGCAGCGCAGCGTGCGGAAGGAGAGGCAAGCTGGGCGCGCATCCACGCTCCCGAAACAGGAGGGCGGACCCAGATACCCAGAATGATCCAAAGCTGCAGATGTCTTCGGCAACGCCTTCAGCGGATGGACACGTCTACCCTGCCAGAGTCGTTCGACACGCCACGTGCAGTGCGCGATCACGTGCACCACGGTCCACGCACGGCGAGCGAGCGCCCCGGACTCCTGTCGTCGTGCCGGTGGCAATCTTGGGAGCGTGTCCGCGCGGACGGCGGTGTGACGATTTGTGTGACTCGTACCGAGTTGTACGTACGTACGTACGTACCCGGGTACTACGTACTATCTACGGGGGACCTGCGCGAGGTGCCATCGGAGAGAGAGGACGCCAAGGAAAGAAAGAGTCTGCCAAGAATGCAAGAACTGGGACGACCGCATCCATCGCACGATCCATCGCACTGCACGGTGGGTGGTGTTGGTCCGCGCAATGAATGATCTAGGCCAGGCCGACGGCCTACTAGCTAGCTACCATGGGTGGCACGGACGTAGTAGATAAGGAAATATGTACGTACGTACTACGTACCCACGTACGTAGTACGTACGTACGTACCCCGGGTACGTACTGTACTACGTAGCCCCTCTCGACCGCCGTTAGTGGCGTCGGCACGTCGGCACCATCAGTCAGGGAGATCATCAGGAGCTTCTCCTGCTTGCTCGTCGGCGACAAGGCACTCGAGGGCGGCACAAACAGGCAAAGAGAGGGACACGGCATGGGGACAGGGAGGGACATGGATGGATCGGGGAAGGACATTTTGGCGCGAGCGGCTCCAGTTGATTTTTTTTTCTTTCAAGGAAACAAGAAAACAAATTACAAAGAAATTACAAAGAACCGCCGTCCCGCGTCCTGAAAGGACTCCGAGGACTCCGAGACACGCGCGCAGCAGCGTCAGGCCAGGCAACTCTGCAGCACAGCGCTTCGAGCCTAAAAGCTGCAGCTCGGCTCGCTAGCACCACATGCAGCCGGTCCAAGGCGCAAGCAAGCAAGGAGGCAGAGCAAGCAAGCAAGCAAGCAAGCAAGCAAGCAAGCAAG
>KQ758850.1:2684427-2696820 GCA_001462505.1 Aurantiochytrium sp. T66
GACGCGGATCGAGGTCTGCATGTGCTTTCGGGCGCCGCAGAACCGCTCATTCGCCCCGACATCCCGCCCTCCGCATCGACTTCGCGCGGTCGCCCCAGGCCTCCGCCGCGCGCGGGGATTTTGCAGGCCGCGAGCGCGCGAGAGACCGCGACGCCACACCACGCACGCCGAGCATGCCGAAGGACCGGCGACCGAAGCGAAAGTAGTTGTCGACCGAGGAGGCTGGATGTGGAGGAGGATGCCGACTACGCCGAGCCGCGCGCGACGCGAGGAAGATGCGGAGGGTTTAAGAGCGAAGTCAGCGCGGAGAATCTAGTGGACGCAGGGTCCGTCGCCTACGTGTTGCTCCGCCGTGAAGAGCAGCGCACGATAGCTCGCGCTCTGAAAACGCTATGGGCCATTTGGGGAAATGTTCATTCGCGATAATGGTTACTTGGACCAAGTTTTGGCCAACTATCGACAACGATTGCATCTCGACAATGCATCTCGGCAAGCAGTGCGTATTTCGCTTTGGTCGTGCAGTGCAGCCCAAGAACTGCCTGCATTACAAGAAGATCCTGAAGTAGAGGTAGTACACACTCACAGTACGTACCTATCCGTTGACGGCTTTCGGGCCCGGAAACTCGGGCCAAGACGCCATGATATCGCGGCGTCAAGACCGCTAGAAGACCCGTCTGTTCGCGAGAGCAGTGCAAAGAAGCGCCACGCGGGTGTATGTGGCCTTCTTTCCTTGTGGAATTTGATCTTCGGCGACAGGACGGTCGCCGGCGCTCACCCATCAGCAAGATCAGCAAAGCAGCGAATCGCACGAGGCAAAGCGGCGGGAAGCCGTGATGGCGCCCCCGATGTCGGCGTCCGACGCCCAAGTGAGCGTCGTCAAGGCGGTCGAGAGCTTGTGGGAAACCTCATGCGAGTTGCACCTGACGCGGACCGTCCGCCAGGCCATGAGCTGGCGCATCGATGGCGTGCTCAGCCGCCCCACCAAGCTCATGCCCATCCCTACGGCCGCAGTCAACGTCAGCTTCGAGGTCGAAGATGACAGCGGCGATAGCGGCGAGGCCGGCAGCGAACAGAAGGAAGCGGCGAGCAGCGACGACGCAAAAGTCATCCGCTACAGACTAGAGAACGTGCTCCACTGGCGCGACATTGGCAACTTCTCCGAGGCACTCGTAGACCGCATGCTCTCTGACAAGATCCGCGTGCGCGAGAGGTACCAGTATATTGTGCGCGACGACTTTGGCGCGACGCGGGGCCAGATCTCCTTCAAGGACGAAATCGCCGAGGAGACCAAGATTGCAGACGCGGCAAGAAAGCCAGTCTACGAGGACGACTCTGAAGACGAGTTTTTGCCCGACGAGGACCTCTTGGGTCCCCTCGAAGACGACTCCGAGGACGAGGACTTTGACTTTGGCAACGTCACCGCGGCCGTTGTTGCGTGCCGCGAGGAAATCGAGTACAAGGTTACGGAGATCTTTGCGCACCACATCGTTCGCGACGAGCACCTCGACGCGTCCAGCCGCTACTTTGTCGCCCTTGAGCTCGTGCAAGAGGTGGGCCGCGAATTCGATGCCTCGGCCGATGACTTTATGCTCCTCTACTCGTGCGTGGACCCCACCGCCACCTTGGCTCGCGTCGCCAAGTCCGTCAAAAACGTCCTCAAGCGGCGTCTCACCGCGGAGATCCACGCGACCTGCGCCCAGGCCTGGCCCGAGTCCATCCTCGAGGCTTACAGTCCGGACCTCGCGTACACCATCGCCGAGGCCTGCGCTGCGCTCAGGCGGGTCAGTGCCGCCTCCGGAGATGCAGACGACGCGGGTGATGATCAAGACGAGGCGAAAGCCGACGAATCGGAGAGCGCCAAGCCAGCAGCGGAGTCAAAGGCTGCCAAGAAGTCCGCCGAGGAGGCCAAGTCTGCGGCGGGCGAAGAGGCGGGCGCAAACGCTGACGCCGACACAGCACCCAGGGAAGACGCGTACATGACCCGCGGCCAGCTCCGCGCTTTGCTCGAGCGCTGCGCAGTCGGCCTTCGCGCTGCGGAGGTAAACACGCTCATGGCCCTTCAGCAGTCGCACGACGAAGACGCTGACCTGATCAAGGTTCCTGGCATCGACGAGCTCGCGGAGCAATTGCGCACCGTCCGCCTCGCTTTTGCTCGCCACGTGTACATGTGCTACTCGTCGACCCCATCCGGGGTTGCGCGCGTCGAGAAGGCGATCCTCTCGGCTCTGCTCAAGCTCGACATCCACGGCGAGGAGGAAAAGGGCGCCGACCTCGTCATCACCGACGAACTCTTGCTCGAGGCGCTCCTCAAGCCCCGACTCGCGACCATTGTGCACAGTCGGGTCACGGCCGTCCGCGCCCTTGCGCGCGTGGTCTTTGACCGCCACGATCTCGCGGCGGCAGCGGCGACCGCCGCCAAAGCCCTCTGCAGCCTCGGGGGCGACCCCGCCGCGCTCGAGGAGGCCACCGAGATGCGAGCCCGCAGCTCCGTGGCGCTCGAGGCGCTCTTGCCCGCGGACGCGTGCCCAGTCCACCTCCAGGAGCACGTCGAGAGCGACCCACACGCCGCCCCGCAGCAAATCGCGAACCTCGTCGCGCTCTGCCTCCCTGGGGCGCGCCTCGTCGCCGTCAAGCTCTTGCTCGCGGACTCGCACATTGCCCAGCTCATGCAGGCGGAGCGCGAGCGCGAAAAGGCCTACGAGGCTTTCGTGAGCAAGAAGGGGCAGCTCAAGATCGTCGGCGTCAGGCCCGTCGAGGACGACGTCGAGCTCACCGTCATCAACGACGCCACCAACACCGAAGCGTGCGCCACCTTCTCCTGCGAGCAGCTCGCCAGCGACTTTGACCTGCAGGACACCTCGGTGCTCACCAACCCGGAGCACGAGGATTCCGAGGAGGTCCTCGAGCGCATCCGGAAGCGACTCTACGTCGACACCTTTGACCCGAGCATCCTGCTCTACTATGTTCCTCTCCTGCGATAAGAAGCAATACTCTTCGTCTCTGTGCCGCCGGCCGTGCTGCATTTCTGCAAGTCGACCTTGATTGGTCTTGCGCGCAAGCACTCGTCGACAAGCTTGTTGCGAGAATCGGGAAAATGCTCTTCGTTGGGGTGTACGAGGTCGACGACGAGGCCGTGGACCGGGATGTCGACTAATAGACTGCCTGCAAGAGCAAGCTAGCAATGATGAGGGTGCTGGGCAGCGGGCACAATCGGCCCGTGATGGTACCGCTGCTCGCGAAGCGCGCGAGGGCAGGTGCATACGCCGCTGCAGCGGCCCGTCCAGCACGTGTTGGTTTGGCCGCGGTCGTCGACGAGGTTGTAGCTGCGCAGCAAGGGCATGTTCATCCTGCGCTCGACCTCGTTCATGCCAATACGAAGACGCTCCTTGCGGGTGCGCTGCTCCTCCGCCATTTGCTGCTTGAGCGACTGGTTGTACAGCTGGCGCTCCGCGAGCATGTGGCGGCGCTGCGCCTTGTCCTTTTCCTCCTCGAGGCGAGCGCGAAATTGTAGCTCGCGGGCGTACGCGGCCTGCTCTGCAGCCGAGCGCTCCTGCGCGCAGCGATGCTCGTAGATCTGCTGCTCGCGAGTCTGCGCAAGGTTCTGCAGCGAGAGCTGGCGCTGGCGCTGCTGCTGCGCAAGTTTCGCGGCCTCGCGCTGCTGACTCTCGACTTCCCACCGCACGAAGGCGTCTTCGAGAGCCTCGCGGCGCTCCCTCTCGATGCGTCCGAGCTCGGTACCCATAGTGGCGAAAATCTCCTGCTGCTTGGCGAGGATGGCCTCCTTCTCGCGAGCGCGCTGCGCGTCGCGCTCCTTTTCGCGCAGGTCGGCGAGGCGAGCAAACTCGACATCCCGCTGCCGCTCGAGTTCTTGCGCCCGTTTGCGCTGCTCTAGCGATTCCGCGTAGTTGCGCTGGTCCTTGAGGAGTTCCTCGTGCTGCTGCTCGCGCAGATGTGCGAGGCGTCGGCGCTCCTCGGCGTCCGCACGAGCGGCCTGGTTGAGCAAGCGATGTTCCTCGACGCGCTCGAGCTCGATGCGCTCGAGCTGCTTCTGCCGCTGCGCAGCGCAAAACTGGTCGAGCTCGTCGGCGCATTGCGCACGTTTCTCGCTGCGGGCTGCTCTTTGGGCTGCCTCCTCGCGACGATAAGACTCGGCTTCTGCGGCAAGACGAGCGGCCTCGCGCCGCTTTTCCTCCGCGGCAGCTTGCTGCGCGCGAGCATGCTCTGCAACAAGCTCTTGCAGGTCGGCTGCATACCCTTGTCGCCGAGCCGCTTGCGCAAGCTTTTCCTTGCGCATGTTGTCCTTGGCCTCGTCGGCCCGGGCCAGCGCCAAGAGCGCGTACTCGTCCTCGACGAGATGCTGGGGCAGCGCCTTTGACGGGTGAGGCTGCGTGCCATTGCAGCCGCACTCGTGGATCCGCGCCTGGCAGAACTGGCAAAGATCGCTGCTCAGCGTCGCCGGCAGCTGCGAGCCCTGCACGTGATACCTGGCGTCGGCGCAGACCTGCTCGCTGATGTGGCGGATGTCGTGAATGCCGTTCTCGGCAATGGCGCGGTTCACCCACTCCTCGACCTTGTCCCTAACTTTGTCAAGAAGGCCTTCGCGGTCGAGAGCCTCGCGCGCCTCGAGGCTCACGCGCTCCTGCAGGCGCGCTCTGCGAATGGCATCGCGGCGCGAGGTCGTCACCGTGGCCATCGTTGCCTTCTAGCTCAATTGCCGCCACGCAGGGCTCCTCTTCGCTGTCGGCGCCCACGCGAGCTCGCGGGCCCGCTTGCTAGCTTATTTGCTTGCTTGCCTGCTCGTCTGGCCAAGCCAGCCCCAGTTCGCAGTTCGCTTTCTTCTTCTGCGAACCACGCCTCATCATCATCATTTTCATCATCGTCGAGTCCAAGAAGCGCGTCGGGTCGGAGTCCAAGAACAAGACTTTTCTCCCACGCTAAGCGGCCCACGGCGTCTACGCTAAGCGAAGCGCCCCGCGCGGAGTCTCGGGCCCGCCGAGGATGCCAAGCGGGGGATGTGGATCCCCGCGCCGCCCAGGCAAAGTTGACTACTTTAGGGCGCGGGACTCGGACGGTCCCCAGACGGTCCCCGGGGGCGCACACCTTGGTGCACACCCTGGCTCGCATTTTTCGCACACCTTTCACTAGAGGCCCAAGGGACGCGTCCCAAAGGCCCAAATTGGGCAACGGTTTTTCGGCACCCACGTCGATCGATCGACCGACCAATCGGTCTGGGCCCCGCGCGGCGAGGCAGAGACGCTTGGCCGGTCGCCGTGGCTGGCCCGCGGGCATGCACGAGCACGCGGGCAGCAAGTTTCCGCTCACGAGCGAGCCCAGCCCCCGGGCCCCGGGCCTCAGGCTCGTCCGTTGACGAGCGACTATACTACTAGCCTAGCTCGAGGCTTGTGTACCGCGATCGCGATCGCGGCGAAGAAGGCCAGCTCCAAGAAGCCGGGCCCGCGTGACGTGACTGACTGCGAGTCGCTGGGCACGCAGAGAAAGCACGGAAGGCGTGCTCTGCTACGGGATTGAGAGCGACTGGGAAGGACCGCTCGCGCGCGCGCGATGGGCCTCGATGAGGAGCTCGCCAAACTCGTCGAGGAGCTCGACCTGGATGTCGACGAGGACGAGGAAGAGCTCACGGAACTGGACCTCTCCGAAAAAGATCTCACAGAGGTTCCGGCGGTCGTCTTCGAAAGGTGTCCAGACCTGGAGGGGCTCTTTCTGGAGAACAACCAGCTGGCGCAGGTGGACGGCCTGGGCAAGCTCGTCAAGCTGACCGAGGTGTACCTGCGCAAAAACAAGCTCACCGCGCTGCCAGAGGATGTCGGCCAGCTGCAAGAGCTCGACACTATTTATCTCGAAGACAATGAACTGACCGAGGCCGGGTTTCCTGCGAGCTTTGGGGCCCTTGCCAGCCTCAAAGGATTGCCGCTGCACCGCAACAAGCTCACCGCTCTACCCGCGAGCCTGTGGACGCTTACCGCCCTCGAAGAGCTGTACATTGACGATAACGCGGTTGCCGAAATTCCGGAGGATTTCGGGAATCTCATGAACTTGCGGTTGCTCGGCTTGGCGCGCAACAAGCTCAAGAATCTCCCCAAGTCCTTTGGGCAGCTCGCCAAGCTTGAGATTTTACACGCCGAGGGCAACGAGCTGGAGAAGCTTCCCAAGACTATGGGCGGCTGCCTGGCCCTCAAGCGGGTGTATCTGCAGAACAACAACTTGAGCAAGCTGCACTCATGCCTCGGCCGCTGCCAGGACATCCAGGTCATCAATGCCGAACACAACAAGCTCGCGGGCGTGGCCAAACGCATCGCCGCCCTGCCCAAGCTCAAGCATCTCCTGCTTGCGCAAAACTGTCTCACGGCGCTACCCAAGGAGATTGTCACAAGCGCGAGCAATCTGCGACGTTTCACGCTAGCGGGCAATCAGCTCGAGACGACCATCATCGCCGAGCTGGAGAAGCTCGAGGAAATCGAAGAGTAAGATTGCCTTCCGTCGCGCACGGTTGGCGTTTGGCAGGCTTTCTCGACCTTTTAATTGGTTCTTCTTCTGCCTACTACTACGTACGTAAGAGTGAATGCAATACACTACGAGCCGTATACTTGTGTGCTCAGAAGCATCGACTTTCGCATTCATCCATCCACAATCTCTGCGCTTGCTGACGGAAAGCTCGACATACCCGCGTAAAAGGTCAGGCTTTACCAAAACCCAGGGGTCCACGAGCGCTAATCTTCTACCTAGGAGCTTGAATTGGCATCGCTGGCCTGGCCCCTTGCGATTTCGATCTTGTCCCCGGCGCACACGAGGCCCGGCGATGCCGTGGAGAAGAATGCGCCCCCGGAGCCGCAGTCTCGCGCTGCATGGAATTCGAGCTCTACGCAAGTTTTCCGCGGCCCGCGCTCCTGCGGCCACAGTTTCCTCGCGATGGCGTTGCACCGCGCCTCGACGGCGCCGGAGACCTTTTGCGAGGTGTCGTGTTGGCTGCCCGGGCAGATTCTCACGCGGTCGCCGGGCTTGAGGCTTCCGAGGTCGATGCCGTCCATCACGAGCTGCTCGTTCGCCTGGCCGGGCTCCCAGGACGACGCCGCCTGCTCCCCGTCGTCCGCAGGCACCGCCGTCGCCAGGAGCTCGCGGTCGGCGCGCTTGCGGCGGCCGAACTTGGCGTCGCCCAGGAGGCCGCCCGGCGCCAGCACGCCGCAGCACTCCGGCTCGCGGTCCACGACCACGCAGACGACCTCCGCCGCCGTCGCGCGGGGCTGCTCCCCCTCCTCCCCGGCCGCCATCTTCTCTGCTCGCGCGCGGCCAGCGGCTGCTCCTGCCAGCCCGGAGTAAGGGTCTTGCCTGCCGCCGCCGCCGCCGCTCATGCCTCATCCCTAGCGCCGCCCGGCGCCATCAGGCGCCTCCTCGCGGCGCCGTCGTGCCGTCGCGGGCGGCTTCGAATCCGCGCGGCACGGATCCCGCGAGCCCGGATCCTCTCCACGTCCTCGGCGGCGGGGCGTCGCTTCGCTTCGCTTCAAGTTCGCTTCGCTCGGGCTTCGCTCGGGCTTCCTGCGCCGCGGCGCCCGCTCCGCGAATTGTTCGCCCGACCGAACTCCGCCTCGTCGCCTTGACGCTGCCGCCTCCTGCTCGCGACCCTCAGCGCCATCTCGTGCTCCTCCTGCTCCTGCTCCTGCTCCTGCTCCTGCTCCTGCTCCCGCTCCCGCTCCTCCTGCTCGCGCTCCTGCTCGCGCTCCTGGAGCTCCCCGCTCGACGTGACGTCCGACCAGCCCACGCGGCCTCGCTCGACTCCGACTCCGACTCGGACTCGGACTCCGACTTCGACTCCGCGGACGTCGTCTCGGGCGCGATCTTCGCCGTCAACGTCGTCGTCATTCCGCTCGAGCAGACCTCGAAGATCTTGATCATCATCATCTTCCTCGACGACAACGACGACGCCATCGACGACGCCGACGACGCGATGCTGGCGCTGCAGCAGACCGCCTTCTTCAAGTCCGCCAACGCCGCCGCCGCCGCCGCCGCCGCCGCCGCCGCCGCCGCCGCCCCGCGCATGGTCCGCGCGAAGCTCGGGGAGCAGGCGCTCGGGCGCGCCGGCGTCGAGGCCGTGGCCGCCACGGGCGGCGCGAGCGCGAGCATGAGCTCGAGCATGAAGCAGCAGCGGCGCGGCTTCCGCGCGATGGTCGTGCACAAGGACGGCAAGAAGGACCCGGCGCGGCACGAGATCCGGGACGACGCCGCGCTGGAGGACCTGCCCGCGGTGGAGAACAAGTACGGCGGCATGCCCAAGGCCACGGTCAAGGTGCTGAGGAGCACGATCAACTACAAGGACGCCATGGTCTGCCAGGGCCTGCCCGGCGTGGCGTCCGGGTTCCCGATCGTGCCCGGGATCGACTTCGCGGGCGAGATCGAGAGCGACGAGGCCGGCGTCTTCAAGGCCGGCGACAAGGTCGTGCTCACGGGCCACTACGCGGGCCAGCACATGAACGGCGGCTACGCGCAGGTCGCGAGCGTGCCCTCGGAGTGGCTCGTCCCGCTGCCCAAGTCCTTCACGGCCGAGCAGGCCATGATCATCGGCACGGCGGGCTTCACCGCCATGCAGAGCATCGTCGCGCTCGAGCGCAAGGGCTGCCTGCCCTCCAAGGACGCCCCCGTCCTCGTCGCCGGCGCCACCGGCGGCGTCGGGTCCACCGCCGTCGCGATCCTCGGCAAGCTCGGGTACACGAACGTCACGGCCAGCACGGGCCACGCGGAGGAGAACGAGGCCTGGCTCAAGTCCCTCGGCGCCGCGGAGGTGATCCCGCGCCTCGAGCCGGCCAAGCCCCTCGACAAGGAGCTCTATGCCGGCGCCATCGACTGCGTCGGCGGGGCGACCACGGCCGCCATCTTGCCGCGCATGCGCTACGGCGGCGGCGTCGCGCTGAGCGGCGTGGCCGCCGGCCCCAAGTTTGACGCCACCGTGTTCCCCTTCATCCTGCGCGGGATCTCGCTCCTGGGCATTGACAGCGTCCAGCTCGACATGGAGAGCCGCAAGGAGGTCTGGGCCCGCCTCGAGACCGACTTCCCGCCCGAGTACTTCAACAAGTTCGAGACCTTTGGCCTCGAGGATCTCCCCGAGATTAGCGCCAAGATGCTCAAGGGCGAGACGATCGGCCGCATCGTCATCGACCCCTCCAGGTAAACAAGCAAAGCAAGAAAGCAAAATTGTCTTTTCTGGCGTATCGTCGTACGTACGTATCTTCGTCTCACGCCCCGCTTCCCGAAGCGTCCTCCGTCGTCTTCGTCAAAGTCGTGCTCGCGGCGGCGAGCTGAAGCTCGAGGACCCGCTCAGCAGCGAGCACGAGCTTGTCGGCCGCCAGATTCAGATCGGGCTGCAAAATATGTACACCGCCCAGCGTGTTGACCACGACCTCGTCGGCGCCGTCCTGATTAAAGTCCCCGGACTCGATGGCAAACAGCGGATGCGCGAACCCGCGATCCCAGGATGGCACGTAGTGGGAGGCGCGCTTGTCGGGCGCGGCGCTCAGGTCCGAGTCCAGGCCCTCGCCCTCGGCGACCCGTTTGTACGCGAGAAGCCGCCGCCCGTAGGTGCCGAGCAGGATCTCTGGCTCGCCATCCCAGTCGATATCGGCAACCTCCGAGCAAAGCACGCTATCGTGTTCTGAAGATTCGGGCAGCAGCGTGGGGGACCCAAGCTTGAGCTCGCCCTGGACCATACTCGCTTCCGTCACCACGCCAAACCCGAAGCTGCCCCCGGCGACCACGTCCCAGCACTCGCTCCCGCGCGCGCTCTCGATGATTTCAACGCACGGGAGCGGTCCGTTCAGGCGCGCGACCGCGGAGCTCTCTTTGGCGCCGCTTCGATCCGCCGCTACGTGCTTGGCCACCACGCAGAGCTCGCCGTCATCGCAACCGGCCGCAAAAATTTGCTTCGAGTTGTCAGCATGCCACGGCTGCGACGCGAACCCCAGGATTGCGCTATTGCACTCCTGAAAGCCCGACAGCAGCGGCTTGCCAGCGTCTAGGCTCTGAAAGGCTGGAATCCCGACCATAGAGTCTGACCGTGACACGTACCTGGTCCGCTGCCGTGCGGACCCGCTTCCACGGTTGCCCGGGGTTATTGCAAGCAGGCTCCGCGAGGCCTGCGAGCTCGACGAGGTCGTGCGCCGCCGCATTCGGCCCGAGCGTCTGCGCGGGCCTCGACGAAGCAAGGACCCATTCCCGTCGCTTCGCGTTGTGCGACCGTCCGAGTCATGCGCTTCTCGTACGCCGCGCAGGCCATCAGGCGTTTCGATCTCACCATCGACGTCGTTTTCGCCGCCGGCCACATTGTCGTCCTCGTCATCGACATCCTCGTCATCCTTGTCATCGTCGTCGTCGTCGTCGTCCTGGTCCTCGTCGTCGTCGTCGTCGTCGTCTTCAAAGTCATCCAGGTCAAATCCATCGTCGATTACGCTTGCGTCGATATCGTCGTCATCTTCATCGTCATCGTCATCATCGTCGTCGTCGTCGTCGTCGTCGTCGTCGTCCAAGGCGCCACTCTGAACGTCGCTGCCGCCGTAGAGGTCGTCCTCGTCAGAGTACTCCAAGTCCTCGTTATCGTCGGCTTCGATCTCCTCGTCATCGATGCCATTATTGCCCTCATAGTCGGTGTCGTGCTCAACAAACGACCTACCGCTAAAACCATCGTCGTCGCCGGCATCCTTGTTCCTGGCTTCGCCGCCGACACGTGCGTCGCCAGCGCTATCGGCGGTGTCGCGATCGCCGCCGTTCGGGTTGTTGCCGTCCTCCTCCCCGTCCTCCCGTGCGTCGACGCTGCCCGCAAAGTCTTCGTCGCGGGAGCCCCTTTTGACGGGCCGCTTGCCGGGAGATCCCGAGGTCTCGCTCGCGCTGGCACTGGTGCCGGACACGTCGGGGGACCGGGTGCGAGATCCGCGCTCGGACGTGGACATCGACGAGGAGCGCGCTCGGGCCCACGTCCGCGCTTGGCCCTTGCGCTTGGCGGAGAGCCTCCGACGCGACTGACTCGCGGACGACGCATAGACGCCCCAGTGCTGGCGGTGCACAAAGTAGTGCAGCGCGCGGTCGCCGCCGGCGAGCACGAGAACGTTGCTGTGCTCCGCTTCGGATGACCGGCTTGGGCCCGCGTAGTTAGTCAGGCATAACGGCGCGTAGCCAAGCTCAAAGTGCTGGGGACTGGGCATGATGTCAAGAAGGTCGTTGCTCTCGTCCTTGTCCTGGTCGCTGCTTAGCTGGGGCACCGCGGCCATGCTCGAGTAGATGTTCAAGTGGTACTTGGGCGCGGGCACGCCCCCGGAAGGGGGCTGCCGACCGGGAGGCAGCGACGCGAAGTTGCTGTCGCGGCTCGCCGAGGTGGCCGTGGACCCCGACGAGTTGAAGCGTCGCGCTTGCGCCCAGCTGCGGCCATTTTGGCGGGTCGTCTTGGCGGGCGCGGTCTCGGCCGTCGTCGGGGGCACGGCGAAGGTGAAGGTGACATCGCTCTGGTTCGACTCTCCCGAGAGCGGCGCTGGGGCCACGCTGAGGGCGTCGGAGGTGTCCACGAAGCGCGTGCTGTACGGGTCGCACGTAAAGGCCACCGCCACCACCGCGTGGCCCGCGGCGCGCTGGCCTCCCGCGGAATTTGCGCGGGCCCGCGGCGGCGGCTGCTCGTCGCCGGGCGCCGAGAACCCGGTCAGCGCCACGATCTCCGCGTCCTCGGGCACGCCCTGGAGCCTGAGGATCTGCAGCGAGAACCTGCCCCACTCCGCGTCGAGCGAGAGCACGTGGTTGCGATTCACGACGAGGAGCCTCGGCAGGCGGCCCAGCTCGAAGCTGCACGTGTTGTAGATGTTGCTGCTCGCCGCGCCCGCGATCAGCTCGAAGTACTGCACCTCCTTCATCCTCGCGCGCGTGCGCGCGGGCGCGCGTCGCGCGGTCGCGGCGTCGCGCCCGCCCGGGGCCCGCCCGAGCGCGCGCGCGCGGCCGCGGGGCTCGCGAAGCGACGGGTAGTTGGCGTTCTGGGCGCAAAGATATTTTCGTGGACGACGACCACGACGACCACGACGACCACGACGATCATGACGACCATGACGACCACGACGACCACGACGACCACGGCCTGCAGAACGGACCGCAGAACGTCTTTGAGAGCGGCGAGACTTTCTCGGGAAGAAATGAGGTTTTTCGCGCAAAGATCATATTCCGTGTAAGGGAACGACGACGGCGATGACGACCACGATGACGATGACGACGAGGACGACCACGACGGCGCGGACCTGCAGAAGGCCTTCGAGAGCGTCGATTTTTTATCGAGAAGAAAAGAGGTTTAGAGCGCAAAGTTTATTCCTTGGACAACAACAACGACGACGACGACGACGACGACGACGACGACGACGA
>KQ758850.1:2696830-2721577 GCA_001462505.1 Aurantiochytrium sp. T66
CCTCGACGAGGATTCCGAGGCCCGCGCCGACGCCGTGGATTTCGTGCCGAGGCTCGCGCGCATGCGGCCCGCGACGATGGCGCGCAGCGCGGCGAGCAGGCTCGCGCGGAACGGGCTCTTCTGCATGCCCATCCCCGAGGACGACGACGACGACGACGCCCGCGACAACAAAGCCGCCATCATGCGGGCCCGCGACCCGCGCCAGATCTGGGCCGAGGCCATTCGCGCCGCGCAGCCGCTCGCGGAGACGCTGCGGGTCCCGACGCCGCAGATGAGGAGCCCGGATGCCCTGCTCGACGCCGGCCCGACGTCCGACGCTGACGAGGCTGCGCCGCGCCGCCTGGGCGACTGGATCCACCAGGTCCAGGCCCCGCCCGCCACCGGCCGCGGGAGCGACGATGGCGCCGGCCCCGACGATGCACTGCGGGGTCTCGCCTCGACGCTCGTGCGGCTGCGCGTGCCCGCGCCGGAGCAGGTTCCGCTCGTGGACCAGTTCACCGCGCTCGCCTCGGACGCCGAGCGCGAGGGCAGCGGGGAAATCGCCAAGGTCGCCTCCCGATGCGCCGTCATCTTGGCCCACGGCGGGTCGCTGCGCCTCGTGGAGGGCTTCCTGCTGCACCATGCGATGCAGATGCCCGAGCCCCTTGGCGCGGTCTGCAGACGCGTCATGGAGGATGCGATCCCGCGGGCACAGACCGAGCTCATCGTGAATGAGGCCCAGCTGTGCGCGGACGAGACGCTGCGCGAAGTATGCAAGGAGCTCGGGGCCGTCCGCGTCGCCTTGCTTGAGCGCGAGGTGGAGATGGCCTCGCTCATCCTGGACGAGAGCACGGCGCTCCTCGTGTGTCGGGCGCCGTCGCCCTCATGGGTCCAGACGACGGTGCGCTGGATCGTGTGTCGGGGCCAGCTACGCTTCTCGCGCTTTGTGGTGCTGCTGCTTTTGCCCTTGCCGCCGGCCAAGGACCTCACCGTGCTGCTCAGCGCGCTATGCCGGCTGAATGCCGGCGACAGCATCGTCGCGATGCTGCGGATTGTGCCAGACGCGACGGCTGCGGCACGTCTCATTCGCCAGCTCGTTCTCACACAGTGCGAGCTGGCCCATTCTGCCGTCCTTGCGAGCGCCAACGCCTCTTGCGCAGAGACCGTGCACGAGCGCCTCTTGCGCTCCCTCCCTGAAATGAACGCCCTGCGCGCGCGTCGTCTCGTAGTCCAGGATCGTCAGGAGGCCCAGCCCGAGGGCGCGGCGGGTGCTTTGCTGCCTGCGCACCGCCGCAGTCTTCTCCAAAGGTACTTGGCTCCGAGACGTGAGCCGGAGGCGACACGGGCCGCCTAGGCGTGCATCAAAGTGCGGCGCGCATGCAAATCTGTCTTCACGCCCTCAAGCCAATTGCGCCAGATGCTTGACCATCTCTTTCTTGATTTGCTAAGAAGAAGCTCGGCTCGGGCGGTCTTAACGCTCTTTCCTCAGCTGCCGGTGGAAGTGCTACTGGTCTCACCAGCCTCAGCGAGCTCGAGGAGGATGGGGCAGTGGTCAGACCCCAGGAAGCTAGGATCTTGAGCACTGAGGCCCCGACCGCAAATTTCCACGCGGCGGACTCGCGAAAGGAGACTGCGATCGACGAGAAAGTGGTCGATGCGCATTCCCTTTTTGTAGAAGCGCCCAGCCTCCGGGCGGTCGATCCCGGGGTGGCCCCTCCACGTGAATATGGGGGCGTCGACGTTGCTTGGGCGCGTAATCTTCATGGTCTCTTCCACGTAGCGGTAGGCGTCGACGAGGTTTCCAGCCTCGGCCATGCGCTTGAAGCGAAGCTGCTCGTTGTTCGTGCACCCGGGCTGGCCGACGTCCCCCGGGTCGCACGAGGCAGGCGGGTCGCCTTGCGCATTGAACCACGCCGCATCCGAGACGTCACGATCCTCGGGAGCAGCGTTCATGTCGCCCGTGTACACGACGGGCTTGCGGTCGTCGCGGCGGTGCATGGCCTGCAGCCAGGTCGTGAGCATCTCGTCCCACGCGCGGCGCCGCGCAAAAGACTCGATGGTCCAGCCGTTGTTGGGCGAGTACGTGTGAAGCGTCATGATGGATTTCCATTCGAGCAGGATGATGCGGCCGTCCTCGTTGTGCGGCACCTTGTCCATGGTCTCTGGGTCCGGGAGCCCGAACCAGATGCGGATGGGCCGAGGCCCGGCCTTGCGAACGAACATGGCGGTTCCTGCGTAGCGACGGTCGCACAGCGAGAGCTTGACGACGGCGTGCGTCTGCAGACAGCCGGACTCGCACGCGCTGCGAAGCACCTTGGATTCGTCGATGCCGCGCTTGTCGCGCAGACAAAGCTCGTGGCGTCTCTCGCGCGAAGAGGCGCGCAGCTTCGTCTCGGACACAAAGAGGACGTCTGGCGACTCGCGCGCGAGGAATGCCGCTATCGCGTCCCCATTGTACCGCAGCCTGTTCGCGAGGCCGTTGGCATTCCACGCCGCGATGATCTTCGGGTCGCGCGCCGCCTCGCTCGTGGCGGTGGTGGCGGCCACCTTCTTGCGAGGCTTGAAGAAGCTGTGCGTGGCCTTCCCGGCCGCGCTCGGCGACTTTCTCTTCTCGCCGCGGGCCTCGGGCCCCGCGCCGGCCTCCGCCTCCGCCTCGGCGCCGCCGCCGGCCGGCTTCGCGCCGCCGCCGCCGCCGCTCGAGGCCGTCAGGTCGACGAGGCCCGAGACCGCCTTGGGCGCCGCCCTGGGCGCCGCCTTGGGCGCCGCCTTGGCCGGGCCCTTGCGGCGGAAGAAGCTCGTGATGGCCCCCGCGCCCTCGCCGCCCTCGCCGCCCGCGGCGCCGCCCGAGGCGCCCGACATCGGCCGCGAGAATTGGGCATCTGCATCGTGACGGTGGAGCCTCATGGCGCGGCGACGACCTTCATCGAGGCCTTCGCGGACAAACTACGTCGCGTTGGAGGACGACGTCGAGCTGCTTCAAGGGAGCTTTAAGCGGGCATCGCCTTGAGGATGCTCGTCTGTGCATGCGAAAGAATCTCGCTCAAGGAGATCCATGACGGCGAGATCTCCAGGCCTTCGCGGACCAACTACTTCGCATCGAAGGACGGCATCGAGCTGCTTCACGAGAGCCTTGATCGGACATCACCTTGAAGATGCACGTCCACGCATGCGAGAGAATCTCGCCTAAGGAGATCCATGACGGCGAGAACTGGGCATCATGACACTCATCATGGTGACGAGTTTGGCCATCCAGGTTTTCGCGGACAACCTACTTCTCGTTGGGGGACGATATCGAGCTGCTTCACGACAGCTCTGAGTGGACATCGCTTTGACTGAGGTTGTCCGTCCGTGCATGCGAGAGAATCTCGCCAACGGAGATCCGAGGCATCACTGGCGGATGCTAGCTCAAGATGCGAGGCAAGGGATCTCGGTAAGCCGTATGGCAGGGTAGAAAATGCCTGGACATGACGGCAAGAAAAAGCCAAAAGCACCTCTTCACTTTCCTCGGCAAGGCACCGATTCATGTTTGCGCTCTTTAAAAAATGATGACCAGATCACCGCAGGGAATTATGCACGTACTAAATCCTATGCACGGGAAGGTCGTTGCCAGTAGATTGTTCTGGCGCCTGCAAACACGTCTTCAAGTTGAAGAGACGTCTACTTCCCATACCACGAAAGCACGCTTAGCGGCGATAGTATTCCACCCAAGTCATCCGTTCTGGTTGGCTTGTGCAGCTATCACAGTTTGCCGCGAGGCGTATCGAGCGAGGCGTGCACGCGGATCTCTACGAGAACGCCAAAGTGGTCAGAGGGAAAGTCTCCGGCAAAGGGATGGTCGCACACGACGCGGCAGTCCTCGATAAGGCCGCGACCATCGCGGTGCGGAAGGGCCGCGAAGATGTAGTCGAGGCGCTTGTCCTCCTCGAGATCTACATTGGAGCCCGGATTCTTGCGAGACCAGGTGAAGCCGTCGGCCTCGCCGTGGCAGAAGGACCACGCGTCTTGGTAAAAGACGTCCTCTCCGGCCCCAGGGTCCGCAACAGGAAGAGATCCGCGCATAAAGCGGATGCATGCCTCGTCGGGCTTGGCGTTAAAATCGCCGCAGACAAGCTGCGTGAGCGTGGTCTCGGACGTCGTTTCAGAGGAGAACGCGCGGAGCGCGCTGACGATGGCACGGGCTTGCGCAAGCCTGATGGCCGGCTGGTGCAGCTGGTGGTTCAGGTGCAGAGAGACAACCATGACGGCGCCGAAGGGAGAGACTACCTCGGCCAACGCCGCGCCCCGTGTCTCGTGAAAGGCCGATCCAGGCGTCAGCTGCGTTGGCAGCGCCAGCGCACGGGTCCGCGCGAGTGGGTACTTGGACACGATTGCGTTGCCAAAGTCCACGCCGTCGTCAACCCACCACGAGGAAGCACGGGCGTAGAAGCGGTGCGGGTACACGTTCGCGGCGCTGGCGTCGTCCTCGGGGCCAAATATATCGGTGAGCATGTCCCGCCCGCCGCCCCGGAGCACCTCTTGCATGCAAATCACGTCGGGCTGAAGCACGGCGAGCCACAACTTCAACGCCGTGCATCGCTCGGCCCAACCGCCGACGCCCGGCTCGCGTCCTTTCCCGCCGGCACCGCAGCGCGAGTTCTCGTACCAGAGATTCAACGTGAGCACGACGAGGCCTCGCCTCAGCTTGACGGCATGGCCTCGAGAATCACGCTCCATGATGCGCGTAACGAAAGCAAGCACGCAGGCGTCGAGCGTCTCCGCGCCGCGTGCTCAAAGGTCAACGCAACGCTGCCAAAGCGCAAGATCTTGCCTTCTTCGAGCTCGAGTCGTCGCGACGGTGCCGCGCAGCAGACCAAGCGAGGCAATCCAGCTCTGGCTGCGAGGCGAGTCGATCGCGACGTGCGCGGGCGTCCCTCCGTCGCCCAGCGCGTTCTCCGACACCTAGCGGGCGCGGTCTCTTGGGGTCCTGAAGACGCTCAAGACGATGATCGCATCGGCACGTGCCGGGCCGACCCTTGCACGGCCCGCCCGCAACCTGGGCGTTCTCTTCGTGTTCTCTTCGTCCCGCCCGTTCCCTCTCTCGGCTGGGGAGACTCCCGGCCATCGCGCGTCACCGGCGGCCTCGCTGCGGGGAGCTTCACATCCTTCTTTGCAAAGTCCACAGGGGACGCATGAATTTCGTCTCGTTGGATCATTTTCTAGTGGCTACGAGTGAAAGAGAGGAATTTTTGATCTCAGTAGACAGAGGCGTGCTGCGGGCTCGCGCACATTAACGTAGCTGATGTTTCGGGTTCAGGGTCGAAGATACGGCTAGTGGAGAGATGCTACTGTGGTGTTTAGTCGACAGCGAGGTGCGGGTACAGTAAAAAGCGAGGTGCGGGCAAAGCGCAGCCTATATACAATTTAGTATACCCACAGTATACCGCAGCATACCCACACTGCGCAGGCTCTCGATCTGCTCGCGTCCATCTCCAGATCTTCGCCGCGCGAGACGACTCGGCGACGCGCGCGCGCCGCTGCTCGCCGGCTGGCCCGCTGGCGCGCCCGCGGCGGGCGCCGGGAAGCTCCGCGCGGGGGCCCCGGCGCGCGGCGCAAGGCGCTTCGACCGCGTCAACATCGATCCGCCCGCGGCGGGCGGGACCGCTTCGGTTTGGCGAATTTGGGCCAAGATCTGCCACCGTCCAGGCGCGTGGCGCGTGCCCGCGGGGCGCGGCGCTGCACGCGGCCGGCGTGCGTGCAGCGGCCTGACCTCGCGAGTCGCCGTCGCCCGCGAGCTGCGCGACGCGTCGCTCCGCAGGCAGCGACGGCTCAAGGTCTGAGGCTTTTGCCCACGACTTTGCAAGCTTCAATCCTCCGAGGCTCGTCGCTTCCCGAGCGCGGGGGTTGGCGTAGTCCAGCAAGCCGCGCTCGCTTCGCCCCCGCCTCAACTCGCCGCGCCGCGCCGCGCCGCGCCTTCGAGCAGCGCCGCGACCTCGGCGCGGAGGAGTTCGAACCCGGGGTCGACCTTGGGCGCCTCGAGCCTCCGCGACGCTAACCTCGATCGGCCCGAGGACCTCGCCGCGGTCCGAGGCCGCGAGCGAGCAGCGTCGCGCCCACGCGGCGTCGCGTTGCCTCGCGCGCGTAGCCTGGCCTCGAATGTCAGGCGGCCGAAGCCCCGCCAGAACAGAACCAGGCCCCAGGCCCAGCCCCGCCGACCGCCGGTGACCGCCGGTCCGCGGAGCGCGCTAGCCCTCGGCCTCGCGTCGGCCGCTCCCGCGCTGCCACGCGCCGCCTCGCGCCGTCGGCCGGCTCGGCTCGGCTCGGCTCGTTCGCGCCGCTAGCTTGCGTCGTCCGTCGGTCGGTCGGCCGCGAGACCTGGCGCCATTCCCCCCATCCATCTACGCATCCATCCGTCCATCCGCCGTCCGTCGGTCGCCTCCGCAGCGCGCCGCCCCGCGCCGCTCGCCGGCCCGGCCCGGCGGCCCGGCCAGCCGCAGCGAGCGCGCGCGGCTGCGCCTCGGGCGGCGGCGTCGACGCCGCAGTGCGTCCGAGCAGCCCGGGAGACGCCCTGGTCGCCCCTAGCAAATAGCAGGGGACGCTGCCGCCGGCCGGCCGGCAGGCAGTCGGAGAAGCCCCCGCGCGCGCGCGTCCTCAGGGGGCCCAGGATGCCGTCCTCGCCGCCGCGCAAGAACGAGGCCACCCGCAGGGACTCGCTCGCGAGCTTGCAGAGCACATTCTTCGCGTTCGAGGAGGAGGACGCCGCCGCAGCCGCCGCAGAAGGGACGCCGCTCAACGCCGTGGACTTTGACGCCGCGAACCCGCGGCAAGAGGCGACGCCCTTGCAGCAGCAGCAGCAGCAGCAGCAGCAGCAGCAACAGCAGGGGCAGCAGCAAGGCTTCGTCAATCAGGAGCACGACCGGTTTGAGCAAGGGCAGGGGTATGGAAACAGCGCCTCGCGCGCGCAGAGTCCGACGGCGGGCGTCGTGTACCCCGGTCACGCGCAGCCACCGCACGCCTCTGGGTATCCCCCGTACGCGTATCCTCCACAAGGGTCCCATGTCGACTCGCGCGCTGCCCACGCGCAAGCTCAGGCACAAGCTCACGCTCACATGCAAGCGCAAATGCAGGCGCAAGCCAATGCCGAAGGAGTCCACTATTATACGACACCGCAGCAGCCGCCCAGGACCATGCCCGGGGTATATCCAGCACCAGCACCACCATTAGGAGAAGACAACCTCTCGTATTTGCACCCGCACATCAATCCCAATTACCTCGGCGCAAGCGGTCCTCCCCGCGCTTCCGCCACGACGCCGGCTTCGGGAGTAAAAGAAGACACCCACAAGGGCCAGACCAAGACCCCCCGCGCCGCCAGGGAAATAAAGAGCGAGGGTTCCCGGGCCACGAAGCAGACCTCTATCCGGCCGTCCAGATCCAAATCGTCCAAAGGATCTGCGACGAAGCGCGCCGCCGCGCCGCCCGAGGGTTTAACAGGAGGCCAAACCAAACGCCAGAACCGCAAAGATAGCCCAAGCGCCAGTTCTTCAAATGTGGGAGGCTCGCCCCAAAAGGCGCCCAGCCACGCCTCAGCCGCCGTGGGTTCCAGTAGAGAGATGATCAGCAGCAGCAGCAGCAGCAGCAGCAGTAGCGATGACGAGGACTACGACAATGTCGAGAGCACCGACAATGAGGGAAGCGGCGCGAGCGCCAACAGGAACGGAGCTCGTGATGCGACACGATCTGTTTACGCGGCGTGGCTCAAGGAAGAAGATGCCATGCTTCTATCCCAGGTCACCTCCGAGATGAACTCGCCGCAGTTCATCAACGACCCTGACGCGCTGAACAAGTCCAAATTCTGGTCCCGCATCGCGGATCTCATCTCTGGGAGGTCTGCCAAGCAGTGCCGAGAGCGCTGGCGCAACTCCGTGGACCCCAACATCACGCAGAGCAAGTGGACTGTGCGCGAGGACCTCCTTCTCCTGAAGCTACACGACGAGCTTGGTAACAAGTGGTCCACAATTGCCTCCCGGCTCCGGGGCCGCACCGAGAATGGTGTCAAAACGCGGCACAAGTCCATCATGCGTGCCTACAAGCGGCAGTGGTCGAGCCAAGAGGACGCGCTCCTCCTCCAGCTCTACGGTCAGCACGGGCCGCGGTGGGCTGTCATTCAAAAGTCCTTGCCGCGCAGGACCCTTCACGGAGTGAAGATGCGGTACCGGGCCCTTATTAGCGGAAACACGCAGCGCTCGAGCGAGCTCGGCGCCCCCGAGCAAGCGCTCAGCTACGATATTCGCTCCATGACCGTGCGCCAGCTCGAGACCGAGGGCATCGACGGCAAACCGGTGAGCCCGCCAGCTTCCAGGGGCATGCAGACGAAGAAGCGCTTCCTCATCGAGTCCATGCTCAACAGCCAGAATGCCGATAGCGACGGCCAGACACCGGACGCCGCCCAGCGCTCCAAGCGCAAGCGTCTCGCGCGCGGGCCTTGCATCATCCCAGGCTTCATTGCCGTGCCGTCGTCGATGCGCCTTCGCTACCCGTCTTCCGGCTCGAACCTCTCCAGGACCGGAGCGATCCTGCAGCAGGCGCGTCGCGAGCGCGATCGCCGCCGCTCCATGATCGTGGAAAGCGCCAATCGACGACTCGCCGAGGCCGGGTCTTCCGGCGCACAAGGCGTCTCGAGAGCTCCGTCGCAAGCCAACCCGCAGCAGACAATGCAAATCTACACGCAGCAGCACCCGATGCACCACGAGCATCAGTACCAGCACCAACAAGCCCAGGCGCAGCAGCACCAGCTCCCGATGCCCATGCCCATGCAAGCGGCCCACCACCAAAGCCAGCAGCACCAGCAAGGCCACCAGCCGCATGCCGGCTCGGAGAACCTACACTCCTCGCCGCATGCCTATATCTATCACGAGAACGAAGACGTCTCTATCAAATCCGACGCGCCCCGCGGCCAGGTCTCGCCCTTTGGCGACGACGGCGACGGTGCGGACGAGAATGGCATGGACGACTCCGAGTTTGCCCACACGATTTCCGACATGCTCTTGAACGCCAAGACGCACCCGGACGTCGACCCTGCGCAGTACAACGAGTTTCAAGCCAACCTCGAGCACGTTCTCGTCGACAACATCGACGCTCTCCCTTCCGGATACCAAGATTAGACATCCTCGCACGGAGGAGTCTCTATGAACGAGGAAGCGAGCGCGCCTGATCATCGTATGATCACAAACCCCGCTAGCCTGACCCGTTAGATATATTGATGAATTGTAACATGAATAGCATCTCAATCTAGTTCGCCCAAGAGGATTGGCAGCGCCACTTGCTGCACTTCGAGTGCCCGTAAAAGTCGTGCACTGCAGGCCGTCTTTCCTTGCATGTAGTACGTCGCTTCGAAGAAATGCGCCTTGGGTCAAGCTTGCCTTTCTGTATAATGAAGCCAATTCCGTGCATTCTTTGCACTCGAGACCCCATGCCAGAACACTTCGTGCCCCTCTACGCCTATCGAGAAGCGTCTACGAGTCGACGCTCCCTCCGCAAGAGCTGCTCCCGCATCATCATCATGTCGGCCTCCAACATCCCGGGCCATCTTCGACCGCCGCATTCGCTCCCCAGGTCGTCTTCGACCGCGCAGTTTTCGCGATGTCCTCGCGCAGCGTTGTCCGCGCACCTTCGCGCATTCATCGAGAGCTCATGCGGCGGCGGGCGCGCGGCCGAGGGCCGCGAGGGCCGCGAGGGCGCGGGCGCGGCGCAAGAAGTGGCCAGAAGTGGCCAGGAAAAGTGCCCAGCAAAAAACCGTTTCCGGCCGCCAGAACTTCTTGAAGGCTTGGTGACTAGAACTCCTTCCCGAAGACCCTCCCGGCGCGCGCGCTGCGCGGGGATGGCGTCGCAGGCGCGCGCGCGGCCGTCCGCCCTCGTGCGCGACCTGCGGGCCGAGTCGCGCGCCCTGGGCCAGGCGTGGGCGAGCCTGCAGGACGAGGTCGACCAGCTCGAGAGGCACCGCGCGCTGCTCAAGCACGAGTGGAGGGACCTCGAGGACGAGCGCGAGCGCCTCGAGAGGGAGCGCCAGCGCTTCGAGAAGCTCGTCGCGCAGGAGTGGTTCCCCACCAGCATCGATGCGCCAAAGGTCAAGGACCGCATCGTGAGGGTCAACGTAGGCGGCCAGATCTTCGAGATCACGGCGCGGCTGCTCCTCAAGGACCGCTTCTCGCTGCTCGCAGCGACCTGCCTGCCTCCAGAGGACTCCATCCTCCGGCCCGAGGAGGACGGCTGCTTCTTTTTTGACAGAGATTGGTTCCTCTTCCGCCACATTTTAGCTTATTTGCAAAACGGGACGCTACCGCACGACGAGCTGCGCCTGCGCGAGCTGCACCACGAGGCCGGCTTTTATTGCCTCGGGTCGATGCAGCGCAAGATCCAGACCGTGCTTGCAGATATGCAGACCAAATCCGAGGACCTCTTCGCGCCTTCATCTTCGTCCGCTTCGTCCTCTTCGTCTTCAACTATTCCCCGGGCAGGTAGAGCGCCCGAAACGTGGTCCAAGCGGAGCGCCAAGGATTCTCTCGTCGCCCCGGAGCTCCCAGACCCCTTTGGCTTCACCTCGCGAGGCAGGACATCACGTGGCGCAGTAGCGCTGTAATCGCCGGACTGTCTACCTCTTCGAAGGACCGCAGGCGCGACTGTAAACGATACGTAGTATTACCTAATAAAGAACAAACTCTTTGATCCCGAGCTTCGCCAGCAGCTACCTCATGAACCCAACTGAGACTGCCATGTCCCCGCTTTCGAAGCGTAAAAAAATTGAGCGCGTTCGGCCGATCAAACGCTCTGCGTCATCCGGATCTGGGCCACAATACGGTCCGCCTCGTCCTCGATCTCACCCGCACTACACTCGTCACCGCAGAGCAGATAAAGCTCAAAGCCATTCTCTTCCGCAGCGTAAAATCGATACCCGGCCTTGGTGAGCTGGACTTGGCCTACTCCGAAGCCGCGCATCTGGTCCTGTGCGCGCTGCAGAAACCAATAAAAGACGTCCCCATACTGCGCCGCGGTCGCGTCGGCCCGCAGGGCTGGAATAAGGGTGCGGCCTTGGCCAACGCTGTGAAAGGCGAGCGCAAGCGTCTCCAATCCTGCAAACTCGTCGATCTGCGGAGTCGTCGCCGCAATTGGAATCTGGAGCTGGCTCATGCGCTCGTTGAGGCGGCGATCGAATCTCTCGAGCTTGGGGAGCACGTCCACAAGCGTACACTCGATGGCTTGCAGCACGCAGAGCGTGTGCCACCGCATCCGATACACGACGAGGTTCTTCCACTGGTTCTCCGAGTAAATGGGCGTAACGCGAGTGCGCTGGTAGGATAGAGGCTGCGCATCAACCAGAGTCCATACCTGCATGGTCTCCTCTACGTCGAGCCGCGAGTGTAACACCCTTCCTTCTACAAGCAGCGCGCTTCCCAGCGTGGAGTTGTCATTCTCTAGCATCGCTAAGAGCTGATCGACATGTTCCTGCGTCTGGCTGCTCATCGACAAGAAAGGCACGCCGCCCAGAAGGCTCCGTGTCCTCTCGCGAAAGCCATCGTCCCTGAGAGCCTCGTCAGAAGTATCTCCGAGCCCAATGGCGTCGCCGAGGAGGATGCGATCGATCATGCTCTTGATCCCATTGAGCCGGAGGCTCGCCGGTCTCCACTTTTCCGGCGGCCCAAACAGGAGCACAAAGAGATTGACAAGATCCTCGAGCTGACGCAGGATCACAGTCTCTCCGCTGGCCTGCGGCGCGTTGATGACGAGCACAAACGCATCGACAGGCTGGAACACGAAGCGATCCTCTCCAAAGGTGAAGGATCCGCGAAGCTGGTGCCGACTCAGAATGTTCTGCGCGGCGCGCGCATTCTTGTGCTCCTCGCTCGCGCCAGGCTGCAAGACTCCGTGCGGCCGTTGGTGCTGCTGCTGTTGTCGCTGGTGAGTCTGAAATGGGTCGCCGCCTGCATCCTGATGCGAGTGGACCTCGAGGCGCTGCTCCACGACCCTCTGGACACGGTCGGAGAACGAGTCGATCGAGTTCTTAAAGGCCGCTATCACCGACTCCTCCACAATGCCTTTCGTCCCGATCGCGTCATGGTATCTAGGTCGGCGTCCTTCTTCGTCAGCACTCCGCTGGGCGCGCAACCCTCGATCGAGAGCCCAAGAGTAACTTACAGGCACGCGCCGGTCGCCGACAGCACCGTGAGCGTGCGGTGCTGCCGCAGCGACACGGCTTCCCTGATCATCGCGACTTTCGTTGGCCAGCGAGCGGTCCTCCCCGCAAGCAGACCTTCGCGCGCGCCCCGGGGAATGATCGATCTCCGATCTGCACGTACCCCGAAGGCGGGCCTCTTCAAGGTCTCGCCTTCTAACTCTAAGTGGTCTAACAAAGTGGTCCAACGGCTCGCGCCCCCTTAAAATTCAAAATTAAGGTGGCGGGCCGCGACGGACGCCGCCAGACCTCGTCGCCAGACCTCGTAAGCCCGCGCAGTCGACGAGCGGCAGCCCTGCGCGGGAGCAGCGCCGCCGCCGGCCCCGCGCGCCCGGCCCTCGGGTCTTCGCGTCGCGTCGCGTCGCGAGCCGAGTCGAGTCGAGTCGTCCCGAGACGACTTCGCGGCGGCGGTTGCGACGGATATTGTCATATCATATTCGTCAAGAGACTAGTATTTTAGGCGGGGACCATGGTCATCCTGCCGCCCGGCCTCGAGGAGTACGGCGCAGTGTGGCAGGGCCTGTACGGGACGTGCTTCACGTGGTTCGTGACGGCGCTGGGCGCGGCGATCGTCGTGCTGGTGCCGGAAGATTTGCCAGAGTCCGCAGAAGGCAAATTCCTCGACGCGAGCCTCGGGTTCGCGGCCGGGGTGATGCTCGCGGCCAGCTATTGGTCTCTCCTCGCGCCGTCGATCGAGATGGCTGAGGAGGCCGGATATGGCGACCTGAGCTTCCTGCCTGCGGCGGTGGGCTTTCTCGGGGGCGCCTTGTTCGTCTTCCTGGCCGACTACGCCTTGCCGGAAGCAGCAGACAGCCCCGAGGCCTACCTTCAAGAGGCCGCCGACCTCGTCGCCAAGAAGGGGGACGACGGAGATGATGGCACCGAGGGCGATCACAGCGGCAGCATCAAGGACACGCCCGGCGGGTACAACCTTCGTCAGCGCAAGAAGGACAAGTCTGCGGCAGCCGCCGTCAAGCCTGACCAGACCCTGCCGCCCTCCGCGGTCGAGAAGGAAGCCCAGAAGCTTGCCTTGCAAGAATCCAAGTCATGGCGGCGCCTTCTGCTCCTCGTCATTGCTGTGACGATCCACAATTTCCCGGAGGGCCTCGCCGTGGGCGTCGGCTTCGGTGGCGTCGGGCTTACAAAGTCCGCCACGCTCGAGGCCGCCGAGGTGCTTACGCTAGGCATTGGCATCCAGAATTTTCCCGAGGGCTTGGCGGTCTCATTGCCCATGCGGCGGCTCGGGTACTCGAAGTGGTGGTGCTTCTTCTACGGGCAGCTCAGCGGGATGGTCGAACCTATCGGAGGCCTCCTCGGCGCAGCGGGCGTGCAATACGCTCAGCCAGCGCTCCCCTTCGCGCTTGCGTTTGCAGCCGGGGCTATGGTCTACGTCGTCGTGGACTCGATCGTCCCAGAAGCGCAGACTCGAGGCAACAGCAAGATGGCCACGTGGGGAGCCATGGTGGGCTTTCTTGTCATGATGATTCTCGACGTAGCGCTCGGATGATAATTAGATTCGCCAGTTTCACGCGGTTTTGGCTAGATCAAGGAGGGCAGCCAAGACCTGTCTCAATCCAATCAAGCTCAGTGCTAGGTGGCGGGTCTTCGTCTGCTTCGAGCCCAGACGCCATGTCGACGCCATCATCGCCTCCTTGGGAAAATGTCGCGGCCGGTTGCGCAACAAGTCATGGACAAGTCGCTACGGTGAGGCGCTTGAGCATCCGGTTGTGCGTCCGATTCGAGCTAAGCTAGTCGGTCGCGCGAGACAATCGCCCGATCCAGATGAAGAAGAAGCAAGATGGAGACCCAAGAGCGACATTTGACGGGCGTCTCGCTGGCTTCTCTCGTGAGGAAAGACAGCAATTGAAGCCAGCCGCTGTCGCTGACGGACTGCCTTCCTGACTGACCGCGAGAGGCTGGCTGCGAGCGGGGCGAGGCCACAAGTTCTCGAAACCCGATGTCGTCGCGAAGGAGGAAGCTTTCGGCAGTCATCGAGACGCCCCGCATCGAGGCAACCTCCCCCCGCCCCAGCGGCCGACTGTCTTGCCCCTAGGAAGAAGCCTTGGTTGTGACGCGGCTGCCCGGCTGCGAGCCCGCGCTCGTGGTCATTCCCACGTAGGCCTAGCTAGCGCGAACAAGCTGGACCATCATTCGATGATAGTCGCCCCCACGCGGCCATTCGAGGGCCAGTCCGCAGATCCGCAGGAGGGACCTTTGAGGCTCGCAAACACGAACTTCCGATTGTGCGGAGCTCAGTCGGAGCGCAACGGATGGCCCGTCGAAATGCTCCAGGAGGCAAGATCGCCAGGGTCAGCAGATGCTGCGCTGAGAGTCTGAGACTGGCCAGCCGACTGAGGGCTGGTAGTGCTCAGCCAGCAGGCTGAGCTGGGATAATCAAGCCAGCACCACGGAAAGCATGTAGTTTTGGGCTCGCAAAATCCAAGAAGAAGGCTGGGCAGGGCGGAGATTGGCGGTCTTGGGGAAGAGGCGGTTAGGGCATAGCTGAGCACTGCAATGAGTCCTTGTCCAAAGGCTTATCGGCCCTACAATATCTTTTGAGGTCTCAGCGCCGGGCTCAACGTCATGTGGGCAGCAAGTTCAATGGCCGTGACCGATGAAGAAGCCTTTCTTCGAGCTTCTCAGCTCCAACAAGTCCAATGACGACCGCGCAGGACGACACGATCTGGCAGACAGTGTCGGGGGCGGGGATACCAACACTTTAACGTTTTTAGTGAAGCGTCGCAGCGCGGGCCGTACACCGCCCGACACATTGGTGGCGTGTCGGATGAACGCGGCGCCTGCGAACTGGGGCCGCGCGTTCGTTTGGCGACGAGAATTCACGATGAAGACGGCATCCCGCACATTTTTTTAATAAGCGCTGACTTCTCCCCAGGCAGCCAAGAAAATGCAAGATGGAGAGTCGCGGGTGCTGGACTAGTCTGTGACCTCAAGCAACGTGATCATGCTTCAGACCATCTCGACGCCAAGTCATGCAATCTAAGGACTGAAGTCAATCGATTGGTCCGCCAGTTCAACGTCGTTGGCGAGTGCCTGAGTTGTATTCTGAGTCATTGGCTGTGCTTCTAAGACGACTCACGATTCCCTGGCTTGAAAACCTTGAAAGCGGAGCGAGAGGATTGAACCCGTTTGTACGTTGTACATAAAACACGGACTTATCATCATCACGGGCGCCATGCGTGCAATCGGGCGCCATGTTCTGCACCGAGTCTCGTGGACATCGTGACGTTGCGCACATTTTGAGCATGGCGCGACGTGGCGCGTGCGTTGAAGCTCTGTCGACCGAGCGTTGAAAACTCCGAGTTCTCGCCCGCACAGCACTGCGAACGAGAGACTGCTGCACTTGCGCCGCAAGTCGTGCGGCTGGGAGCTTCGCTTTCACTGGCACCGCCAGGCACCGTACTCCTGCTCCCGACACCAGAATCACCAGACTCTTGCTTGCTGGCTTGGACAGTGAATGGAAATTTATCTTCCCACAGTTGCCTGCACTCTGAAGCGCAGGAGCTCGAAAAGACGCACCGCCTCGGCAGGACCAGCCCCAAGATCGACACGCGCACAGATCGTTCGCTTCTCATCACGTTACGTGCGCATCCTGATTCGTGGGCATCGTGTCTCATCACGCTCGCTTACTTGATGTGCGCCGTCATCTCATCTCATCATCTCATGATTCTCATCTCAAACAAGAGTCTGATTCAAGACGGTTGCCATCGTGGTCACGTCGCTGTGATGGAGCGGTCGTAGAAGTGTGAGCGATCCCGTTGATTTCTTCTGTAAGTGGACGGAGTGAGTCTCTAGTACCTACGTCACCTCATCATGCTGCGCAAAGGCCGACGTCTCATCATTCGCCGCGCACCAGTCTGTGCTAGTAGCTAGTCATGCTGGCGGCTGATCGCGCCGATGGCGTCGGTCTACGCTCGCTCGTGCCATTGCGGCAGTCATCATTCAGTAGTAAAGCACCATGAATAAGGAACCAGCCAGCCCGAAAACGTTTTTTTTGCAGCCAGACCGACAGGACCGACACTGGTCTCTGGGGCATTGATGACTCATGACGAGCGGGTCGGGTATTCTTTTGCCTTTCTCGCGGCACGGCTGGCCTGGGCGCCGCTGAAGGAACGGTCTGAGTGCTTGCCGCCTCGTGAGTCGTGCCTGCATTGCGCGGTACCGCAGGTCTGCCGCAAACAAGGGCTGGTGGTGCCGAGCCACCAGCAACAGACCTGGAAGCGTTAGATGTTCCACCACTCAGGGCTTCGTTCCGCACGGCCGCTTCCTGGTCTGAAGCCGGGCAACAGCTTTAGCTCAAAAGAACCTCCATTTTCGATTTTTAACGTCGCGGGCGAAGGCTGCGAGGATTGAGCTTGCTGGGCCAGCGCTACCCCTGTTCGGCGAAAGCGGCGCAAAAAAGCGCCATCTTCAAGATGGAGCTCCATACGTGATTCGTGGCAGTCAGTGGCACGACTGTGATGACGGACAGCCATCGGTCTGCGCAGGCCCGTGACGGGAGCCTTCCCCAGCGCAGACGCTCGCGGTATCGCAAACGGTTCTTGCGCAGCGAATGAGACTGGCCGAGGCAAAATGCTGCCAGGCAACAAGTGCGAGGGGCCGAGGGCACAGGCGTGAAACTGGAAATCATCCCGAGGATAGCCCTTTGAAAAGATAATGTCTCCGCCGGACGCCCCGAGAGACAAAATGAAAAAGCCCACAGTGGAAGCAGCCTCGTCTTTCTCGCGACTCTCGCCGTCTGGCCCCATCCAAGAGCCGCGCGCGGGGTCGAGACTTGAGAGTCGCCGCGCGATAGCTGCGAGAGCTGCGAGGCGGCTGGGCCGCTTTGCTCTTCGCGGCTCCGCGGCGGTCCCAGCAGCGCCGTCTGGCTTGTGGCCGGCCGCGCCGCCTTGGACCTTGGTCTTCTTGGCCGAGGGCAGCCCCACCCGTCTTCACGAGAGCGTTGAATGCAATCGGGCGAGCGGTCGCGCTGCGCGGAAAGAACTCGCCCGTTGGACCGAATACCTTGCGCAGGGGGCAGAGTCGCAGACTTGGTCTGCCCCATCAGCCAGGCGGTCCTGGGCGGCCTGCTTCTTGGCGGCGCTGCGCGCCCCGGTGGCAAATGCCAGCCAGACGGCCGGTCGGCCGGGTCCCAAAACTTCCGTGCCAGCTGCACCCCACCCCACCCAGCCCGACCCCGGGCCGGGCATCATGCTGGTGTGCCACAGCATGCATGCTGCACGGGCGCGACGGGTGTCTCTGAGTTGCGACGAGGCTACTTGAGCGAGTGGCGTGGCTAGATAATCGATAGCTTGCCGACGATCGAGAACGTTTCCAGGCCAGTTTCCTCGCACCACACTGCCTCTCGGTGCGGAAGGGACTCCTTCCAATGCGGCCTCGGCCAGGCTCAGGCTCCCAGTATTCAACAGAGCCACTCGACATTCCGCGCACAGTTGTGGTGGAGTGATGGATGGCATGGTGCGGTGCGTGCAAACGGCGTTCGTGCAAAAAATGATCTTCAATTTTGGCTTCGGCGCGGCAATGACAATCACGGCGCCACGCACGTGACCCAGGGCGGGGCCCCAAAATGAACGGACGAGAGCGTCGGTCTCGATGCCTCTGACGCCCCGCGCGTGCGCGCGTGCTGACCCGCGCAAGACGTATCACGCCGCTCGCGGGGGTCGCGGGTACGGAGCGAGGCGGGGCGAGTCAAGCCGAGCCGAGGCTCTCGTCAGTGCAAGCAAGATGGAGCCCCGGGCGATTCTGGAAGGCGCGAGAAGCGAGAGAATGTTTTTCCGCTTTGTGAGAGCAACATGCTTTCTTGCCGTGCTGCTGCGTGAGTTGCCTAGCTAGAGCCCTAGTCGCGCGGTAGTCCTTTGTAGTAATCAGCAGAGAAAAGATCTGCATGATTAGGATGATTTATCATCATAGATGACTGACTGATGACTGATGAGGATCGATTGATGATGATCTCGGCCGCCGAGGATAGCAAAACCAAAACCCAAACGCCGCGCCTCGCCAAACCAGAAGTCGAGCGCGAGGACGAAGCAACCCCTTTGCGAACACCATGGCGCCCGGGCAGGCTCTGCGCGCGGTGGCCGTGGTCCTGGCCCTGGTCAGCACCCAGACCTTGGCCCAGAATGGCACGTGCTACGAGCCCGTTATGTGCGGCGTCGCTCCGGCCTCGATTGACATTGCACTCGACTCGCCGGAATGCGCGTGCGCCGTGGAGCCCGCGGATGCCGAGAGCCCCTCGACGCTCGAGGCGTGCTGCGTGGACGGCGCAAGCGCGTTGGACTCTGAATGCCGCGAGATCTCGCTGTCCGCGAGCGAGTACAGCCGCGAATCGACGCTCGCCAACGTCGCCGTGGATGCTACCCTGAGCATCCCCGTGACCCTGAGCGAGGACTCCAGCTACACGTGCTCCCGCACGTGCAGCGTGTACGGTGACCCTGAGGGCATTACGTTCTGCGGCGAGGTCAAGGAATTCATTCTCTGCGATGGCCGCATCGACGACGTCGACAGCAGCGACGTGTGCGAGTTTGACAAGGACGTCTGCGAGAGCCGCGTCGACTACTACGGCAACGCGTGCGTGTGGCTTCCGGACGAGGATGGCTCGACGTGGGAGAACTTCGATCAGGATGGCTCCCCCTGCCAGATGAACCCGTCCGCGGAGGCCCCGACCCAGGTCCTGTACAGCCGCTCCCCGCTTACCGGCTCGGGTGACTCCTACACGGTGTCCGCGACCGTCGGCGAGCGCGGCATCATGACGTCGGTCACTATCGAGTACAACGGGGATTCCGCGACGCTCACGTCGGCCGACTGCATTGCCAGCCCTGGCGATGCTAGCGCCTGGTCGACGGACGCCGTCGCGGACTACGCGACCGCCACGGTTAACGGTGGCGGCGCCCAGGTGGTGTGGGAGATTGCCTTCTCCGATCTCGAGCTGCACATGTCGTGCCAGCAGATGAGCGACACCCGCACCCGCTGGGACATTGACTCGCTGACGGTGCTGACCTCTCTGACGGAGGCTGAAGATACCCTCTCCGAGACTGGTTTTTGCGTGACCTCGGAGTTCAACACCGGCGAGGCCACGCAGACGGAGCTCTTCGAGACCGGCTTCCACTCGTACTGCCTTGAGCGCGCGACCCCGAACCTTTTGGTGTGCCGCACGCTCTCCAAGGACTGCACGCGCGATGTGTACGAGGCTACGGTCAACGAGTTCTGCGAGAACACCGCCGGCCAGACGGGCATGACCGTGTCCAAGTGCAAGAAGCAGCTTAAGAAGCAGATCAAGCGCGAGGTGAGCGGCAAGAGCTCGACCGACGTGTGGGCCAAGCTTTACTGCCACGTCGTGGAGGGCGGCAGCAGCTCCGGCATCAAGTCGTGCATGAAGAAGATCTCCGACTTTGGCTTTGTGGAGGTGTACATGGAGACGAGCTCGTCGATGTCGACTTCTTCGACGGCCTGCGACCTGAGCGCCTCTCTGGCGGTCGTCACGGACGAGGAGGACGAGTGCTTTGACGGCATGCACATTGAGGTCGAGGATACTTCGAGCGGCGACCGCACCCGCATCGCCTCGGTGCCTGCGTCGCGCCTTGTGTGCGATGAGGCCCTCGTGCTCACTGGCGCCGACTACCCGTCGCTCTTCGTGGAGGGCAACGACATCTACCTCGTGCAGTGCGGCCTGACCGAGTCGTGCAACGCGCAGCGCGGCTTCAGCACGGTGCCTGGCATCTCTGTGGCCACTGGAAGCTCTTCGGTGACGATGAACCTCGGCACGTCCTCGGAGACGTCGACCTCGTCCTCCAGCCCGTCCGTGTGCGAGCTCGACGAGTCGGAGACCGTGGAGAGCTGCCCGTACTGCTGCGACACCGTCAACTCTGACGACTCGATGTGCCTGGACGTGACTGTGTCGACGACGCCGTACTGCGACTCGTCGAACCTGCCGACTGGCGTGGACGACTGCTCGGAGCTCACCTCGTCGGACTCGAGCGCGTACGTGGACCTCACCCTTGTGACGACGCCTGCCGACACGACGTGCTGCCACACCTGCACTGCCTGGGGCGACCCGAAGCTGTACGCCTTTGACGGCTGGGACGCGACGCCCGCGGAGTGGATCGAGTGCGACGGCCGCAACCCGAACGACGGCTGCAACTTCGAGCAGAAGACCTGCCTGAACCAGGTCGACCACCTCGGCAACACGTGCGTGTGGAACGCGACCCTGGGCACGATTCTCGAGCAGGACCGCAGCCAGGTCGCCTTTTACGGCAGCGCATGCCAGGTGGACTGGGCCGCTGCCGCCGCCGCGGGCTGGCGCTCGAACCTGACCATGTACGTGACCGACGAGTACACCTTCCGCGTGTTCATGGGCGAGCGCAGCGTGCTCACCACCATGGAGTTCGAGCTCGAGACGGGCGGCTACCACGAGTTCGACCACACCAAGTGCTTCGCGAACGACCTCTCGACCGCGTGGACGAGCTACGGCGACGCGAGCGCGACCCCGGCGGCCGACGGCTTCGAGTTCGCGTGCGGCGACATCGACACTGAGGGTCTCGAGCGCCCGTGCTCCGTCTCGCACGCCGCGACGGGCTCGTTTGTGCAGTTCCGCTGCATCCGCGTGGAGATGAACAACGTCTACCAGGGCTACCGCGTGAACATCCAGGGCGTGTCGGAGTTTATCCTTGGCGACAACGGCTACGCGTCGACGGGCGGCTTCTGCCTGACCGACTCGCTCGTGGAGGCCGTCGGCGAGTCGAGCGACAACGTCGACGCTGGCGCCGAGTGCGGCCTCGACATGAACGACCTTGGCACCCAGCTGAGCCTGGGCCGTCTGTGCAAGGACATCTACCACCCGACGTGCACGTCGACCGAGTCTGACGCCGCGATCGAGAAGTGGTGCAAGTACATGGCGGTGCTGCCGCTCGAGGACAAGATGGAGTGCGCGAACGCCATCATCAACGGCACGAGCAACGATGACGAGAAGGAGGAGGCCTGGAGGGACTACTTTTGCAGCCAGTTCCCTGGCCAGGTGAGCAAGTGCAAGAAGGGCTACCGCGCCTTCCTGGACACGACGCCGACCGCGACCATGTGCTTCTCCTCGATCGAGGAGGTCGAGGCCTTTGGCCACGACCCGTGCATGATGGGCACCTCGGTCACGGACAGCTCCGGCGCCGAGGTCCTCTTCATGCCGGACCACATCCCGCCCTGCAACAACGTGCTGCGCGTGCCGGCCTCGAACGACAAGTACGCGGCCTTCTTCACGTCGACGGTCTCGTTCACCAAGTGCGGCGTCAAGACTTCGGAGTGCCCGCTTTACAGTGCGCTCCCCGACGCCTTCTGCGACGCCATTGACCCCTTCTCGGTGCAGCTGACCTACTCTGCCGGCGACGTCTGCCCGGACTCGTCCTAAATTTTCGTATACGTAACGGTGAACTCATGACTTTCCAATACTTTTTCCATCATCAAGAACTCCTGCAGGCAAGCGAGCGAGGCGCATCTTCGTCCTGCTTGGCTCTTCTTGCAAAACGACACGATCAGCTCAACGGGCAGAGACGACGGCGACCTGCTTTCGACGAGCGCGGCCTCGCGATGATCACCGGGCGCAAAAGCCTTCGATCCTCTCGCTGCGCCAAACTTGGACTCCGCCTCTTGAACAAGTCTAGCCTATCATCGTCTCGCTCATGATGATGATGCTGTTGATGATGATGACGATGGATTAGCGGCCTCTTCGCAGTCGACGCCAAGGCGCTCTGTGGACAGCGCGACCTCGCAGCCTCTCTCTGCGCGCGCCGAAAACAGCGAGCAGCAATGGCGCCCCGTTCTCGGCGGCAGCAGCAAGCTCTGCATCCCGATCATGATGAGCGAGGTCGTGGACGCCCGGCGGCGGAGCGAGGCGAGGCAAGCCTGGCGAAAGGTCGCGTGCCAGGAGCACAACAAGAGCCACCGCAAGGCCCTCGAGGAGTGCAGGCGGGCTTCGCGCGCACCGCCGAGGAGGGTGAGTTGTGGAGGTCCACTTCCTACCAGGGTCAGACTGCTACAGACAGCCTGCCTTGCAGCCAGCAGGACGGCAGGACGGACAGTCGCGCGCGTGCGTGCGTTGCTGCTCCTTGCAGCCTGGACGACTGGACGTAGTACGTAGTATGTAGTACGTACGTACGGACTACGCCTCGCAAGGATTCATGAATGCGTGCGTGGGAATCCTCGGCGCGCGAAGCTCTGCGGAAAAGTGCGCTCTGACAGGCTGCGTGCGCCCGTGCGCTCGAGCCTCATCAGCCAGGGCTAGGGTTTCGAGTGCAAGCATCAATCAAGGCGTGCTTCATTCGCCAGCCGGCGCGTGGCAAGGCAAGGCAAGGCTCGTCGGTTGGCGCCAGAAGCTTCCTCGCAGTGGCGACGAGACGGCCCTCGCTTTAAGGTGGCAGCGAAACCTCGAGTCCAGGCCGCAAGGAGACTAGCCACTCACGGTCAAGAAGCTGCGGTCTTTTGGACGGCCACGGATGATTGTGAATGAGAGCAAGAGCAAGGCCCCCAAAGCGGCTCTGCCCCGGGCCGAGATGCCGGTGGCCCGCGCGACGCGAAGGCGAACCTTGGCATCTCTCACGCCACGAACTTGAGGACAAAGGACGGACGAAAGTTTTCACGATCAGCTCACCAAAGTTCCGCCAAACCACGGCGACGGCGGCGCGGAAAACGTGGCCATTCAGTTTACGATCAGCCAGTCACTTGGGCCTCGCCGAGCCGCGTGCAGCGCTTCCAGGACCGTACGCGCGCGCGTTGAAGAAGCACTGCGCTGCAGGCCAGCCCGCCAGCCAGCTACCAGGCATGAGATCCCCCTCCCGAAGGGAACCGATATACGTTTTCTGGGAACGGACGAGTCGACGAGGACGAGTCGCGAGTCTCCAGGTCTACCGTAAGAACTGTCAATGATGCCCTGATCTTGATGAAGGTTCTGACCAGAAGGTTGTGGACCGTCGTCGAGCTGAGGACCTCGACCAAGATGGCGCCCTGGCCGTGGCAGCCCTGGCTGGCTGGCGCAAGAGTACAGGCTCGCGCGGGCTTTTCGCCCCTTCAAGGACGTGGTGTGATGGCGCGCTGCGGGGCAGCACCGAGTCCGGTGGGCATGCGCACGTCCCTACGGTGTGCGCCGATATTATGGGCTCGCACGAAAGGGCGGTCCCCTTCTCAGCGTCAAGATGGAGCGCCGCTCCGCAGGCCGCCGCCCCGAGCCGCAGCGGCCGGGCCGAGCCAGAGTCTGGGCGCGCGAAGCGAACCACCGGGCCGGCCACGCCCGGCAGAGGGCGGACGGCTCGCATTGCAGAGCGGCGGCGGCCGGAGCCGAGCCTCACAGGCAGGGCCAGTCACGGGAGCGGCGTGAAGAAGAAAGAAAAAAAAGAAAAGAATTTTTGAAAATATATTTATAGTTTAAGAATTTCTCTCGTCACGTGCCTTCGCAAGATCCACCCGAGCTCATCGCCTCGCCTCGCCTCGCCTCCCCCCCGGCCATGACCTTGAAGCGCCGGCGTCGCGCGGCGCGGTTCGCGAGAGCTCGAGGTGGCTCGGGGTGGGGTCGAAGTTCGGCCAGCAGCGGTCCTGTCAGGGGCCCAAGCTGGTCGGTGTCGGCAGTTCTCAAAGTCGCGAAAATTCAAAACCAACCAAGATTGAATACTGAATATTTTTTTGTTTTTATTTTTCGTTCATTTTGTTTTTAGTATTTCACCCGGCCATCCTCAGGCCAAGCCACCACGATTCCCGCGGCCCTAGCCAAGCCCGAAGCCGCGGCCGGCCGGCCGGCCGCCGCGAAGCTCCGCGAGGAAGGCGGCCCCGAGGCGGCCCGAGGTCCCGCCAGAAGCCCATGGCATGCATGGCTGAAGAGCGTAGATTATGATATGAAGCCACGCAGCACGTGCGGGCGCTCTTTGTTCACTTCGCCATGATGTCAAACTCCGCGTGTCCGAGGGCGACAAAGCACGAGCGAGCGAGCGAGCATGACTGACGCCGCCACGGGCTGCAAGCAAACGCAGCCCTGGCGAAATCAGCTTTCCCGCGCGCGCTCCCGCGTCCGAAGGACGTCCGAAGTCAAGCACGCAAGGCTTCGCAAGCAATGCATGCAATGCATGGCGTCACGGCCGTCGCACCGCACGCATCAGATGAAGTTTGAAGTTTGTTTCTTGAAGCCAATCGATCGATCGATCGGCCTGGGAAGCTCGGCACGGCCCGCCCGCCGAGCCGAGCCGAGCCGAGTCGACGACGGCCGCGCGCGCGGGCAGGGTGCAGAGCCAGCCGCTGGAGTGTCACGGGCCGGCCGGCCGGGGCGGCGACTCGAGTCATGGAAACTTTCAAGTTCATTTATTCGAAAAATCGAGATGGCGCTCGATAGTAATAAGGTGCGATTCAAATTCTTCTTTCAATCTTTCGGGGCGTTTGAAAAAGATTAAGGAGGTTTCCCTTCGCTTGATTAGACTTGACTTGGAGGATTTGGGTCGATTTGGTTTCCAGCAAACCCGCTTTCCGACGCAGCTCGCTCCGCGACGTCGCGCTCGGCGCGCCCCGCCCGCCCCCCTCCCCGCCCC
>KQ758850.1:2733712-2756823 GCA_001462505.1 Aurantiochytrium sp. T66
GTCGCGCGTCTTGCGCGCCATTTTTGCTTGCTTTGCTTTGCTTTCGCGATCGCTTTGAGGATGACGATGAAGAAGACGCTCGCGGTGGCGCTGGCCGCGGCCGTGTGCGGAATCGCGCGGGCGCAGAGCGACGACCCGTACTCGTGCCAGGAACTGACGACGCCCGTGTGCGAATCGAGCGACGGCGGCGGCCTCGACTCGCTCGGGTTCGTCACCGCGGACGTGACCTCGCGGACGGACTGCGACATTTGCACGAATGAATCCCCCCTCGTCGCGGGCCTCGAGGCCTGCTGCATCGCCGGCTCGGGCGTGAGCCCGACCGTGGACTGCCGCGAGATCTACATCCCGACCTCGGACGAGATCAGCGACGCCGTCACCGACGTCAGCGAGGTGGCCGCCGACGCCTACGTGCAGATCCCCATCAATGTCTCGTACACCGAGACGGCCGAGAACGCCTGCGCGCGCACCTGCCGCATCTACGGAGACCCCGAGGGCCTCTCGTTCTGCAACGTGCGCAAGGAGTTCATTCTCTGCGACGGCCGCGTGGACGACCCCGACTCGCCGGACATTTGCGTCCGGAACCAGGAAACCTGCGAGAGCCGCCTCGACTACTACGGCAACGCCTGCGTCTGGCTGCCCGACAACGACCTCGGCCTCGAGTGGACCACGGGCTCGCCCTGCCAGATGAACCCCAACTTCGCGGCGCCCGTCCAGCTCGTCTACAGCCGCTCGCCCCAGGCCGGCAACGACGGCATCTCGTACGCCGTCTACGCCACGGTCGGCGAGCGCGGCATCATCACCAAGGTCACCTTCGAGTACGACGGCATGAGCTCCACCATCGACGCCGTCGACTGCATCGGTCTCGAGGGCGCGATCGGCGCCTGGTCGAGCCCTGAGATCGAGCCCTACCTGGACGTGACCACGGTAATTTCCGGCAAGCAGGTCATCATGGACATCGCCTTCGAGGACATGGGCGTCCACCTCATCTGCCAGGCCATGGAGATCAACACGGCCCGCCTCGACATCGACACCCTCTACGTGACCACCCCGCGCGAGGCGGTCCTCGAGACCCAGACCGAGGACGGATTCTGCGTCACCTCGGAGATGAACACGGGCGAGGCCACCCAGGCGGAGCTCACGGAGAACTTTCACTCGTACTGCCTCGCCAAGTTCTCCGAGAACCTCCTGGTCTGCCGCGCCCTCTCCAAGGAGTGCACCCGACTCTCGTACATGCCCACCATCAAGGAGTTCTGCGAGAACGTGGCCGTCTCCAAGCTCGGCATCAGCGTCAAAAAGTGCAAGAACACGCTCAAGAAGCAGATCAAGCGCGAGATCAGGGGCAAGGACTCCCAGAGCGTCTGGGTAGAGTACTACTGCCGCGCCATCGCCGACGGGAGCAAGGCCGCCGAGAAGGAGTGCATCGAGAAGGTCGCCGACTTTGGCTTCCTCGAGGTCTTTGACGAGACGAGCGGCCAGCTGTACAACCCGACCTCGTCCGTCTCGTGCGACCTTGACGCCGATTTCACCATCAGCACTGACGCGTGCTTCACGGGCGTCCACGTGATCGTCGAGGACGCCGACGGCGTGCAGACCACCATCGCCTCGATCCCAGCCTCGTACCTGGCCTGCGGCGAGGACATTGTCCTCACGGGCGCCGACTACCCGGAGATCTTTGTCGCTGGCAGCAACGTCTACATCAAGCAGTGCGGCCTTTCGGACTTTTGCAGCGCGCAGAACGGCTTCCGCGAGGTGGCCGCCATCGAGATCACGGGCACCATTGTCATTTCCGCCGGGACCGAGTCCGCCTCCCTCACCGAGCCCATCGTCTGCGAGACCGAGACCTCGGACCTCATCTACAGCTGCGAGACGCAGTGCTGTCTCGCCGAGAACGAGGGCGCGCCCATCTGCCTCAACGTCGCGGCCTCGACGGTCCCCTTCTGCGAGGCCTCGAGCGCGCCGGCGGGCGTCGACTGCTCCAACGTCGTGGGCTCGACTGCCTACGTTGACATCGAGATCGCGCTGCAGGACGCGGTCGAGGGGCCCTTCTGGGTGACCACCTGCTGCCGCACGTGCGCCGCCTGGGGCGACCCCCGGCTCTACGCCTTTGACGGCTGGGACGACGCCCCGGCGGAGTGGATCGAGTGCGACGGCCGCAACTCGAACAACAACTGCGCCTTCGAGGAGAAGAAGTGCAACCAGCAGACCGACCACCTCGGCAACAAGTGCGTCTGGGACGAGACCATTGGCTCCACGGTGGCCGGTGACCGCAGCCTCGTCGCCTTTTACGGCAGCCCATGCCAGGTCGACTGGGCCGCCGCCGAGGCCGCCGGCTGGCTGCCCAACGTCACGCTCTACGAGAACGGCGACTTCAGCGTGCGCGTGTTCACCGGCGAGCGCGGCGTGCTCACCGTCATGGACTTTGAGCTCGCGGGCGCCGACGGCTACCACAGGTTCGACCCGGCCAAGTGCTTCAACAGCAACCCCACGTCGGCCCCGGCCTGGACCAGCTACGGCGACGCCAGCAACACCCCCGCCAAGGACGGCTTCGACGTTGCGTGCGGCGACATCGACTCGAACGGCCTCGAGCGGCCCTGCGCCGTCACCCACGCGGACTCGAGCGTCTTCATGCAGTTCCGCTGCATCCGCACCGAGATGGACGGCGTCTACCAGGGCGAGCGCGTCAACGTTCAGGGCGTCTCCGAGTTCCTGCCCTACTCTGCCACGGGCGGCTTTTGCCTCGACAACTCCATCGACGAGTACCGCGGCGCCTCCAGCACGAACGTGGGCGCCGCCAAGCACTGCGGCCTCGACGGGGACGACCTCGGCCCGCGCCTGACCCTGGGCCAGACGTGCAAGAACATCTACCACCCGAGCTGCACCGCGGACGAGGCCGACATGGCCATCGACATGTGGTGCCGGTACTCGGCCGTGCTCCCGCTCGCGGACAAGCTCTCGTGCACCTCTGACATTCTCGAGGGCACCGAGGGCACCGTGGTCAGCCGCTGGATCGACACCTTCTGCTCGCAGTTCCCTAGCAAGAAGTCCAAGTGCAAGCAGGACTACACCGCCTACCTGGACAAGACGCCCACCGCCACGATGTGCTTCTCCTCCATCGACGACCTCGCCGACTTTGGCCACGACCCGTGCATGGTGGGCATCTCCGTCATGGACACGGCCAAGGACGAGGAGGTCCTCTTCATCCCGGACCACATTCCCGCGTGCGACGGCACCCTCCGCGTCCCGGCCGAGGCCGCGTACGAGCCGCTCTTCACCTCGACGATCGAGTTCGTCAAGTGCAAGGTCTCTTCGAGCGAGTGCCCGCTGTACTCGAGACTGCCCTTCATCTTCTGCGACCCCGTGCGCTCGTACACGCTCCAGCTCTCGTACAGCTCGGGCGACCTCTGTCCGGACTCGGCCTAAGCGCCAGCGAGCGAGCCTCGCTCCCTCCTGCGTTGATCACATTGCAATACATCTCTCAATTCATAAATATATCACCCGGTGCTGCCCTTCTTCTTCATCACAATGTCCCCTCCCCGCGAATGCGGAAGCTTTGCTCTCAGCAAGCGAGCGTCATCGAAGCTCGCGATCAAGACTCGAACAGGACCTCCCCAAAAGCCTCTCGCTGCATCCCAACAGCGTCGGGTCCACAGAAGGCCCGGCGTTTTGCAAGCGCGCGGTCGAAGGCCAGCTTTCAACAAGCTTGTCCTGGATGTAGTAGCGCAGCCTGGATGTAGCGCAGCCTGGCTGGAAGCGAGCGTCATCGCGATCAAGACCCGAACAACACCTCCTCAAAATTCTCTTGCTGCATGCCAACGGCATTGGGGGCATGATCCGGCCCACGAGAAGCCCAGCAATTTGCGAGCGCGCGTCGCCGCGCGACCGAAGGCCAGTTCTCAACAAGCTTGGCCTGGATGTAGCGCAGCCTGGCTGGAAGCGAACGTCATCGCGACTCGGATCAAGACCCGTACAACACCTCCTCAAGGTCCTCTTGCTGCATCCCAACGGCATCGGGGGCATGATCCGGCGCACGAGAGGCCCAGCAATCTGCGAGCGCGCCCTAATTCCAGCAGAACGAGCGTGCTCCCCGGCACCACTGCCAACTAACCTCGCATGTCGTGTTGATTCTCGCGCGACGTTGCGACTCGACGCAGGCCTCGAGATCGAGCACGCGACGCGACGCCACGCGACGACGACACGACGGCTTTCTCTCACTGTCATCAGGCCCTCGCCACGCGCGCACTGGCAGGCTGCATCGATCGGCTGCAGGTTTTCGGGAGCCCGGGCAAATCTCGCTCGGGACGGGACGCCGCACTGCAGCTGAGATCATCGCGAGGAGACAGCTCGGCTCGGCTCGCTCGCTGGCCAGTCCGTGTCGGCATGAAGCGGCCCACGAGCCCACGTGGCGCGTCTTTGATGACGAGGATTCTCGCGCAGAGCCCAAGAGGAAGCGCGCCTGGGGACAGCGCGGCACGGATGGCATGGCACGGACGCCGGTCGGTCGGTCGGTCGGTCGGTCGGCCCTCCGGGCGGTGCGGGCCGGAATTCTGGATCGAGACTCGAGCCTCGATTTTAGTCGAGTCGAGTCGAGTCGAGTCGCGACGAGCTGATGAGCCACGGCATCATCGTCGGCATGGTATGCTCGAGGAGTTAGTTGCAGCACAACGAACGCCGGCTCACGAGATCGACGAAGGCTTCTGATCATAGGAGAAGCCAGCAGCCTCGGGACGATGCGCTCGAGGTCGGCCGGGAACTCATCAAAGAGTTCACGGCCGGAAAGTTGGTCTCCAGGATCTCGCCAGGCCAGAAATGGTGATAACCTCGACCGAGGTGGCTCGGCTCTCGCGTCGCGCCGCGACGCTGATGTCGATGTCAGCGAGCTGCACCTGCGCGAGCAGCACGACGTCGTCCTGCCTGGGCGACGTGCTGTGCAGTGCTGGGCTCCTCGCGACCTCACCCTGCACGAATGCCTGCACGGACGGCGTCGGAGCCGGAGCCGGTCTCCGATCTCCGGGGTCGGAGACCTCGAGGGAGGGAGTCTTGAGACTCTTGACCACGAAGTCGAGGGCCGCGGCGTCGTCCAGGTCGTCCAGGTCGTCCGGGTCGAGGTCCTGGAAGCGCGCGCGCTCGAGCCTCGCGGGCGGGCAGCACGGGCGGGCGAGGCTGGTCGGAGGTCGTGGTGACGATCTCGGCCGAAGGGTTTGTGCACGGCGGGCGCTCGTAGCCTCGTAGTACTTACGTTCGTTCGTTCGTTCGTTCGACGCCCTGGCACGCGACGGCGCTCGTGGCGGTGCGCGAGCGACGCAGCGCGAGACCAGCGCGAGCTGCGCGGCACGCGAGCGACGCGAGCTGCCCGGCATTGATTGTGGACAGCGAGGACGACCCGGAGTCGGGGAGGAGCGCGTGGCGTGGCCAGACAAGATGGCGGCCGCCCTGCACGAGCGCGAACGGCGGCGAGCGCAACGTGCCAGCGCGGGCGGACGAGACGAAGGACGAGACGAAGGAGGCCCGGTCGAGGGCTCGGAAGGCGAGAAAGGCTCGGACTTGCGGACGACTGGCGCCGAGCGAGCCGCGCAGCCCCGGGCTACTAGTAGGCCTCGGGCGGCAGGCAGGCAGGCAGGCAGGCGACGGCGACGGCGCGCTTGCGCCAGCGCGCGGCCCGGCGCAAGCAAGCAAGACGCCAAGGCGCAGGGCATCCGTCGGTCGAGCCATGCCATGGCGGAAGGCATCGGTGATCAACCTAGTTGCATGAGGCAAGCGGCGCGCAGGCGCGGCGGCGCGGGCAGGTAAGGCAAGGCAAGCGCGAGGCGAGGCAAGCGCGAGGCGAGGCAAGGCAAGGCAAGGCTCAAAGCCGCGCTCGGAACGCGGCTGGCGGCGCGAGATCTGCGCGATAAGGCGCATCGGGGAATAAATTTAAGGCGGAAAGGCGGCGGCGAAAGAGCACCTTGTTGAAAGTGATCACGCGCCCCGCAGTAGCCCGCACGTGCCGCAACTGTGGGCCGGCCTGCCCCTGCCTGCCTCGCTCGGTTTGGCTCGGCTCGATGCCGTCCCACCCGCGGCCGGCCGTCGCCGCCCGCCCCGCTCGCGCCTGCCAGTCAGCGTCAGCGCTGCCGTCGATAATCGTCGATCAGCCAAAGCAGCTAGCTGGGCTGGCGAGGAGCCGCTGTCAGCGGCCGGCCCGCGGCGTTGTCAGCGGTCATGCTTGAAAATATTTTCAAAACCAAACGGCCGGCCATCTTGGAAGTCGCATGATGGAGTCCCGCTCTCTCTAGCTAGCTAGCTAGCTAGTAGTAAATAGCTAGCCCATGTATTTGCTATCAATGCTAATGATCTCTCGCCTATTCCTATCATGCTCGCGGCCATGATCCCCGTCCGTTCCGGCGCGCTCGCTCGCTCTGGGGCGGGCGGACGGGCGGCCAGAAGGCCGGCCCGTGGCATGACATGCGAGCCGCGCTGCAACGCTAGCCAGCTCGCTGCCCGGCGTGACGCAAGCCGACTTATTATCGCGCTTATCTTATCTTATCTTGTTTATCTTATCTTCGCCTCACATGTTAGTTATTATCTTGGTTACTAAACGAGCGGCGGCCAGCGAGCCGAGCCAGAAGAGACTCTGACAAGACCGCGAGCCCGAGGTCTCTGATCTGCGATCGAGCCCCACCCGGAAGCTGGCAGGCAGGCTGCGAGGGACCTGCGGACGGCGGATGTACGTACGTACCCCCCCCTGGGAGCAGCACGGCACGGGCCGCTGAAGCGGAGCGAGCTTGGCGAGGGCGTCATGATGATTGATTTCCAACCATTGATTGAAGTTCGTCGAAAGGTCGACTCGGAAAAAAAGCTGGTCGGCGTTCTTTTCTTATCTCTAAAAATTCGTTTTGAATCGGCACGCGCGTGCCTTCAAATACTAGAGCGAGCTTAGCATTTTCATTTTCAAACCAGACAGCCTCAGCGAAATGATTCGAAAATAATGAAAAATGTTCTGTACGAGACCGCGGCCTCGCCTCGACTTCGCCTCAAGTCAAGTCAAGTCAAGTCAAGACTGCGCTGCATCGCGAGGCGCTGCGGCAGGCGCTGGCTGGCTGCCCGGTCCTCAGACGTCGAGCGGGGGTCGATCGATCGATCCGTGGTTGGTCTGAGAGAGTTGATGATAGGCTAGCTAGGCCTAGAGAGATCAAAATTCGAGGCTGGTGTTCTTTTCGCGTTCTCTCTCAGCGACGCGGCTCGATCCGCGCGGCTGTAAATCTAAATTCGAGCCGCCGACCGCCGCTCGCTGCTAGCTAGCCTCCGCCCCGCCCCGCTCGCTCGCGCGAGAGAGCCCCGCGCCCGCCCCCGCGCCCCGCCGCGCTCCGCGCCGTGGCTTGCGCGGGCCCGGCCTCGGGCGCTCGGCTCGGCTCGGCTCGGGATTTTGAAAAAGCATCGCGCATCGATCGACCGTGGACGCGAAGATGATGGCGCGCGTGGTGGCCGCGGTGGTCGCGCTCGCGGCGGCCGCGCGGGCGCAGGAGTGCGCGACGAGCTCGACGGCGTACTGCAGCGACCTGTCCGGCGAGCTGAGGACGGCCGTCGCCGCGGTCGCCGCAACGTCTCGGAGCGACTGTGACATCTGCCAGAACCCTGAATCCTACGTGTCGGCCAACTTCGACGCCTGCTGCTCGGCCGGCGTCACGCCGTCCTCCTCGTGCCGCGAGATCCAGATCGACCTCGCCGCCGCAAGCACCTCGGACGCGAGGCCCGCGTCCATCGCCAGCGTCGATGACGCCGCCCTGCTTACGATCCCAGTCTCCATGTCGCAGGTCGTCACCGCCGAGCACTCGTGCTCGCGCACCTGCAAGCTCTACGGCGACCCCGAGGGCGTCTCCTTCTGCGGCGTCTACGCCGAGTTCGTCCTCTGCGACGGCCGCATCGACGACCAGTCCTCTTCGGACACCTGCGAGCAGGACAAGGACGTCTGCGAGAGCCGCGTCGACTACTACGGCAACCAGTGCGTCTACCTGCCCGACGTCCCGGACGCGGACTGGATCGACTTCGACACCTCCGGCTCCCCCTGCCAAATGAACCTTACAGCCAATCCGCCCCCCGTCCAGCTCATGTACAGCCGCCGCCCCCTGGACGCAGAAGACCAGGGCCCCTCGTACGCCGTCTACGCCGAGATCGGCGAGCGCGGCATCATCACCACCGTCATCATCGAGATCGACGGCGTCAACGCCTCTCTCTCGGCCCTCGACTGCATCTCCAGCAACGGCGACTGGGCCGCGTGGACCAACGCCGAGATCGTCCAGCCCTACGGCAACTACACCGTGCAGTCCACCGAGACCCAGGTCGTCTACGACTTCCTCTTCGACGACGTCCTGGGCCTCCGCATGCTCTGCCAGCGCATGGGCAACGGACGCGCGCGCTGGGATGTCGACAACCTCTACGTGACCGACACCGCCGAGCAGGCCGCCCTCACCTCCAGCGAAGACGGCTTCTGCGTCACTTCGGAGATGAACATGGGTCAGGCCACGCAGAGCGAGATCACAAACTTTCACTCGCTCTGCATGGCCAAGAACTCGCCCAACCTGCTCGTCTGCCGCACCATCTCCAAGGAGTGCACCTCCGAGACGTACGAGACCGTCGTCGACGCCTGGTGCAGTTCGCTCACCCCCGAGCTTCGCCCCAGCAACTGCGCCAACAGGCTCAAGACCCAGATTCGCCGCGAGCTCAGCGGGCTTCCCTCGTACACCACCTGGTCCAACTTCTTTTGCCGCATCATCTCAGACTACGATGACACGCTCACCCGCGAGTGCAACCACAAGGTCGACAACTTCGGCTTCCCCGAGGTCTACTCCGAGAGCGGGTACACCCTCGATACCGTTATGGCCGCCACCGCCTGCGACTTGGACGCCTCGCTCGAGGTCAACACCGACGAGTGCTTCGCCGGCCTCCAGGTCCAGGTCGAGCTCGAGAACGGCGACCGGGAGACCGTTGCCTCGGTGCCCTTGGCGCGACTCGTCTGCGACGAGCCCCTCGAATTCTCGGGCGCCGACTACCCGCAGCTCTTTGTCTACGACGTCTACCTTGTACAGTGCGGCCTCTCGGACAGCTGCAACGTGGCGCGCGGCTACCGCCCCGTCGCCGCCGTCGAGGTCGCGAGCGAGAGCGTCATCACAATGACATTTACCGAGGAGAGCTCGGAAACCTCGGCGGTCGAGCCCCTCGTCTGCTCCGCGGATTCTTCCACCTCGGACGTCGTGGAGAGCTGCCCGACCCAGTGCTGCCTTCTCGAGAACGACGGCGCCCCCCTCTGCCTCGATGTGGTCGTGTCCACGACCGCCTTTTGCGACGCCGACACGGCGCCCGCCGGTGTCGACTGCGACGCCGTCGCTGACTCCTCCGCCTACGTCGACATCACCATCGCGCCCCTCGAGGATTCCTCGAGCGCGATCTGGGTCGAGTCCTGCTGCCAAACCTGCGCCGGCTGGGGCGACCCCATCCTCCTCCCCTTCGATTCCGAGGAGAAGGTCAAGTGGATCGAGTGCGACGGCCGCAACAAAAAGTGCGCCTTCAACCAGGATGTCTGCGAGGGCCAGCGCGACCACCTCGGCAACGAGTGCGTCTGGAACGAGACCGTCTTCGAGCTCATCGAGGAGTTCAACAGCCCCGCGGTCGCCTACTTTGGCAGCCCGTGCCAGGTTGACTGGGAAGCCGCCGAGGCCGCCGGCTGGCTCTCCAACGTCACCATGTTCGAGAACGACGACTTCAGCCTGCGACTCTTTACCGGCGAGCGCAGCGTCCTCACCAGCATGGAGCTCGGCGTCGCCACGGGGGGATACCACCGCTTCGACCCCGCCGGCTGCTTCGACGATGCCTCTGACACCGCCGCAGAAGCCTGGTCCTCGCACGAGGGTGCCGGTAGCACCCCGCTCGACGACGGCTTCACCGTTGCGTGCGGCAGCATCGACATGGGCGGCCTCGAGCGCCCCTGCGCCATCACGCACCAAGGGTCGTCTGCCTTCATCCAATTCCGCTGCATCCGCGCCGAGCTCGACGGCATCTTCAGCGGGCCGCGCCTCAACGTCCAGGGTATCTCTGAGTACCTCCCGTACAGCGTGACCGGCGGCTTTTGCTACGACGGGTCCCTCGAGGCCGCGCGTGGAGCATCGACCGTCAACGAGGACGGCGAGGCGTGCGGTCTCGACGAAGACGAGGTCGGGTCCCACCTCACGCTCAGCCGTCTCTGCAAGGATATCTTCAATCCCACTTGCACGCTCAGCGAGGTCGAGTTCGCCGTCGAGACCTGGTGCAAATACACGGCCATCCTCGAACTCGAAGACAAGCTCACCTGCGCTAACAGCATCATCAACGGCAGCTACCGCAACATTGAGGACCGCTGGCGCAACTACTTTTGCAAGCAGTTCGGCAACCAGTACAGCAAGTGCCGCAAGGACTACACCAAGTTCCTCGACGCCGAGCCTACTCGCGATCTGTGCTTTGCTTCTCTCGAAGAGCTCGAGAGCTATGGCAAGGACCCCTGCATGGCCGGCGTCTCGGTCATGAACGTCGACACGGACGAAGAGATCCTCTTCATCCCGGATCACATTCCCCCCTGTAACAACGTCCTCCGTGTCCCGGCCTCGGACAAGTACGCCGAGCTCTTCACGGCCAAGCTCGAGTTTGTCAAGTGCAGCGTCAAGCCTTCCGAGTGCCCGCTGTACTCGGCGCTTCCCAGTGTTTTCTGCGACCCGGTCCGCTCCTTCTCCGTCCAGCTCGAGTACAGCTCGGGCGACCTCTGCCCGGACGCGAGCTAATCTGATCTCGGAAAAGCGGGCTCCCCCGAAGTTGGGGACTAGCTAGTAGTTCCCGAACGAGAGGACGCTCGACACTGGCAGACAGACCAACAGACCACGCGTCGGCGAGCGCAGGCAAGCACGCACGCCGCTGCAGTGGTCTCTCCTGACATCACTACCAACCAACCCCCTTGCCTTTTCTAATGAACGAATGATTGACTTTGACGACCTCGAACGAACGTGTCCGTCGACCGAGTGCACTACGTCGCAGCCCGCGACCACTCCGACAAGCACGACACCAGCCTGCAGCAGGCAATGGACATAACGTAATGGATAAGGCCCCCTGCGGAGGCCTGGCAGGCTGTGCCGAGCGGATCATGTGCTCGACGACGCAGGCGGTCGGTCAATCCAGCGTCTGTTGGCGTCCGTTGAGCGCCGTTAGCCTCAGCTACGACCAGAACTGCTCCAGCTCGAGGGCTATCATACTACCCGCCGAGGACTTTGATAATAACCTCGCGCGCCTGACTGGCGAAGTCGCGCGAGCTTGCCATGGTCGTGGTCGTGATCACGCTCTCGCACAGCGAGCCGAGTTGAGAGAGGGCGCGCGTCCGAGGTGGGTGGGCCGAGGGGAAAGGAATGTCCACAATGCCCACCGGCAAGAAGCCTGGGACACGCAAAAGGTCCCAGAGAGAGAGCGCGCTCTCGATCGCTTGCGAGGCGAGGCGCGCACGCCCACTCCGCTAGGTTTTCACAGCGCCGGCAGGCCATGCGGGACGCCGTGTCGCGTCGAGGACGACTACGAGCGAGTTTTTCATCGCATCGACCAATCTTGGCGAGCCTGAGCCTCCGACTTTCCGACGGTCGGTAGCATCATCCCACCCTTTTTGCGCGAGTCGCACAAAAGCAGCTGTGGACCGTCGAGGAATGGAATCCAAGCCGGAGCGGGCTCGCGCCATGTGCCTGAGAATCTCCCCTCGCAGCGAAGCGACTCGGAGCGAAGCGAAGCGCGTCTCGGCTAATCTCCGCGCCGGTCTCCAGGCGGCCAGGCAAGCAAGTATCCCGGAGAAGCGCGCCAGAATCACTGCCTCCGAGACTCCGTGGCGTGGCAGCCTGTGCCACAGGCAAACTTAGCGAGGCGGCTACTCCAAGACGTGGTGCACGCGAGTCGGGTGGGTCTGGCGCGCTGTCCCGAGCTCCTTCGAGCGTCGTGCTGCAGCGGCCTCACTACCAGATTGCCAGCGCGCTTTCCTGACCCGAGCGAGTCGCGGTGAGCCGGCCCTTCAAGGTCGGGTCGACCGGGTCGTGGCTTTCCCAACGGAGCTCGTCCCTTCCGTCTCGCCCGATTGCTCGACCACTCGTGCTCGGACTCGTACGTACGCACGTACGTACGTACGAGGCGTGCGCCAAACATTCGTCGCGGCCAAGGAAGCTCGTCACGAGCATGAACAAGCAAAGGGCGAAGAGCTGTCTGCGTTATCGTCGTGGGGGGGTCGGTCCTTCTCGCGCTCCCTCATTTGCCAAAGTTTCGACCTCGTCTAAGACGCCCGCTTCGATCGATCGATCGTTCGACTGCCTGACCAGGCTACTCGCTTGCGCGTGCGAGCCGCCTCTCCGCGCGAGCCGCTCCCCGCGCGACGCCATCGCGTGGTCGGGGAGCCCAGCTTTCGCCCTCCATCCGTGATAAACCTGCGTAAAAAGGTCCCTCTCCAGCCCGCCCACCTGCGCGCCCGCCCTCTCGACAGACCACCTTTGCGGCGCGCAAGGAGCGGCAGAGGGCGCGGAGGAGGGGAGCAGGCCCAGGCGAGAGCGCCGGCCTCGGCGGGCCTGGCTGGCGCGGCGGCTCGGGCTCCAAAGGTTTTGGGGCCCCATCTTGCGTCCCACTTTTTTCGTTTTTGGGACGCAAAACGAAGCCGGAGCAGACCGAGAGTCCGAGACCCTCGCCGACACCGCGCAGAGAACCTGGACCGCCGCGACGCGGCTCGCGCACGGGGCGGGGCGGCGGCGAGGCGCTGCAGGAAGCCTTTATTCCGCGCAGCGCAGCGGCAGAGCAGGCGAGGACGATCGATCAAGCTGAGTATTGCGTGCATGCTCACGAAGGTCTTTGCTGGGCAGAACAGAGCGCGCGCGCGCGCGCGAGCTCGGGCTCGGGCGCGAGGCGTACATCGGCGCGCAAGGCACAGCGTGGTGAGCGGCCAGAATTCCAAGGAAAAGGCGGACGTCTCTTTGTAGATAGATCTTCTCGAGAACTGGAGCGAACAGCGCCCGCAAACCCCGAGGTTCGAGGGCACGCGCAAAGCCTGCGACGCGACCATGCACAGGAGCAGCGAGGCGCAATGGTGCAGGTGCTGTGGCGAGCGGCGGCCCGGGTGCATGCTCTTGGCAGACGCCTTCAGGCCGGACGTCCTCGAAGAATGCACAAGCCTCGGAGCCCACATTTGCCCTCAGTGCCATGAGTTCGCCGGGAACCTCATGCGCAAGCTCTTCATCAAGGACACCCAGGATAAGTTGCTCAAGTACTGGTCCGCCGACTCGCAGATCGCGCTCCCGAAGAGCCACATTTTCGTGCAGGACCGCAAACAGAGCATCCTCGACTCGACGAGCAGCGACTACAAACGAAAGGCCGAGTCCTTCGTGCCCTACGTTCCCGGCCTCGTCGTCGAGTACCTCAGCGAGCGCTGGCTCGCGTCGACCAACAAGACGGGCCGCAGCGCCAACAACAGCAGTAGCGAAAGCATCCTGCCGCCGCACCAGGCCAACGCTTCCTCGGGCGCCCTCTCGAAGCCGTCGAGCGCGGCCACGATTGCCACGGCCAGCGGCGCCGGCGCTGGCGGGGAGCAGGTCAAGAGCATTTGCGACACGGTGGACGCCGTCATTCTCATGGCCGACGTGACCGGGTACACCGCGCTTGCAGAGACCTTTTGCGAGCTCCGGGGGGTCAACGCGGGCGTGGAGGCCGTGGTGACCAACTGCCTCAACAAGTACTTTACCAGGCTCATCGAGACCGTCAACGAGTTTGGCGGCGACGTGGTCAAGTTCGCCGGCGACGCCGTTCTCTGCGTGTGGAAACCGCAGATCTCGGACGTTCGCCGCAGCAATGGGAGCTCGCCCCGCGGCGCCAAGCAGCAGCGCCAGCAGCTCATGGAGAGCTACGCCCAGGCCGCCACGCTCTGCGCCTACAAGGCGAAGAGCCTCGTCGAAAGGGTCCGCGTCGGCGACGAGGAGAAGGTCCTGCGGCTCCACTGCGGGCTGGCCTGCGGCAGGGTCTCGATCATCTCCGTCGGCGGCGGCGACGCCGTCTCCAAGCGCGAGATCGTCCTCACGGGGGAGGCGCTCCGACTCGCGGGCGTCGCCGTCGACCTCGCCGCGCCCGAGACCGTCGTCGTCGGCGAGCAGGTCTGGCGCTACGTGCGGACCATTGCGATCTGCACCAGGGTCAGCAACGCCGACCTCGACGAGAAGATTGGCAAGACGTACGGGGCCCACGACCTGGTCGCCGCAAGTGCCGCTGCCGGCGGCGCCATCGCGGATGAGAACGTGCCCGAGAATAGCTTCAAGGGCGGCCTTGAGAACGAGTCGGGCAAGCAGTCCCGGTCCGCGCTAAGTCACCCGGAGCACGGCAACGCAAAGCCTCGGGCCGGAGGAGGGCTCGGGCCGGGGACCGCCAGCCGACTCCCGGCCTTTTATCACGTCGAGGAGCTCACCGTGCAACCCGTCCTTGACACGCGGAGTCGCCGGCACTCGAGCAACGTCAGCACGCTGCAGGCCATGCTCCCGCCCATCGACCTCCTCCTCGGGGTCCTGGAGTCGTACATCCCGGCGCACATAATCAAGCAGATGAAGGGCCGCCAAAAGATCCACAACGACGTCCGGCTCGTCTCGGTGCTCTTCATGAACATCGGGAACGAGGCACGAACCTTTGGGTACGAGACGGACCTCGACCAGCTCGAGCTCATGCAGGAGATCTTTTCGCACGCCCAGCGCATCGTGAACCACCACGAGGGGATGATCCGCCAGTTTATCGTCGACGACAAGGGGTGCGTGCTCATCGTCTGCTTTGGGGTCAGCACGCATCGCCACAAAGACGATGCGGCGCGCGCCATCGCGACAGCCCTCGACCTTCAGCTGTCCATTGCCAAGATGCAGCCCAACAAGCTCGACCACGAGGACCAGCGCATCAAGACGGCCATTGGCGTCACGACGGGCCGCGCCTTTTGCGGACCCATTGGGTCGCAGGTCGTCGACGGCTCCAGCATGGATCTCAAAGGTCCCGAGCGACGCGAGTGGTCCGTGGTGGGCCACTGCGTCAACCTTGCGGCGCGCCTCATGAACGTGGCCTACAAGCGCGACGAAGGCATTCTCTGCGACGAGACCACAGCGGAAAACGTGCGACTCTCTGTGACCTACCAGCACTCGAAGCGGGGGCCGGCCTTTCTCCAGGTCGACAGCGTGCACGTCAAAGGGCTCAAGGACAAGGTCCCGCTCTTCAAGCCAATGCGCATGACGGAACGTAAGTCGAACAGCTTCCTCGGCAGCTCGCAGTCTCATGCCGGCTCTGTGGGTTCCATGGGGTCCCTGGTCGACCCGGACGGTCCCAATGCCGGTCCCGGCGGTCCGGTGTCGCACTTGGGGAAGACCGAGATGGACCCGCAGGCCCTCGGCGACACCGTGCACTGCTTCGGCCGCAAGTATGAGAAGAACGCCATCAACCCTCTGCTCTTTGCCTTCACCAAGGGCATCATCGACCCGTTTATCCTCATTCACGGCGAGGAGGGCATGGGCAAGACCAACTTGCTCGAGTGGGCCAGGGCCGAGATTTCGAGCAATGAAATGTACGACGACATCAAACTGCTGGGGTGGACCCCGGCCGACAGTCGCTCGCTCGAGCGCGTCTCGTACTATGGCGCCCTCGGAGAAGAAGGCTCGAGGACCGGCACGTATGCGGGCGAAAATCTCGGCATCGGGATCGAGGGTCTCCGTGGCTTCTTGTGCGACCTTTTCCACCTGCCCCGGAAGAGCCTCGAGGGCGACCAAGAGGTCCTGGCCAAGCTCATTGACCGGCTCCAGGTCCATGTCGAAAAGCTTGCCCCGGACGACCACGAGGCGTACTGGCAGCGGTCCGATCCGGGGAACCCCTCGTGCAGCCACGACTTTGGCGAGTCATCACTTGACCGGCGCGACAGCGGCATCAGGGGCAGCGGCTTGGAGTCCGACTCGTCGGTCTACGCCTGCAAGCACTATTCCCGCAGCCACGAGCAGCGCCGCTGCGAGCATTGCGACCGCCACCGAGAGGAGGAAGCCGGCGACCAGCGGCACCAGCGAAATGAGCGGCGCCGCGGGGCTGGCAAGCATCATCGCGGCTACGCCACTTCGCGCAGCTCCGAGGATGACGACGGCGATTTCTGCGAAGGCGAGACTTCGAGGATGATGAACCCGCGCAAACGCACTCCGAGCGGCGGCATCCAGCGGCGGCAGCACGTCCACGACCGAACGATTTCGGCCTTCTTGGACAGCGGCGGCGGCAACGACATGGACAGGGCCCTGCACGATGCCCACGGTGCGGACAAGCTCGGCATTCCGCCCAAAAGCCGCGCCGGCAGGAGGCGGTCTCTGCCCAGCAGTAAGGCGCATGCCCTTTTCGCAAACTTGGGCTGCAGCGAGAACCTGCACGACCCACGGTACAAGCACCAGGGCGCCGCGTTCGGGCTCGAGCGCGTCGACGCGCATAGGCATTTCATGAGCGACGGCGAGCCGTCGGCCGCGGAGACCAAGGCCAAGCAGCAGCTCCACAGCTACCTCTCCAAGCTCAGCCTGACGAGCGGCGAGAACCAGACGGGCGCGTCGGCAACGGCGAACGAGGCTCGGCTCTTGGAGCGCCGCCACCTTCGGGCTCGCGGTCGCGTCTCCAGCAACAACAGCAGCCAGTTCGGCGGCACCAGCACGTCGTCGTCGTTTTCCGACTCGGAGTCTGACGAGGACGACATTGACGAGGAGCACGACCGCGACGGGGACGACATTGACGAGGAGCTTTCCGCGATCGATGACGAGGAAGACCTCGAGGTGAAGCACCTGAGCTCTCGAACCTTCGACGGGCACGAGACGTCTGGGCGAGACGCGCACAAGAACAAGCGCATCAGCGTGCGCACCACCCGCAGTGCCGACGACTCGGTCCTCGACGATGACGCCGCGGTCGGCGCGGCGGCCAAGCAGAGGAGTTTCCGAGGCGGGCCGCGCACCGGCGCGAGGCTTGTGCAGCGTCGCAGGATCAACGGGGACGACAGGAATGATGATGAGTTCGCCATTGACGACGAGACGGACGACGACGAGATCCTCTCGTACTCGGACGAGGACGACGACTTGGACATGGACGACCAGCTCTTTGCGAGAGACGAGTCGGAGCACAAGCTCACGGACGAGGAGATTCTGCGGCTCCACGAAGCGGGTCGCCGGAAGCTGCATCGCAGCAAGTACGGGAGCGGCGGGCGCAAGCTCCACCGCATGCGCGGGCGGCTGCGACGCCTGGGGAGCGAGACGCGCAACAAGCTGCGAGGTCAGGACCTGCACCGCCACACCGGCCAGCGAGGGTACGGCAAGCAGCGCAAGCAGCGGTGCCTCAGCCAGGAGCACGTGCCGGTGAACCCAGATCGCGGGCAGGGGCCCCAGAAGAAGGGCCTCCTCGAGAACCGCAGCATCGACGCCGCGAACCGGCACTCGAGCTATGGCGGGAGCGACTGGCACGACGACTTTGAGCTCTCGATTGACGATTCGCTCGACCACGGCGACGAGCTCGCGAATCAGCGGAGGCTAAACCGCCAGGTGCTGCACTTTCGCTATAACTACCCGCTCATCGCGGCCAAGGTGGACGAGACGACGATCCGGGTCTTTCTGAGCTCGCAGGCGGAGGACCTCGCCCAGTGCATCGTGCACGTGCTGGCGACGGCGACGGGCGGCGCCGCCCAATCTGAGGGCATTCGGCTGGACCAGCAGCACTTTGACGACGAGCTTTCGTCGAGCAAGGATCTGAGCGGTACGGACGCGCTCATAACCGAGGTCCTCTCGCTCGTGGTGATGCTGGCGCTGGAGCAGGTGGAGCACAAGGTCTGCATCACGCTCGATGACCTCGAGTGGGCCGACGAGCTGTCCACGACGCTCTTGAGGTCCATTGTCGGCCCCCAGTGCCCCGGCGTCATGGTGATTGCCACGATGCGAAGCTCGGCGCTGGACCGCATCCAGAAACGAATGCGGCTGCGCATGCAGGAGAGCCCCTTTGTGTACCCCTTTGAGCTCCAGCCGCTGCGGCAGAGCGAGATCGAGGACCTCCTCAAGCATGTGTTCGAGATTCCGTCGTGGCCGTCGGACATTATCAAGCGGGTGATGTCGTCGTGCAATGGGCTACCCTTGTGGGCCATTGAGTATGTGCGCGGAATGCTCGCGAACAAGCACATTCGCCGCGACGAGGCGACGGGGACGTGGACCTTTGACGAGGACATGGAGGAGGTCTTTTCCGACGGCCTGGAAGGCGCGATCTTGCAGCGCTTCGACAACCTTCGCGAAGAGGTCCAGTACGCTTTCATTTGGGCATGCGTGCTCGAGGCCGACTTTACCGTGAGCATGCTGCGCGACCTCATCCTGTACACGGACGTCAACGACAAGCTCGACGAGCTCATCAAGTTCAAGCACATTGCCGCGATCCACGGGGCGCGGTCAGACCGGGACGAGCAGCTCTACCGCAAGTGGGACGACATCAACATTAGCTTGCGTGATGAGGACCTGCAGCAGACGTTCTTGCTCTGCCGCAACGCCAAGTCGAGGTTCACGGTGCACGACATCTTCTGCGAGAAGCTCAAGACGACGGACAACCGGAGCTTTGAGCGACTGATCGACGACCTTTTGCGCGAGCGCTTCATCGTGCCGAGCCTGGGCACGCCATTGGGGCCCGAGCAGAAGATGTACCGCGTGGCGCACGACTACTACTACCGCGCCGTCTACAAGATGATTCCCCCGCGCGAAGTGGAGCGCCACCACCAGCTCACGGCGCGGTGCCTGAGCGCGATGGAAAGCGAGTACATCGAGCCGCTGCTGGCGCACCACTACCGCAAGGCGAAGGACGACAAGAACGCGATCCGGTGCTTGTACAAGACGGCGTGCACGCGGCACAAGAACGAGCAGATCCACCAGGCCTGCGGGTATCTCTTGGACGCCGTGCACCTGGTCTCGCAGACGACGGCGATGATCGACGTCGACGACGTGGCGACCATGAAGCTCATGCTGGCGAACCTCTTGCTCTACCTTGGGCGGCACCACGACGCCCGCGTGTACTTGCTGCAGATGGACGAGATGCTCGGGCTCTCTGGGAATGCGAGTCGCGAGGCGCTCGAGGGCCAAGGCGACTGGATCTCGATGATGGAGGGCAGCGCGCCCGCCGGCGGCGGCGGGCCACCTACTGTGGGCCTGAGCAGCGCGGGCATCCTCAACGGCGGCGCGGACGACGCGGGGCTCGGGATGCCACCCGCAATGCCCGCGCCCGTCCTCGCGAGCCACTCGTCATTTCGGCGGCTGTATCGTTCGCGCGTCCCGCGCGCGAATACTGCGGGGAGCGCGCAGGCCGACGAGGATGCGAGCTTGGCGAGTTTGTCGTCGATGTCGACGAGACGGCGGCGCCGAGGCCGGCGCACAGGGCAGCTCCCGCATTTTCACAGCAGCAGCAGCAGCAGCACGAGCAGCCACGGGGTCCCGCTCCCCGCCCCGTTGGACCGCACGCAATCGGCGGATGCCTCGGCGTCGAGCCTGCCGACCATGTCCGTCCGAATGCCGCAGCGCCGCGGGTCTTCTGGGTTCGGGAGGCCGGAGGAAGTCGGCGCGACGAGCCCGTACGGCAAGCCACGGTCTGCCTCGACGCCCGGCATCGCGGAGGGGGGCTTTCTGGACCACTCTGACAGCTCGAGCCTCGTGGGACGGCCTCGCGCCGGCTCGTCTCGGACGACGGACACTGACCTGGACAGCGTCGACACGGCCCTCGACTCTGTGGGCACAGACTATGGCCGGCCGATGCCGGCGCCGCCGCCGCCGCAGCAGCAGCAGCAGCGCGCCCGGCTGCCGTCGCTGAAGCGCATGTGCAGCACCTCGCTTTTCCACCCGCGGAGCTTCTTCGCGACCAAGGCGGTCGAGGCGAGGGAGCCGCAGTTCCTGACGCAGAACATGTTCTGGGTCCGCACGCAGGCGCTGCTGCTGCAGACCATGTACTACGGGATGGACCACGACAAGTTCGTCTTCTTGCTCAAGGACTTTGTGTCGGTGCTGCTGGAGCACAGCGTGCCGAAGGAGTCCGGCCTGGTGCAGTTTGTGGCGTACGTGGCGCACGCGGTCTCGCCCAAGTACAGCAAGATGAAGCCGAACTTTTCGCTCGAGACGGTGGCGCAGCTCGCGAGCGGTCTGAACGCGATCGAGGGCCTGGACACGAACTTTTTGGTGGGCGTGCTGTACGAGGTGAGCGCCCTGGCGTTTCTGAGCAAGGCGGCCTTTACGCAGACCCAAGAGGCCCTGCAGCAGGCGCAGAGCTACCTGCGCGCGTCGGGCCTGATGAAGTTCAAGGTGTACCGCAAGCACCTGCTCGAGTGCAAGCTGATGGCCGCGAACGTGGCGATGCAGCGCGGGCGGCTCGTCGAGGCGGAGCGCTCGTGTCGCGAGGTGGCCGAGACCTTTGCGCGGGTCTCGCAGAGCCCGCAGGTCCTCGTGTGGAGCGAGGCGTGGAGCACGCTCGCGCGCTTCCGCCGCTACGGGCTCCTCGTGACACTGTCGGAGATTACGAGCTACGAGGAGTCTGCCGCCGCCACGATGGTCGCGGCGTCGGCGGCCGCGGCGGCAGCTGCGGGCCGCCTCGCGATGAAAACCGGCGGCCCCGGCGGCGGCGGCGGCAACGTCGGCGGCGGCGGCGGGGGCTTTCGCGAGGGCCGGGACGAGGGCATCGGCGGCGTCGACGCCGGCGAGGGCGGCGGCGGCGGCGGCGGCCGGAGGTCGAATTCGCGCCGGCAGAGTCTCTTGAAGCGGAGCGGGAGCGGCGGCGACCTGCACCGCCTCGCGAGCGTGAACTCCGTGCCGATGCCGACGCAGAGCCGGTCGCCGCGGTACGGCGTCCCGCGGGGCGACGGTCAGTTCGACATGGAGGTGCCCGCGCGCGTGGACCATCTGGGCGACGAGCGGCTCATGCGCGTGGACCAGGTACTGTGGGCGGCGCTGCGGGCGTGGAAGCTCGGCGACCGCAACAGCCCCGGGTACAGCCGCTCGGAGGCGACGTACTACGCGACGGCGGCGTGGAACATGCTGGTGGACGCCGCGCAAACGCCGCTGGTCTGGTACCTGGGCATGGCGTACGAGATCCTCTTTTACGGCCTCGTGCAGATTGTGCATTTTCGGCCGCCGTCCTCGCTGGCGGCCTCGGCCGGCGGCAAGTCCCACCACAACCACCACCACCACAAGCGTCTGAGCGCGGCGGTCACCTTTGAGACGGTGAAGCACCTGTGCAAGAGCTTCAAGACCTTTGCAGAGACCTTTCCCGCGGCGCGGCCGGTCTCGTGCCGGTGCAAGGGCATCGCGAACCTGCTGCGGGGCAAGCCGGCCAAGGCGGCCTCCTGCTTTCGCAAGGCGGTCAAGGCGGCGACCAAGCTCAAGATGGTCTACGAGGCGTGCCTCTCGGGCTTTCTGCTGCACACGCACTGCGCCGAGGCCCTGACGCGGCACGACAGCGGCTTCAAGTCCACCTTCGCGGACATCGACACGAGCAAGAGCTTTACGGTTTCCTTCAACCTGACGCTCGAGACATGGAGGTCGGGCGCGCGGTCCTCGACGGGCGACCTCGTGCGCGTGCTCACTGCAGCGAACAGCGACAGCCTCTCGCCCTCGCGCCGCAGCGTATCGAACTCTGCGGGGCTCGAGCTCGACGGGGCCTTCGCGGCGCGACTACGCCGGCGCTCGAGCAGCTCGCGCCATTCGGGGAACGCGCAGCACCGCCCCTCCGCGCACCACGGCGGCCACCATCCCGTCAAGACGACCAGAAGACCGCTGTCCGGGGGACACAAGCAACCTATGTCATACAGAGACGAGCTCGCGGCGGAATGATTAATGTTCCTGTAAAAGCTCGCGTTCCGGGTCGTCGACGACGGCGGGTGAAATCTCCTTGGTTCCTGTCGCGGCTGGCGATCGCTATAAGCGTCTCCTCTCCATCGGACCTTGAAAATCTGGATGCGTTTCGGCCCAAACTTTGTACTGACTGTGCGACGATACACATGGTTTCTTTGACTTCACTGTCATCGTCGGAAGATGGCCGGCCAGCGGTACGTCGCTGGGGGTACGTATCTCGTTCACATAGATTTCTTTTAAAGAGGGCCGGGGGACTGCTCATATTCATCTTCTCCTATAAAAGTTCGTTCCGTGTCCCGAGTCGTCGCCGATAGCGAACCAAGTCGACCTCCAGTCGAGCGCCTCCCCTCGGTCGGTCGCTCGCCTGAAGGTCTTCCCCCCTCCCCGTTGGTAGTAGTAGTAATTATCGTCGTCGTACGCACAAGATCGGGTCCTGGGCAAGTCTGGCTCGCGCGCGCCGCACAGACTGACAGTGAGAGCAAGACCGCCCTCGCAGCCGCCGGGGGACACCCCGGGCTGCCAAGGCGGCGAAAGACAAATCGAGGGCCTCTCTCGCCTGCTGGGTTTTCCTACAATCACGGCACGGCGTACTTGCGCGTGTACTGGCGGGCGGTCTCCTCTGCGTCTTCCCTATCGCGCTTCCAGTGCTCGGCGATCTTGGGGTCCAGCGGGTCGTCTGGCTCCGGCGTCGAGAGCAAGGCCTGGATGCTCAGCAGCACCGTGCGGATCTGCAGCGCAGGCGACCATTTGTCCTTGAGAATATCCAGACAGATCCTGCCGATGAGATCAAAGTTGGGGTGGTACAGCTTCGTGAGCATGCGGACCTTGGGCGGGGCCATCGGGTAGTCGGCCGGCAGGAAGAGCTCCAGGTGGAAGACGCCGCCCTCGTACGGCGTCTCGGACGGGCCCGAGAGCACGACCTTGAAGTGCCGCGGATTCTCCGGAAACGGCTCGCACTGGATGCCCGCGACGGGCTCCGCCTGCAGCCGCTGCGTCTCCTTGACGATGCGCCGCGGGAGGCCCGTCGAGGGGTCCATGGCCGCGCGCCGCCGCTGCTGCTGCTGCTGCCGCCGCTGCTGCTCCGCGTCCGCGTCGGCGGCCGCGCGCGCGCCGCTCGGGATCGGGATCGATCGCGGCCGCCGATCCCGCTCGAAATCCGCCGCGAGGCGGGGCGACAGGGGTCGGCGCCGCGGGGCCGGGGCGCGCGCGGGCGGCGAG